>JAYKAV010002964.1:137320-267073 GCA_035582835.1 Phoebastria nigripes
TCCACAAACTTGAATCTCCTTTTCATGCTACTTTTAGTCCTTTTCAGATTATTTCAGGGTGTTTCTTTCAAAACATCAGGCATGCTTACTGTTGTCCTTTGCTCTGAGCAGTCTAAGGTTGTCTTGTAATCACTAGAGCACTGGAAGAAGTCAGACTCAAGCTTTACATAGTCTTTTAATCAGGGGTAGACTGAACAAGAGCTCTTTGTATCCAGATTAGGCTTGGGTTGGAGTGTGGGTATGTGGCTGGATCATGTCAGGGTTTCAATTTTAACAGAAATTGTATGATGTTGATTCATCCCTTCACAAGAAGAGAATGGTAAATTTTTGTGAAGTGATTTCTACCATCTCCTTTCCCAGACTATTTTGAAAATAGTTTGTCCCATAGGATTTTTATTGCATGGCTGAGGAATAAAAAATGCATCCTCTTCACTTGTTCAGCCTAGTTACCCTGAATAGGGGATGGAAAGGTTGAAGCCACTGTTGTCAAAACTAATTTTGATACTAGGACATTGCATAAGTAGTGACTTGGTAGAACGCTACACCATTTCTGGTCTTACGACTTTCTCTGGAGAGAGCCTAGTGAATTCTGTCAAGTTCACTACAATGCATAGCCTTGCAATAGAAATAAAATACACAAATTAGGATTTACGATGCAATGTGCTGCAAAATTGCTCCTAACCTTTTCTTGCAGGAAATAAATGAGACTGGAGTGGAACAAAAATTGCATTCATCATTTGATTAAAACCTTTCACAGCCCATGTAATCCAAATGGCTTTATGAATTACTGTCATTGGGACTGAAGTTTGGAGGAGGGATTACCAGAAGTTTAAAAAAGTGGGAGTAAAAGAAAGAGAGAGAATCAATGGTAAATATAGTGCTTACACAAAAAAGAATTCAAGTTATCATTGCACTTAGAGACAGTTGTGTTTTGAAAAAAAATTCTGCTCTGTGATTCAAAATCCCCCCCTTCTACCTCCTGGGTGACTTTGGTCTGGCACCTTCACCTGTTTTGCCTTTGTCTACATTATTTTACTGAGATATCAAGTCTTCAGAGAAAGGACTGGCTGTTTTAGCGATGTGTATTTCTTACCAATCACCAGGATATCTAGTTAGGAATTTAAGAAAGGAAGAGATAGAAAAGTACCCAAGGTCACAGAAAAAAATATTTAGTGGGATCAGGAACAGGGCTCTGAGCCCASAGAGCTCAATCCTGTTGTGCAAGCGTGATACTATTTCCTGCTATTCTCCCCAGTGCCAAAAACTGTACCAACAGAAAAAATTATAACAAAACCAGACATTTGTGAAAAAATACGTAAGCTTAATGCCATAATCCCTAAGCCATATACATTGGCCTTGATTCATATGCATTGATGTCTTCTCTCTTCTAATGCAAAGCATTTATTTTGCAGAGCAGGTACATTTCTGTCCCTTTCATGCTCACAAACTATATATAAAATATCATTTGCATTACAGAGATTTCTTTTTCTTCCCAAAATCTTTCACCTCTCATGAAATGCTATTTTGCCTCCACACCAAAGAGGCATTTTCATCTATTGGTGCATTTATAACTCAAGCACCACAGTCATCAGATACTGAGAACCCTAGCTGATTGGTAGCCAACCCTGATATCATTTTGGCTATGAGCATATGGTACCTAGCAAGCTTTATTTTTTATGTGAAATCTAAGCCATGTCTTGAACCTCACTGGTATCCAATGACTCATGTCTTTTCATCCAGTGCTACACAGACTCTTGGCTACTGATTTAAAAGCAAGCAGGAATTAGGTTACTTCTTTATATTTAGTTAGTGTCTTAAGTCTTCAGGCTTAAGTGAATTAACACTGTCATTGATAATGGGAATGGACTCACTTCAGGACTGTATCCTAATCAGAAAAAAAAAGGCTGTGAAGCAGATGGTCTAGGTTATAGTGATGCTGCTGCCACTAACTTGGGGAAAACTCACAAAATTTTCTCATGCTTCAGTTTTCTTTTTGCAACATACCAAGTTTTCCTCCAAGTGTACTTAGAGATTCACTGTTTATGAAAAGATGGCTATTAAGGACTGTTTTATTATTTACAATGTCTTTTATTTTTAATAATCATCCTCAGCTAGGAGAGTCTCTCCAGATGCCATGAAAATAATTAAAGAGCACAATACAATAAAGATAAAAACTTCTTTAATTATTTTTTAATAGGGCTTTGGTTRGATTACAGGATGTCACTGAAATAATAATAGCATGAAATAAAAGATTTGTTTCTCTCTTTGATTTTCCAAAGCCAATGATCTGTAACTGCCTGTTAGCTGTTACRCAATCGTGTCTCTAGGTATGCATTTAATACTTTAAATATGTCCTTGATTATATGAAAGCTTGATTATCCCAACATCTTTCAGGTTCTGCATGATAATCAAGGCTGTGCTAGAAGGACCTGATCTAATGCCAGCTGATGTCAAAGCAAAACCCAGCACTAAATACTGCAAGCAATATTATGGTTCTTCTAAGTCAGTGTTTCCTGAAGGGAAGCTGTGCAGCTCCAAATTGGACAGTAGTGGGCCTCTCTCATGGTTTTTCTTTGATGTTTTCCATTACATTGTAAAGAAGAATTTCTTCAACTTTTATGGTTGCGAAGAGCTATTTGGAAAATTTAAAGCAGGTGTAACTGGCCTCATGACAGAAACAATCTGTTGAAACTTCCCCTTAGCTCATTCCCACCGTTTAACTTCTCAATAATGGCCTTGTCTCCTCACGGTTCACCTATCATATGCTCTGCAGGACAGAATCATAGGAGTTAGCACAGGTACTCAGACACCAAGGTGACCGATAACCTGAGAGATTCCTTAAAAATCCTCTGCATAGGGAAGTATATAAATAGGCAAATATTAGAGAACTAGATAAATAAGTAGATAGACAGTGGATGAATAGCTAAATAGGAAAACAGTAGTAAAGATCTATTATGTCATCCTTATTTCCCTGCCAATGCAGAATAGTTTTTTTTAAGATTCTTGCTAATGTTTCTGCCATTCTTGATTTAAAGTGCCAAGTAGGAGGACCTGGATGATAATTGTCATGAAGCACTACGTGTTGCCACCAGCAGTAACAAACCTTCTCCCTCTCACTTCCTCCCTACCCTCTAGACAAAGTCTGAATGGTCATGGTTTCTTTCCTCTCGTATTTCCCCAGCACTGGATTCAGTTGTATTATTATTGCATGTAATTAAAAACAGCCTGAACAGACACATGGAGAACTTGGGAGGGGGGTAGGATGGTGGTGTCATAATCCAAATACATCTTGCCTAGGGTTTAATTTTCACTGTCCAGTGCCCGAGGCACTCCTCTCATCTCGTGGACATCTGCAGCATAAGTGTCTGAGGTAACATCTGAACTAATCCCACTAGGTTTCTTTTGTGGACAATGAGAGAAAAGGAACTTCAATAACATCAGTCCTCTGACCTGAGACATCTGCTTTAGCACAAGTTGAATCACATCCTATTTTTCCCCATTGGATATAAAGCTCGAGTAATCAGTGAAATGGTCACACTGTAGACATATGCAGTCAGATGAGATAAACCCCATCCTCATATGCTCCAACTTTTGGTAGGAATATAGGCTCAAAGTTTTACTAAACCTGGATGGAAAACAAGGACCATGGTACCTAACCCAACAATGGTAAACACTAAGATGTCATATTCTTGGAATTAATTGTGTTTCAGATTTGATTTTGTAGTCAAGATCCTATCGCAGGATCCTATATCCCCCTCCTCCACAATAAATGTTTTGTTAGTCATTAGTGTTCTAGGGGATTATACAAAACTCATCTATTCCATTCTCTTCCTTTAAAATGGGGATAATACTTTCCTCTCATTGGACTGTCACGAGGGTGAAGTCCATCCATCAGTGTGAGGCACCAAACAGTGCAGGGAGAAAGAGATATTAGCTCGGTTCCACATCCTGTGCTTTGGCATGTTCTTAGAGACAATTTATAATCACATCTGCAACAAATTGATTTAAGCTGTAAGCATTTTAGAGTATTTTATACTGTAAATGGAAATCCTCCTATAGTTCCAAGCTCTAAAAGCTAGTTGCATCAAAAATTCTATCTGAAGTGCGGATTTTTCCTCAAATAATGCCAATCTGACATTGCTTCTGATTATTTCTCATCAAAAGGCTAATCTTTATCTGAGGCCTCTGCTCCAGTTCCTTATTTTCTCCCCTTCTTCCTCAGTCTCTGCATACATTTTAAAGTCTAATTTAGACTCCCAACACCATCCTAAATGTTATCTGTTCCTTTAGATCTTTATTTAACTGTTCTTGTCTTAATTTCATCTCTTGCAATTGTAACTCATTATTCAGGTTATTTCTCACAAGATTGATCTGAGTATTAGGGGATCATTTACTTTTCCATTATAACAGCCACTTCAGGTTATAAATTCTGACTGTAAGGAGAAAATGTGCTTATCAGTTTTGTCAGCATTTATRTGAAACAGGACTGGGCTTGTGCTGCAGAGACTTTCATGACTAATACAATTTCTATCTTTGTATTTTCTGTGGATGATCCTGCTGTTGCATCTCCTGCATGTTGAAGTGCAGAGGAAAACACTTGATTTTTATTGCCGTTTTCCGATGTGAATTGAATATATGCCTGAAGTGAGAGGATCTTTCAATCTCATGCCTGTGTTAAGAGCTGCTATTTGGGGGAGCAGATGGTTCAGGTGATTGCTAGCTGTGGCTTATGTTGCTACTGTTGGGAACAATTACAGCTTCATTTTCTGTGTGTTGCATCTTTAAACTTCCAAGTGCTTGCTGGAGGCTGCTGCCATTTTGTGTTCATTTCAGATAGCATATGTTGCAGGAGATCCTCTGCTCTCCACCATGGGGGCTTTTGTTCTTCCTTTTTGTTTGGCTTTGCCTTCATCCAAATTAAATTACTGACAGAATGAAGCATGAAATGTAATGGGAATGTCTATGGAGACTCCCAAGCTAGGTTTCTGGCTTGAAACTAGTTAGATTCATAGCAATCAGTACCAAACTGTAAAGCTCCTTCCTAGTCTGGAGATGCAGACCCAGAAAATTATGATGTGAATTGCTTCCCTGCCCATGATATGTCTTACTGGTTATTTTAGGTAACTCTTCAAGCAACATCTTGAATGTTGTTTGTCTGATGCTCAATCTTCCGGGTCAGGCATTCTTCTAAGCACTAGCAGAAGGGATTTGCAGGGGTTTGGTCTGATATCAGCATTGGATTTCAGGGGAGAGTCCCCAAATAAAGGAATGGAGCCAACTTTGATTCCATGATTATTAACTTTGTAGCTGTTACTCAACTGGCCCCTCTTGGCTGAACTCAGGACAGTTTCATTAATTTTTAATACCAAAGAAACACAGGCTTTGGCCTAGCCACTACGAGGTGTCATGGCCTTGCAACAGTTTTGCAGCAGCACTGTTTACCTATCTGAGCTGTGGCTAGAAAATTTGTTTTTAAAGTCTGGGCCTCCCTCATTGTAAAAGTCCTCCACGATTTCCAGAGTAGTCCCCTCTATCTGACAGGACCCTGGGGGCACCGCCCGCCCTGCCTACCCTTGCCCAATCCTCCGGGGCTCCCCCGCCCTATCCACAGCTCAGGACCCCATGTCAGCCCCCCAGGTCAGTCAGCCCCTGCCCTAGTGACACCTAGCAGAGCAGGGCTCCAGCTCCCTGCAGCCATGCCCTGCCCAGGCATGGGCCACCCCAAGCCAGGCCCACCAACAGGCTCATGTCCTGGCCTGGCCTTGGCCTGCCCCATCCCCAGGGAGGTGCCCAATGTCCAGGGCTGGGGCTGGGCCCCTGTGCCCCTTAGGCTGCCCTGCTCCCTCCCTGCCAGGCCGGGGATCCCCCGCAGCTCATGGCACCCCCGGTCCTGGGGAGCTGCTGGCCCGCACAGCACCATGGCACTGTCCACTCTGGCCTTAATTGAAAAGCTACTCACTGCTTGCGTGGTCCTCACTCACATCCCACAGCAGTTAGGTTTTAGTGCTGGTTTTATATGAGTGATTGCTGGGGAACAGCTGGCACTCATGAAAAGAAATACAGAAGATCTTGTTAACGATTTGTCACTATTTTTCTCCCCTTCTTTATGGGATGGGGGAAAGCAAACAGCTACTCGGGTCTGTGCAGAAGGGCCCGGCAGCCTTCCCCAGCTTCCAGGAGCCGAAACGGCATTGATTAACTGCAATGCCTTAAATTGAAACCATGCAGAGTGCCTTTAYGCTATGGGTGCATGTAGAAATCGACCAAGTAAGAAATGTAACATATCTGGAGGGGAATGACAAAGTGGCAGAAAAGAGTTTGCCAACACATGTATCTCTTGTCAATTATTTACCAGGCCTCTTCTGTGCAGCCCTCAAAATGCCAGCAGCAGCACAGCGGCTTGAAGGGCTCCCTGTACCGCAAATGCTGCAAGGCTTGTGCTGGTGTTAGTGCTGGGGGGGAAATACTGCAAGGTGGTTCTGAAGCAGACAAGGCCTAAAAACAGAGGTTTCTGAAGCTACAGGTTTTCTTGTAAAGGCTCCAAATTAGCTCATTTGCTGCTAATCTGCTGTTTTCTCAGAGAAAGTTCCCATCTAGATTAAACCCCACTGCTTGTTGTACTGGAAATGTCAGCCGCTTTAAAATACAAACTGAACATGATTCTCAGATTAAAAGTCCTTTACTCCTATGGCATGTAAAAGGAAGAGAAGGAAGCACCTACAGGCAGCTGCGGATAAAAAGGCAAATAGGCTGAGTTGGGGTGGGAGTGCATCAGGTTTAACAGACAAGATTTCATGGCTTTTGATCAATTTGTGTCAAAACCTAACCATTCTCTCATTCCAATCTGAATATTAAGAGATTGTAAAATTGCTGGATTGGCATCTCTAGGGAACAGAAAKCTATTTTTCCAGCAAGTGGGAGAAAGGAGACTGTAGAGGTCGCTTGCTTGGCTCACGAGCAGCGAACTTCAGCACTGAAACACACACCACTGCCACGAGTCAAATGAGCTTAGCTAGTCCCTAATTTGGGAGGAACAAGAACATTCAGTAGGTTCTTCTCTTCAATTCCGTTATTCAAGTCAGCAGAGGCAAAAAGGGATGTGTGTTACGCTGTCTCCTCTTTCTATGGTTAAAAGACTGTCTTTAGAGACGTAGCTGTCTTTGATCATTGGAAAATCTTCCCAACCTAGTGATTTAAGAGAGAAAACCTCTGGCCTGAACTCGGAAGTGCAGTTTATGTCCTAATTCACCCTTTCAAAATCTATTGGGAGACAAATGCCTAGAGGCATTAGATATCTAAACACATTTGTGGATCTGAGCTCTTCTTCCTTTTATTATACACTGACTCTTTATAGGTATCTAGTTTATTAACAAAACAGGCCTTACATGGAATTTTATAAAAGTGGTATATTGTTTAAATACTAGATTGGAACAGCACCTGAGAAGCCATGCTGTTCTCTTGGGTGTAAAGAGGCATTCAGGCAGCTACTTAAAACCATATCATGTGCTCAGTTCAGAGCTGTTCCAAGATATCATCAGCTGCATCTGCATTCATATGTACAGCATATGGTATTTAACTATTACATTTGAACTGTTTCAACTATGTTATTGAGACGAGTTCCTGAGATTGCTTCCACCCTGTGGCAAATGAGGGATACGCAGGTTTCTGAGCATAACTCCATCCCAGATTCAGAGATGTCTTCTGTTAAGCCAGTCTCTCTTACTCAGCAATTATCCTTTACACTCCCATTTGTACTGAGCCATAAGCTAATAAATACATGAGCCTTGTTTGGTGCAACTAATGCACTGATGATCCAGAAAAATAAAGTGTCTTTTAAACTAAGAATGTTTGAAGTAAACTGACCCATCAAATCTGTGGATGCTAAGCCTTGTCACAAAGCCAAATGAGCCCATTCAATGCCCTGCCAAGTGAGATGGGCATTTAAGACCAGTACCTAATCCCCATTACCATGAGTGGGATTTAGCTACCTAAATAGAGATGTCTGTTACTGTTTTATCCAGCTGTATCCAAAAACAACTGCACAACTGAAGGGCATGGGAGGTAAAATGGGCTTATTTTTGTCTTCCAGTTGCCAATCCAGAAAGGCGTGGCATTCCATAGGTCTCACATCCTGTCTGCCAGCCCCATACAAATACTTCATATGCAGCTGGGCATTCAAAACAGTTAGACATCTCCGTTGTTTGAACCCCATACTTTGGGAAATACTATTGCTGCACAAGAAAGGAAAGAAAAAAACATTTCTAAGATATCAACTCTAACAATGCTCCCTGAATTACTCATTTTCTTTCTGGCCTCATGAACAGTGAATAAAAGACAAATCTTTAACAGGGGCAGAGCAGGGAAGGAGAGGTGATGTGCATGATACTTGCCATTTTGGAATAACTAGTTGCCTAAAAGTGGAGAGTTACTTTCCAAAAACCTTGTGTCAGGTGCTGAAGGTCAGGAGAAGACTGGAATGTAAATGTTTTCTCAGAGCTTCTCTGTTGTTGGCTACAGAGAGATTCTTAATCCCTGAGACACCTGATTCTCTCCATCTACCACATAGCATCATTGCCATATTTGGGGGAAAGCCAGATATCTGCTTCAGCATTAGCTCTACATCTGACTTCTAGGTTTTTAACTATTTGATTCCAAGTTTCATGTTTGTTGAAATATTATTGAGTTATATAGTGAATATACATATACAGTATGTACCTATAGTGTATATATTGTGGTTTTATGTATACAGTGTGTATCTATAAATAATGTGCTTTTATATTGCATGTATAAAGAGAAAAAGAGAGAGAGCACTATATAGTAATGATTGTGTATATACTAATGATGATGTAATGGGTTACAGCCCACTTTGATTTGTATTTGTTGGCACATTCCTTTCTTAGCATGTGAGATAAAGGAACTTTAATTTCCTTAGACTCCACAAACAACATTCACAAATCAGAAAACAAGGGTTTGGAAGTCTTAAGTTCATCTGTCTCTAAAACTCAGACCAGATTTCTACATCCTGCAGAGTGTACCATCCCTGAGAGAAGGGATTCTTTTTAGCATCAAGCTCATTATTTCTTCATGGTTTTGACATGTTCAGAATTGTTCTTTTCACTTTCCATTTCTAGACACTCCTGGATGGGAACAGCGTCAAAAGTTCAAGGACTTTGACAAGACAGGCTGTTCTCAGATGATCTTCAAGGCCTTCATCTGATCTCAGAGCTTCACATTAGGTTCTCTGAGATGGCTGAAGTGCTTTCCCAAATGGTACATAATTTTCTGAAGTTCATATATTTTGGTCTGTCTGTGAAATTATATTGCAGTTATCACTGCAATAATTGAGTTTTGAGCCACCAATAGCTAACAGCCAGGGCAATAAGTTGTCATAGTATGACTTCATTATTGATTTTGATGAAAACATGTGATACTGACTATATAAACCAGACAATACTAGCCCACACATGAATCAAATGAGTTATTCTGTTCCTGCATGTAAAGCATTAGTCAGTATCTTATTGAAATGCCCAATCTGTAGGATTATCCTTGAATTAAAAGTGATAAGATTGAAAACAAACAAACAATGCAAATGTCCAATAGGAAATTTGTGTTAGTAAAGTGTATGATGATTTACTAGTGCTATTACTGTCTCTAGTAAAATCTCATTTTTGCTTTCATAACTTTAAAAGACATAGTCCTATGTTTAAAAACTAAGACATGTTGGTCATATAAAGACATCTTATTTTCAGTCCCTCAGGTATTTACTTTGCAATAGCCCTGAGAGTATCAACACACTTGAAGTCTACAGTGATACAACCAAGGACAACCATTGGTTCCATTTTTCAGAAATACTTGTGGACAGTAGCCTCTAGTTGTGAGTAAGGGGCCTGTGATGTGGACTAAGGTAAGTGCAAAGAAGTCTACAAAGCTTCTATCAAACTTGTTTTTTGGAGGAAATACTTCTATCAAGGCTTTTCAATGCACRGAATATAACATTTCTATCAGCTTAGTCCAAAAGGCATTAGCATGCTAAATCATGTGGTGAGGCTGGGGTTCCATCCGGATAACCAGTTTTGTTTCTCCAACAGCAAGGTTAGATGCAGGAACCGCTGAATTGAAACCTGTGACAGGCTTGAGTGTTTGTGTATATGTATTTGTGTGTCTTTTGGGTTTTTTTTTGCGTTGTTTTGTTTTGTGGTGTTGTTGGGTTTTTTTAGCAGACCAGAGTAGATAAACACTGACGTTTAGTTTTGTCYATGAAAACTTCTCTACTTCTTCCTTCCTGTCTTTTTGGAAGATATCTGTAATATTTGCCTTTCTTCCAGTAATTAGACACCTCCCTCAACTGCCACAACTTTTCAAAGATGATAGAGAGTGACCTTGCAGTGCCAGCTCCTTCAGCACCCTAATGGTGTTCATTAGTAACAAATCAATGAGAAGAATCCCTATCAGAGTAACAGAGTATGTGATTGGATGCTCCAATTTACAGATATCTCTTGGATGTTGCAGATCTTTACTCCACGGTTTGTGGGGACCTGTGATTGACACTTCAATGCTTTCTCAGAATGTGAAACTCAGTAAATGGATGTTAAAATAAACCAGATATTAATATTTGAATGAAACAAACTGAAGTGTTGTGTGGCTTGCAAACCTCACAGAAGTAATGTCAATGCACTTGAAATGGTGCATTGCCCACAGCAAACCCTGGCCTGTTTCTAAGAGGTATTGAGATGTGCATTGAAGAGGACTGGTAAGGGAAAGATTACTTGAGTCCTCAGCCCAGGACCTGTGACCAGGATTAGTTAAAATGAAGAAGGTAGATTTTAACTATCTGCAAGAGAGCTATCCAGTGTGACTATATTAAAATACACTGATGTGACCATATGTGTCCTCAATGTGCTAAAAATATTAGTCACTGGTCTAGACAAGAGTGTGGTCAAAAGCAAAAAAATTGGCTGGTATTCAGAGCATCCCATTTTATGCATATCATCAGTGAGATAAATCTGATCTTAGAGGAGCTGGCCTCAGTTGTGTTCCAAATGTCTCTCTCTCTTTCCCCCCCTTCTCCTCCCCCCCCCACCCCCGAGAGTGTTCACTTAGCTTTCTTAGTTAAATCTGAAAATTAACTGGGACAAGTCCAGGCTTATGCCACTATGGGAAGTTATCAGAGCTGTATTCTCTTCTTGCCTGTGTTGCTGTGTGTCTCTGGGCGCTCTGTTTTCCCATCTGTGAAATGAAAGTAATACTTGCAAAGCTTCTGAGGTGTTTGATGCTATGCAGGTGAAAAGTGCAGTGCTGTCAAATGTTGTGACGGTATAGTAACATTTATGCTTGTGGAACAGAGACTACATAAAAATTTAGAACCTTACCATCACCATGCAAGATAATATGTATGAAGTACAATGAATATAAACCACTTATTTGGCTGCCTGATAGAACCCTTGCTAATGTAACAGTTCAGATAATCTAAATATTCCCTTTGGGCAGATACCAAGGATATTTTGTCTATCACTTTTCTGCAGAAATGAACACTGGACCATTAAAATAATTGATTTTTTAATGAAATCTTATTGAATTTATGTTGGTTTTGGTTTTCTTTTTTTAATGAAAAATGAAGGAGTAAGCATGGTAAGCATGTATTCTACTATTTTCTATTATTGTCTTCTTATGTTCATAGTTTAAACCCTTCATCAGAAAGATTGACTGTTCAAGAGGCTGACAAAAGGAAAGAACTGAAAGATTACTTTGTAAATAAATTATGGACTGAGAAGGTTTCATTTTTAGCAGTACTCAGTGAATCAGTTACAACTGTTTCCTCTACCTGAAAAATAAGGCTAACCGGTATTTAACTATATCTCACAAGTATATTGGGAAAATTAAGCATTTATTAATCTTTCAAAAGCTTTCTGAAATTTCTCAGTTAGAACACTTCAAATTGCAATGCTTTGTATTATTATAATCATTATTTATGGTGAAGGAATTCTTCAATTTTAGATATCCTGTTCCTGTGTGTCTTTTCTAGTTTTGGTTGTCTCTAAACTTCCTGAACATAGAGGGGCAGGTCTGTGCATGTTTTATGAATACCAATAGTTCCTCAACTGTTGTGATGTAAATAAATCCCAGGTATTGTGATRTCATGCATGTGACCACTTTTCTGTGATTTGCACCTTTGCATTTCTAGGAGCTTGCTATCTATTGGAGGAGATGACATTTTATGTTCATTTTAGATGTAGCATGTTACAGAGGAAAGGCACGTTCTGTGCCTTTTCATAAGAGATCTGGTTTTTTGTCGTCTTTTTTTTTTTTTTTTTTTTTAGCATTAATGTGTATCTTTCTTTTTTGCATTTTCTTTCTGATCTTCCAGTGTGCAGAGCAATTTGCCTGCTAATTCATTTAAGGCTGCTTTTTGTGAGCCTGTCTGAACACCCAGCAGAATAGGAAAATTTGCAAGCATAAAAATGCAGAAGCGTTTCCTACACTAGCCATTTTGGAATGATGAAGTAGGCATCTCCAGCAGAAGGGTTACATGTATGTGTAGCACTGTGACAGTGGCTGAGCAAGGGGCTCATGGGATCCTCTTGCTGCTCAGAGGTGAAATTGAGGGCAAGATCACATGCGACCCTTTGGCTGGACCAGATCACCTGGAGACATCCTTCCCCCACGTTAAAACTTTTCCTTCTTCCATTCAACTCTTGCAGCTGTCTGATGAGTTACTGGGTGCTAATTTCTAACCTCTTCTAGTCAAAGTGACTATTTCTATGGCTGGCCTTTGCTGATCTTCATGGTTTTGCCTTACAGGAGTAGGTAAGCCAACATATCTGGTGATAATCCCTGGGGTGAAGAATCTGTTCATCTAGTATACCTGTGAATGAGGAGAACGACTGGGCAAGCTGCCGCCATGGGGCAGAGACTCAGCATACAAACTGATACTGAGCCCTCAGTACAGGCATGACCCAAATCGTGGTACCTGACCCTGCAACATGCAAAGCATCCACTAAGAGGCACCAGTTTGCATTGCATTTTCTAGGATGTAATACACCTATGTGCTATCAGCAGGCCACAGTAACCTTACAGATGAATCGGGCTTCTCTCTTGCCATACTGTAGGTGTAGAGACAAATTCTGCTTAATTTGATACTGCTGTCCCCATATACTTGCAGGCACTTCTCATTCATTTGCTCTCTCGATGGTTTCTCTGCAGGTTTATTCTCCCTCTTGCTCCAGGCAGTGATGATTGATTCATAAAGCACATAGCTGTGCTTTGCAAGGTCAGCATCAGCAACGTTATTACTGTGTGCATAGTTTATAATCCCAACAAACTTATTTTAAACATTGAGCACAGAGGGATACAGAGTCTGTTAATTGGAAATCTCCAGGTCTCTTTTTTTTTTTTTTTTTTTTTTATAATTTATTACTAGAAAGCAAGCGTTCTTGTATAAACTGAGAGGCAGGTTTTATTTGCATTGTGCCTTCACAATGGATTATGGCCAGTTAAGCTGAGTCATGGCTGATAATGACTGAGTGTTTTTTGTAGGGGTAGAAACACATTTAAGGTCTTCTCCTCACACCCAGAGCCCAGCAAAAGAATTTGGGAAAACATGGTTGAAGAGTCAGAACGTTTGTGAAGTAACATAGAAGAAAAGCTGTTCTGGAAATGTGTGATCTTGGGTCTCAGTCATGGGTTGGTTTTCAACTCTCTGTGAACAGCGTTTAACTAGCAAAGAGTACATGTCATGCAAACATCAGGGGACTCACCTGTGCCATTGAATTTGGGATCCCCCACTGGACAAAGTGGAATTCTCATTCTGTGAAGTGTCCAAGAACTTAATTATTCATTCAAGGTCAGAATAATTTGATTCAGTTATGATTTCCTGACCTACTAACCAATGGCCACCTCTCTCTCGTCTGTCTAGGGATATTCTAGGGAGAAAATCTGAAATGTTCGGGGGAAGAATAACACACCTTTGCCACTTAGCTCTGAAGAAAGACAGTAGGTCTGGTGACCTTAGCTCTGTACTGGGTGAGAAGGAAGAACTTTATTCCTGCGAGCCAAAGGATTGCACTGAGCAGCATATTCCTCAAGGGCAGTAGACAACCTGCTTAGATTTGTCATGGAAATTAGAAAGTCCTGATAGATCCCTATCTCCATGACACATGTAGATAGCCTTTTCTGAATTATGTATTCCAAGTGTTTTGCCTTGGACATGTTGAAAAAGAGAAGAAGAGGGTGAAAGCGCAACAAAGAAGGGGATGGGAACTTGACAAGAAGGTAGGGAATGAAGGAAAGAGGACATTATCAGAAGAAAAAGAATAACATAGTAAAAAGCCAGATGTGTATATGTGAAGGTGCAAGTTCATATCTGAAGGTCTAATGCAGGTAGTTAAAGGGAAGCATGAAGTGAAAAATGTGCAAGTGGGAAAGACAAAAGGTTATGCAGAATAAGCTTCAAAGAGATGTTTCAATATTTTCACATTCTAACAACTGTCTCTACAGAAAATGTTGTTTCATTAAGGCTGAATTCAGCTCAATTATTTAATTTTTAAGTGCGGAAATGAAAATGACAAATATTTTTTCCAGTTTTCATTTTACTCTAAACAAATAGAAAGTGTTGTAAAAATACACTTAAAATTTAATTTTGAGGGAAAGAAAATATGACACTTTTGTCAATTTAATTTAATTGAAAAGATAAACATTTGTTGTTTGGAACCTTTGGAAGCCAGATTGCAGCATTTTTCAGAATTGTAAAACACAGTGTGTTTGGTACAGTGGTGGTTTTTTTTTTTCTCCAACTTGAAGTAAAAGTAATTCTGGAATATAGAAATCTCCAGCCAAAAGACATTCTGTTCTTGCACAGTGCCTTAGGTACCGCAATCACTGTTAAGCTGAGTGCTTTCCATTTGCTGCTCTGCAACCTGCCTTTGCTCACAGCTCACTGTAACTGTTCAGCTGGGCTTTTGTGGCAGGGCTTTCCTGAGCTGCCAGGGCAGTATTTTTTCCCTTGTTGTTTCATTCTGTCTCACATGGTTTCCCTCATGGCCTTGTACCCGCAAGCCCACATATGGATTGTATAGATTGTTCTTATGGGATGCAGTTGCCATTGGCATGGAGAATCGCCCTTCCTGCCCCTTTCCTACAGCTCATCTTACGGCTTTTAGTTTATATTAGGGAAACCCAAAACTTAGAGCATAGCAAAGTAGACAGTGATCATCTAGATACCTGGACAGGATTATCCAATGAAACACATGCACAAAAGCTTAGTGCTAATCCGTGTACAATGCACGTGCCCAACTAAACGTGCTACAGTCAGCATGAAGACTGTCATGAATGGGAACAGCAAATAGGATGCGGAGCAGGTCCTGACTGAAAGTACTAAGTGCTGGGGGACAAGGATGGCAATGGCTACCATCACTGTCACAACCTGCTGTGCTGGAGAGACCACAGAGGGGGATGCTCATCTGGCAATGACTCCCAGCTGGTCACAGGGAGAGGCATTCCTTTCCTTTCCTTTTCTCTCTCTATTTTCCCATTGTTTTTAATACCTTTGGTAACTTTGAAGGTGGTGTATATGCCTTCACCTCCACACCTCACTAATAAAGCTTTGCGCATTAGGCCTGTCGCAATATCCTTCATGCAATACTTTTTGAACAACTGTACTATTCAGTAAAGGTTGACTCTTGGTAAATGTGATTTATAGCAAGGCCCACTTACTTTGAGTAAGACAAACATGTCTCTCTCAAACTCTTCCTGACTTGACCAAAAAAAAGAGTTTTCTTCTTGCGGGATATAACAGGCCCCCAAGAATTTATCTGTGTCCTTATGTGGATTCTGTGTCATGCATTCCTGTTGTTTTCTCCCTACACAGAGTGAGTTTCAGCTTGAGAGCAGGATTGGGCAAACCTGTACAGTCACAGCATCAAGTGTCAATAGACAGATTGCCAGGAAAGATCAAAGCTGAAACAGAGAGCCAAAAAAGCAAGCTGTTTGTTACTCTCCTCTCATCACAGCTTGCTTGCCCCCATACATTTCCACAGGACCTTCAGTTTTAAACATCTTTTGCATAAAGTAGTCCGTCCAGGTCCTCTGACAGTGTTAATATATTCCTTGGCTAATATGGACTAATATATAACCAGTTAAAGGCAATGGAAAGAGTTATTGACTAGAGTCAGATTTTGGGTCATGCCCAAAAGGATTTTACTATCTTTGTTGCTAGTGGCCACCCAGAGAGTTTACATGACCTATTTATGGGAGACTATATCATCCTAATTCTGTGAAAGACACCCCTATATACTGCTGGTGGAGTGGAAAGGATTCATCAGCCTCTTGAAGTACATCTCTCTCTCTCTGCACAATGGCTGCAGGGGGAGCCTAAATGACTAATATATGCTAGGCACTTAAGTTTTAGATGGCTAAAAGTAGGTAAGATGAATCCCAGCCTAAGTGCTCTGCTCCTCTTTATTGTGTGCTTTTCCTAACAGTGCTCCAGCTCCAGCCCCATCTAAAGAGCATGTAGCAGCACTATGTCCTGGCAAAGCACTTGCTTCTGCTCTCCCTGAATTCGTGGGAGTTTTTGATTGCTTTTTGTAACTGCAGAATCAAGCCTAATGCCCCTTCTTGTTTGGTACACATGCAAGTATTAAATAGCAAACACAGATACTGCTATCCCAGCAGCAGAGCACGTTAAAGGACTCAGCCCGTGGATCTCCCTGTGCTTCTCTTGGCTGCCCAATTCCCTCCCCACCCTGGCTGTGCAGGAGATCACACAGGGTAATTATGCATGTTTGTTTATTTCCACTTCTTAACCTAACGAAGAATTGATCACTCTTACAAAGTAGTTACCACCCAGGGGATGGAAGTGGAGCTGCATTTTTCTCCTGATTGGGTACACCTCATTAGGTCCCTGACAGCCTTCGGCTGAACTCCCTGCCAGGGTAATTGGTAGTGACAATGGTATCATTTTGCCACATAGCAGTCAGCATTGGCAGGAACCGCCAGATCAGAGAAACACGCAGGAGGAGGTGAATCAAAAAGATTAGAGATGCCACGAGATTAGTAATTAAGACAGACCTCCAGAAAGGCGTGTCTTAATTTTATTAAGAGCTGTTGAGGACAATCATCTGTCTTAAGTAACAGGTGACTGAGCATAAAATTATGAAGTGCCAGTTAATAGAATTAGGAGCAGACTACAGAAACTTCCAATACTGGCTGTAAACAGAGCTCAATGGAAGAGACAAACTGATCTTCCCTTTGTTTTCCTCCTATATATCAGCCAGAAAGACTTGCATGTGTTGGCTTTTTTGTTCCACTGTAAATAAACTTCAGTGAGCTGTTTACTGGTGACTTCAGCCRGGCCTGTAAGACCTGTTGGAAAATTTATTGTGAAACCAAAGAAGGGGGCTATATTTAGCTTACAATGACAGAGCTACTGTGAAACCACTGTTAAAATTGTCAGAGATTATATAGCAAGGCTAGACTGACATTGCTCTGATCCAGTCTGATGTCTGCTGTACTCTGTAAGCAATCTCATTTGACCTTACTTGCGCCACTTACATATGATCTTGGTGCCATGTAGGCAATTAAAATATCACAAGGGCAAATTGTTTACTTCTTTCCATAAAATATGGGAAATTTTCTCAAAAACTTTGTTGATTGTTTTACAAGTAGAGATGCCGAGTGTGAACAGAATCCAGGAATATTTTTATCATCATTTCCAGGATTATTCTGAGAATTTGGCTGGAATGTGACAACAGCATTTTCTCCAAATTTTGTAAAGTAATACAGTTAATTATATTGCAGTAATGTGCATGAAAACCTGTGTAGTACCACTACTAGAGCCCATACAGAAGTAAAACAGAAGACAATGCCTGTCACAAGGATCATAAAATCTGAATATCATACTTAAAGGATTTGTCTGCATAACTTTTTACTAGTTTAATTATATTACATACAGAGCTGTTGAAACAATGTGCAGACCAGCCAAAACATATGCTAAATATATAGTTTCTATTAAGCTTTGCAGCATAAACAAACCCCATAGCACAGCACACTGTCTGCCAAAAACTGTTATGTGGCTGATATAGTCTTAAGGGACATATAAAATTAGAGCTTTTGGAAGTATGGCATTTTTTATGTCAAAGATGATGGGGTTGAAACAAATAAGATTGATTAGCCATAGAGATGTCTTTATTAATACTTCATAGGAAGTGGATTTCTTGTTCTATTTATGTAATTAATTAAATTAATTAATTTAATTTAATACTTAAAAAAAACCCCATTCCTTTGCAACTGGAATACAAATAAAAAACATTCCTTAATTTATTTTTCACTGTTGAATTGTATTTTGTTTCATTTCGTAACAGAAAAAAAACTTTTTAAATGGAAAACTATGCCTTTGATTTCTGAAAAGGAGCTGAAATGCTCTGTTTTGACAGTTCTGCAATATCTTCCTGAAAAAATGTGTAAAAAAACGCAGGAGGAATGGCCTACTCACATAATTTTTTTTTTATTTTATTAATCAGTAATTTCTGACAAGAAATGTCAAAAAAATCCTTTCAGTTCTAGTCAATATAATGTATATAAGTCTGGGATAATTCCATTGTCTTTAGTTTCTTGTAATTTTCACTACTGTAAAAGAGTTCGGTATCATGTCTCTCAAAATTTCCTTGAAACTGTGTAAATCATTTAACCTTCCTAATATAACACTTATGTATCTTCTCTGATAAAAGTCTATTTTTGCCCATAATCTGGAAAGAAAAGGCATTTTTCCTCCTTTTTATGACATTTTCTGAATCTTTGGTCTCTGCCATTGTCTCTAGCGTTCTGTTCTCCCTTTTTACTTTCGTTTGTTCCAAACCGGAACACCGGTTCACCATTCCCCCYCCTTTGCTCCCAAACATTAGAAAGGCAAGGAGAGCTTTCATTTTGAAAGAATTGAACTGTGGGTGCAAGTAACATGGAAAAGCATGCTCTCCTCTGTATATTATTTGAGGAGGCAGGTACAGGGCTTGACTTCACTTGGAACTGTATTTTTTTAGTTTCTCTAAACTAAACATGGAGACCAACATGTTTGTTAGATATGCTTTGCTTGATTGTTCCCTTATGTTTTCCAGTGTGCTTCATTCACAAGGAAAAGTGGGCACCTTTAAGGCAGAGCCAGCAGCTGTTTAGAAAAGGAACAAGCAAAGATTACCTCCACCAAAGGGGCATTATATAGATGTAAGTTAGCACACCTACTGCCTCATCAAATTTGAGTGTTGGGCAGCCATAGTGGGTAATGACAACTGGGTTCAGGGTGGCCTCTCAGAGAGCAATATGCATGCAGAAATAAATCAAAATAGTGATGAACTGGTCAAAAAGTACAGGCTCCTGAAACCTTCTTAACAACAGGCTTGCTCTACAGCTTTTTTGTTGTTGTTGTTGCTCCCATGCCAAGGCAACCACCTAGGAAAGTCAAGAAGGAAACAGGTATCTGTCATCTTTAGAGATGTGATGGGAGTGGTGCTTAAGGACATATTGCCTCAGATTTGCCCGTTCCCCTTACATACCCTTCCTCTCTGTAAAGCGATTATGAATCCAGTGCTATTCGTGCTGACTGCTTTGCCTGCCTGCATGGAGCTTTTGGTACTTGCCCTGATTTTTTGCTTTGTGCTGGGGCTATCAAAACAAAGACCTCCTGCTAAAGTGTCATCTCTAATTTAGGGGCGCTGTTTCTTTTACCTGGCTTTAGAAGCTCTTCTTGTTAATTGCCTTTCCCTAGCATGTGAGAAAGTCAGCCTTTGCCTCTAAGCCATATTTCACATGGGATAAATCTATGTCACACAAACAGCAAGAAGGGATTTGCCTATGCTATGTCTTTAATCCAGTTTAATTCAGAGCAGATGGCTCTGAGAGCCGTGCATGGGGGCACCTGCAGTACAAGCCCGACCCTCCCCATGCCAGCACCTGTTCACCATCAGCAGGGCAGTCCCTAGCTGCCCATGCAACCGGAGGTGCAGGAGGCTCCCCTGCTCTGTTCCTCACTTGCAGGAGTCCAGAGCATCTTTTCACATGCCTGCCTCATCCTATTATTTTTAATCTTCTGGAGGAGGTTAGTTAACCTTAAACCTTCTTCTGTCCCTTAAAATCCTGTGACCTCATCATGGAGGAGGGATCCTATCTGGTTAGTGGCTTAGGGTGCATGGATGCCGGAGCCCTCAGCGAGGCAAGGAGCTGCAGGTGCAGCATGCAACGCTCAGCTGAGAGGTGACATCGAATCAACAGTGAGAAGTAATGGGTTAACTCGCTGTTTTCCTCTTTTAGAATTGGATTAAATGCACCCTTGGAAAATACCCGGTGATGGGTTTCCCTAGCAGGCCCTGAGAAGGACTGAGTGCCCTAGTGGATCTCTTGAAATCTCTAGTTTCAGTGTCCTATAGCTGTCTGTCAACTCTGCTAGATGCTATAAAAGACTAAGTCAACAGGCTGCACCTAAACTGGGCTTTATTCTGAAGGGAGAAAGGATGTGGTTTCTGTCTGACCCAGTCTGGTACACAGGATGGATGGCCTCAAGTTTTCAAAAGTCATGAGCAAGACTTACTCCAACCCAATCACGAGATATTATAGTGCTAAAATGATAATTTTGGCATTTGAATTACCTTCTAGTTTTCAAATTTAGCCAGGAGGTTTTTTGCCTCAGTCAGGAGGGGTAAAAACTTTTTTTTAATGGAAGCTGACAATCCGTCAGAATAATGTAAGTATAGGACCTTTATGAAAGACACCAAATATAGCAGCGTCATGATAAAAATCATTGACACTAGATCCATTTTTTGCCCTGAAGCGTGCAGAGTGACAGCCCTTAGAATTTTTACGCCAGCAATAGTAGCTGCAGATTCTATCATTATTTACCTAAATGAAATGTATAATCCTTTTACTGAAACATTTTCAGCTAGAAGTCAGCCCTAATAATTTAGTGGATTCAGCCCAGGTACTTATTCTCTCCCCATCAATCCGGTGTCTGAACAGCTCGTAAAATTAAAATATACTAAGAATTTCAAGGTCACTGCCTGTTGGCAGTGATTAAAGTAGTCTCTCTTTTCCATGAACAACTGATTGCTCTTTTTTTTACATAGGATTCTACACTTGGTTTTGCATGTGGTCTGTCAATGCTAGAAGATCATGGGATCAAAGAGATCAGATTTGAACTTGAAATCAGGTTAGTTTGTGATTTTGGTCATTAATTGTTCAGAGTAAGGTCAGCTATTCCACAAAATTTAAGTGTGTTTATGATCTCTGTCTTGGAGGGGAAAAGAAATCCCTTGCTCCAACAGAATAGGAATACTAACAGTGGCCAAAGACTAGGGAGGCAAGACAGTTTTTTTAAGTCTCCTATTCCTACAGCATTGAGGACATGAAAAAAGAGACCAGCAGACAAATACATACGAACAATAAGATGTGTAAAGTGTTAAATAAATACTTCGTGGGTCGAATAAATACTTTGTGGGTCACCTCCTGGATTTGGAGATTTGAAAAGCAATCAGACTCAATAATCTAGATGCTTTTGTAAATCTTATTCTTTATTTGTCTTCACAATTAGGTGGCCTAGATACCTTTGTAAAGGCCCTCTCTGTCCTAACAAGAATGTGATCATAATGCAAAGTTGAAAAAACATGAATAAGGTTTGATTAGAGAGTCCCTCCTGTTAGGACAGTGGGCTTCTTGATTCATGCACCAGGTCCAGCTTTTCAGATAGGTCTAAATATACTGGATTCAATACTAAGGAACCACAAATATGACATGATAACATAGTCATTAACCCAAAGGACGGGGGACAGTTCTCTGGGTAATCAGTGTTTTGTGATACTCTGGGCAAAAAAATCTTGATATTTCTGCATGAATGGCTACTGCTGCATTAAATACAAGCTGTAAATGTATATCCTCTGTCACTAGCTTGCTGCAGGGCTGGCCATAGGCCATCAGACTGTGTTTGTTGTCCTTCCTCAGCTAACCACTCTCATGATGTTATGGACTGAAGCAGGGTAACTAACTGCATCTTCTGTCCCCTCTACCAGGTTYCCCTCCCTATGTGTTACCCAAATATCACCTTGTTCAACTTCTGTCCCAGCAATGGCAAAGGGAGTTTGTGCCTCAGGAGTTAACAAGAAAACACATTCAAATTCCCGGAGACTCAGCAAATCCACCTTTCTCTACTCTAGGAGTCAACCCCCACTGCTCCCCTATGAGGTAATTTGCAAGTGATTGTGTTGGACAAACCTACTTTGTTTCCCTTGATTCAGAGATCAAAGTTGGGAGTACAGTTCTTTGGTATTTAATACATAAATCCCTCCTGCTTCAGAGGCATCCACTTAAAAGAATTCATTGGCCATATATATGTATAAGTATATAACAATTTAAGAGATTACATTTCCCACAGAGCAGACGGAATGAGGAGCAGAATACCATGTTAAAAGGTGTATCTGAGAAAGGGATAAACTCAGTAATTAAATATTCAAATTCCAATGCACCAGGTAGGGATGAACTTAGAGGCCCAACACTGATGCAATGCATTTATTGCTATTGAGTTTAATTTCACTCTTCTGCCCCAAAGTGTGGAAGGGAAGAAAGTAATGGGAAATTAATGTAAACCAAGCCTGACACGCAAGCAGACCCTTACTCGTACCTCTGTAAAACACTCTCTAAAGCTGAAAAGAATGTAACCTGGTAGGTGCTTCATGGCTGTATAGCAGGAGAGCTATTAGGGAGCAGCTGTCCTAAAAGGCACCCCTTGTTCCCAAGTCACTCCATTTTAGTTGAACGTAGCAGAATTCCCCATTCACTCCCTTCAGCATCTTGGATGTGCGGTGGAGGGAGCTGCAGCGAGGACCCTGCGAGAAGCGCTGCCAACTGCAGGTGTGTGATGATGTGGTAACAGGGATGTATGAGATATGAAGATGAGGAGACCTATGCAAAGTGCCACTGCTGCACCCACAAGTCGATAAGCTCGCCTCTCCTGCCCCACCTTGCTGTATTCTTGTTTTCCTGTCTCACACTGACCTGACTCATGCCTGTCTTGCAGCAAAACTAGGATCCTGATCCCTGAAGCTTTTTAGGTACCCAGTCACCACTGAAATGAAGAATGAAAAGATATCTAAAGTGCTGTTAGGTGCAGCCTCTGAAGTTCTTGTCTCTTCTAAAAAGAGGAATGCATTTGGTGGGAATGAAGCAGTGGTGAATGAAGCAAGGAACTGGTGGATGAAGTTGCTAAGCCACTATCCATCATATTTGAGAAGTCGTGGCAGTCTGGTGAAGTTCCCACTGACTGGAAAAGGGGAAACATAACCCCCATTTTTAAAAAGGGAAAAAAGGAAGACCCGGGGAATTACAGGCCAGTCAGTCTCACCTCTGTGCCTGGCAAGATCATGGAACAGATCCTCCTGGAAGCTCTGCTAAGGCACATGGAGGACAGGGAGGTGATTCGAGACGGCCAGCATGGCTTCACCAAGGGCAAGTCCTGCCTGACCAACCTAGTGGCCTTCTATGATGGAATGACTACATCAGTGGACATGGGAAGGGCTACAGATGTCGTCTCTCTGGACCTCTGTAAGGCCTTTGACACGGTCCCCCACAACATCCTTCTCTCTAAACTGGAGAGATTATGGATTTGATGGGTGGACTGTCTGGTGGATGAGGAATTGGTTGGATGGTCGCATCCAGAGGGTAGTGGTCAATGTCCAGATGGAGATCAGTGACAACTGGTGTCCCGCAGGGGTCCGTATTGGGACCAGTACTGTTTAATATCTTCATCAATGACACAGACAGTGGGATCGACTTCACCCTCAGCAAGTTTGCAGACAACACCAAGCTGAGTGGTGCGGTCGACACACCTRAGGGACGGGATGCCATCCAGAGGGACCTGGACAAGCTCGAGAAGTGGGCCCGTGTGAACCTCATGAGGTTCAACAAGGCCAAGTGCAGGGTCCTGCACCTGGGTCAGGGCAACCCCCAGTATCAATACAGGCTGGGGGATGAAGGGATTGAGAGCAGCCCTGCCGAGAAGGACTTGGGGGTACTGGTGGATGAAAAGCTGGACGTGAGCCGGCAACGTGTGCTCGCAGCCCAGAAGGCCAACCGTATCCTGGGCTGCATGAAAAGAAGCGTGGCCAGCAGGTCGAGGGAGGTGATTCTGCCCCTCTACTCAGCTCTGGTGAGACCCCACCTGGAGTACTGCATCCAGCTCTGGAGCCCTCAGCACAAGAAAGACATGGACCTGTTGGAGCGGGTCCAGAGGAGGGCCACAAAAATGATCAGGGGGATGGAACGCCTCTCTTATGAAGAAAGGCTGAGAGAGTTGGGGTTGTTCAGCCTGGAGAAGAGAAGGCTTTGGGGAGACCTTATTGGAGCCTATCAGTACTTAAAGGGGGCTTATAAAAAAGATGGAGGCAAACTTTTCAGCAGGGCCTGTTGCGACAGGACAAGGGGTAATGGTTTTAAACTAAAGGAGGGTAGATTTAGGCTAGATATAAGGAAGATATTTTTTATGCTGAAGGTGGTGAAACCCTGGAACAGGTTGCCCAGAGAGGTAGTAGATGACCCATCCCTGGAAACATTCAAGGTCAGGTTGGACGGGGCTCTGAGCAACCTGATCTAGTTGAAGATATCCCTGTCCATGACAGGGGGCTTGGACTAGATGACCTATAAAAGGTCCCTTCCAATCCAAACTATTCTATGATTCTATGATTCTTTGAATACAGTCCCTGGTATTTAGTAAGGAAAGATCAGTGCAATCAGCACTGGAGAGAGCTGTTAGTGCAGTGTGTCTGCATTCAGTCTCTTGCCTCTAACACTGTCCCCTTCTGTGACCTTGGCCATTTTACTTTTCTTTGGTGCAGAAAAATGAAAATGCCATGGAAATACTTTAACAGTCTGGCAGCGGAGACTGACAGAATTATTATATATATCTGTGTGTATGTATGTATATACGTTCATATGAATGCACGCATAGTTCTATTTATCAAGGTTGGTTTTATTCCAGACATTTCCAAATTGCCTGTATATTTTCACAGGCATAGTGAGAGAAAGCAAACAAAAACCTGCACATATGTATAGTTTTTTGTTTTGCACCAAACCTACATAAAGGGTATCCTAAAAGGAAAGGAGTGGTTTGAAATCTCCCTTGGAACTAATAGAACAGTTGCACTGTCAGTACACGGATCAATACAGGCCTGTCTGGTCTCTGAACTTTCAGTTTCAGACAGAGAATATATAGTCTTACACATATATCTACCAGAGGTAAGAAGCATAATAAATTGAAACAGAAAATTTGTATGTGTGTGAAAGAAAAGGGAAGAGAGATCAATGAAGAGGTGATACCATAGTTCACTTCTGTCCGTTCTTACTGTAAGTTTAAGGAAATGCCCAAGTAAATCAGCTGGAGTCTTTCTGTTGCTACCAGTGATCTGAGGACTATGTGTAAATCCAGACTTCAGACAACATCAGAACTGTGCAATGGTCAGACAGGAACGGAGACAGTGCTGTTTTACTTTCACTTCGGTGTCTGAGATTTATACACTCTGTAGGGCACTGTTTGTTTGATGTGCTGAATGCATATCATATATGAAGACTATTGAAGAAACATATTTTCACAGAAGTTAAAAATCTTGTGCCATGCAGTTGACTGCAAAAAAACAAACCCCCTTTTTGCCTGCCTCCTATCCCCCACACATCAAGAAATTTCCACRTGCTTTCACTCCAGATTTTCCTGCCAAGCCCAGTGCTGCCAGGCCATTGGTACCCTGCTATCATGGTGGCAGGGACCCCCAAGAAACTGGGAGAACTGTAAAAAATGCAGATTATTTCCCAGAAATCTGGGTGATATTGCCTACTTTTGGGGCCAGGGGAAGGTCCTAACAAAGTTTGTGCAGTTTGAATTCACTCAAAAGGCTTCCATTTGAGTCATGCTTTTCTAAGTGTGGTACGCTGTCTGTAGTGATTTTTAAACACTGGGACTACATGTCTCACGCAGCTCAAGAAAGGTCAAAATGTTGTGAATAGGAGACCAAGTCAATGTACACCTAGTGATTTGTTTTTGACTGATCACTCGAGCAAATGAGTTTTTCTAGGTCAGTGTCCTGGTTTCAGCTGGGATAGAGTTAATTTTCTTCCTAATAGCTGGTATAGTGCTGTGTTTTGGATTTAGTATGAGATTAATGTTGATAACACACTAATGTTTTAGTTGTTGCTAAGTAATGCTTACACTAGTCAAGGACTTTTCAGCTTCCCATGCTCTGCCAGCGAGGAGGTGCACAAGAAGCTGGGAGGGAGCATAGCCAGGACAGCTGATCCAAACTGGCCAAAGGGGTATTCCATACCATATGACGTCATGCTCAGTATATAAGCTGGGGGGAGTTGGCCGGGGGGCAGCGATCTCTGCTCGGGGACTGGCTGGGCATCGGTCAGCAGGTGGTGAGCAAGTGCATCGTGCATCACTTGCGTTGTATAATCTTCTATTATTATTATTATTATTATTACTATTTTACTTTATTTCAATTACTAAACTGTTCTTATCTCAACCCATGAGTTTTCTTACTTTTACTCTCCCAATTCTCTCCCCCATCCCACTGGAGTTGGGAGAGTGAGCGAGTGGCTGTGTGGTGTTTAGTTGCTGGCTAGGGTTAAACCACGACAGTCAGCAATTTTATTCATAGGCACTCTAGGCCAGATTCTTCAGTTGGGAAAAATTGGCAGAAGTGTCCTTCAGATTATACCCATATATACAAACTGAGAAGCTGCACTGATGCCTTTAGCATTTCTTCAGTATGTTTTAAGAGAACTCTGCCTCTGAGGGAGATGACAATACAGCCAGAAAAAAGTGAGAGTGAAGTAAAACTTGAATACAGACTAATCTGGATGTTTTTATAAAGTCTTGTAGACTTCTCTCCACAAACCATTAAGTCCTAATTGCCACACTAATATTATTTTATATTGTAAGTGCAGCTCCCGACTCCTGATATTATGGCACCCAGTGGAATTAAAGCAGGCACTTAGCTTTACCACCTTCTCTGCTGTAACCTTTTAAATCCGTGATTATTATTCTGTCAATGCACGCTTGTTCATTATTACTTAAAGGTGTCGTCCCTTCAACCAGGACGACATGCTGCTGTGTAAATTAGGGCCATAACTAACCTGGTTCGGTGCTGAAGCAAGCGCCTTTCTTCTGACAAGCCATGAATTAAGGGCTTCTTTCCTCCCAGTGGAAGGAGCCTCTCTCCTTCATTCCTAATAAGGGCAATGCTGAGGTGGATTTAAAAGGTTCTTTTCTGTTAAAGGGGTTTGAGCMGTGATAATCTCCTATAATCTGGAGACTAGGAGCAAACTGAGCATTAGGCCTGGATTGCAAATCACTCTCAGCCTTTTTTTAAAAAAATTATTTATTTCAAAACTCATTTAAATACAGTACCTTCCTTTCCCCTTCCATAAGGGACGTTAAGGAAATATCTTTCCAATTAGGATTCAAATTTGATTAATTATTATTAGTTAATCCCTGTTCTGGTAATTGCATTCCTCCTTCAGGAATTTCTCAACCCTTTTAGACATTATACAGTGTTGGACTGCAAACTGCATGCTATAACTGTATGTTAACCTCACAGCTGATTTTCTTGTTCTGAATGTATATGGAGTAGATGCTGTGCAGTGCAGGAAACATCCTCATTTCCATTTTAACTCACTATTAAAGCTCTCAGAGTTACATTTTCCAAATAAATCATCCAATGAATTTGATTTGTTTTGTTCTTGTTGTGTTTTCATTCATGAATTGTTTCTGACCTACCCTGATGTTAGCAAATCTTTTAGTCTCATTTGCACATAATTTTGGAGAAAGACATTTTATACTAGGATTTGTGATTATATTGCTAATTTCAGCTGTTACATTCCCTACATAGCTATTTGTGGTGGATCAAATGTTATTACTTCTAATCCCTTGCTGGACGAGAATAACTTTTCTATGGCCAAGTAATGAAGAAGACATGATGAACAGCAAATAATGAACGGAGAATACTTGTACTCATGCGGGAGTACTGTATGCTAATACAGGCAGTGGTAGAAGGACCATTCCCCATGCAGTCATATGAATGAAAAATAACTGACATAAATATTTATGAGTTGAAGATAACATGGGATAGACAAACCACACTGGAACCAAACACATTTTGAGTCTGGCTGGGTTTTCACCAACACACGTGGTAAAGAGAGCCTCATTCCCTCATCAGCTGCTTCGTACCAGGTAAAAAATAATAGGGAACAAAACAGCCAAGGGAGACTTGTACCAGTGCAGGAAAAGACTAGCCCCCAGCTGTTTTGGGAAGGGCTGCTAAACAAATCCTGCTGGGTGCACTGAGGATGACAGAAAAGGAGACAAAAA
Organism: Phoebastria nigripes; assembly: GCA_035582835.1. NCBI lineage: Eukaryota > Metazoa > Chordata > Aves > Procellariiformes > Diomedeidae > Phoebastria > Phoebastria nigripes. The sequence continues at coordinate 165,708 of JAYKAV010002964.1, forward strand.
TTTAGACCTGTAGAACTGGTGTAATTTATACAGGTCTCTAGCACAGACTAGGTTATACTGGGGGTTATGAGGCAGGTTAAGACCAGAAGAATGCAGATCCACCTCTGTTCAGCACATTTGGGGTTGAAATTTTGTGCAGAAAGCATATGTGAATATTTCTGTCAAGAGTTATTTCATATTTAGCTCTAATTGTCCCACTCCAGTTTGTGCTTGGGCTATACATCAAAAATAAATCCATTCTTGAAAGACTGGAGATTTACCCTGGTGGATTTTGGTGGATATTTGGTCTAATATACAGGATTTCATTCTGAACAGTAGTATGGCCCATCTATACCCACCGCAAATAGTACAGATAATGGGAACATGCCACACTGCACTCTTTATATTTATAGGCATGAAGTTATATAGATATATAAAATAAACATATACAGCAATTAGCTCATTAAACAGATAGAGCAGATTCTCAAAAATATCCAGGAGAGGATGAGGCCTCTGAAGGGTATGCGATCCTTTCCTCACTAAAATGAGATCCAGGTCACCTGGATTAATTCTGAAGCTCTTCACCAGGTGTAATCCATATTAATGCCAGATACAATTTAAACATAGTGGCATTAACAGTAAATCTAACATACCTGACATAGTAACACCTTTTAGCTGTTTGAAAACTGGGTCACCAGTTTGATATTCCTAAGGGCTATACTTTGTCTCCTGCTGGAACGATGACAAACCAATGGGTCTGTTTAGTCAGTGTATTTATGGTCAATTTGTTTGTTTGTTTTGTGATTGTTCTGAAGAAATCATCCTGAAACGGCCATCCCTGAACTACTAATCAGGAGTGAAAAGGTAGCAAGGCTCCCAATATTGAACTGTGTTCACACCATCTCTTGGGAGAACACTGAAGGATGGACAGATACCTCTCAGGAAATTCGAGTCCTTGGTTTGTGAGTGATGAAGGAGCTCAGTTCATCTGATCATCTTGTTACACTGAATAATTCAAACAACTATAATTGTAATCATCAGTCACTACAATCAACAGCAAAGTTGCAGCAGGGTAACTGAGAAAGGAGTATGGCCAGAAAGTGCATCAGCCATATTCAGCCTGCCCATTCTCCTGTGGTGTCTGGTTACTTCATAGCACCAGCTGGGCTGAGATGTATGGTAGATAAAAAATAGCCTCTTGCCTGAAATCAAATGGTAAATCAGTGAAGAAAGGGAATGGAGGAGGTATGAAACTTGGGGAGGGGTGGGGGAGAAGGTGGTGGGTCCTGGAAGGCCAGGCTAGAGATGTATGGTCCTTCCTTCTCAAATAAACTCAAGCTGTCACAGGCTGATCTAGATGGCAGAAGTGGGGGGGCCTCCTTCTGGACTGAGGTCCTGGGGGGATCTGTAACCTACATTCCCCAAGGAGGGACAAGCTCCTCAACCTCATTCAAGATCATGCTTGGTGGTCTTTGTGGAGGAAGTCCAACCCCGGTGGCTCTGACCCTCAGACTCTGGGTGGCCAAGGCCATCAGCAGTGCAGTCATTTGGGCACCCAGCAGCATGCAGATAACTGTAGCCCAAAAGTTGCAGCCAAAACTGTATTGATCTCATCTGTATTCATGACTTCTAACCAATGCTAACCATTAGCCAACACTCAGCATATTATGGGCAGTTACATTTCAATCATTTGAGTCTGTGTAGTCATTTTGGATGTGTTTGTGCAGCAGCCCAACCGCATAGTGAGCTGAGGCTCTCTGGCAGCTGTTAAAAGCATTAATGGCCCCAGGACTGTTTTACATTTTCATGCACCTACTGAGCTTTGCACTTGGCCTCGCAACCTGACTTTAAAGGTCCACAATCCCACTGGGGTTTCTTCAATAGAAAGCCGTCATCTTATGGCTTGTATTAAAAAGGAAGACAGATAAGATAACACCTTCTACTGACCTTAAATCTAGGGACATCAGTTTCTTCGGATCAAATTTGTGCTATACCGAGTGTTTCCTGTCTCATCTCCAAATATTACTACACAACCTGGTACTGTGCAATGGTCTCTTGGAAGATGGGATCTTTTTTCTATACAAATTTTGTATTATATGCATATCCAGAGGGATATTTGAATGGAGAGAGAATAGCTGGTCTTTTGTTTCTCAGAACCATGTGAGAAAGGCACTTTTTGAGGTGATGGTGGGGGTTTTTTGCATTATGGCACAGAGTTTCGTATTTGATAAAGTTGCTACTGGTTTTAATGTTGTTGCTGTCGCTGTACATATTGGTCTGTGTTTAGTGACAGTGAGACACACAGGAGGTGCACTCTGGCCTTCTTGCAAATGAAGAATGTTCTCATCATCTTTGTAAATACTTACCTGTCTATTTCCAAGCTTCTCGGGGAACCCAGTCTCAGATGACAAGGACTGTCTTTTTTTTTAAGTCTGGCTTGACAGGCTCAGAGGCAGAAACTCCAAAACAGGAGGAGTCATTCAGAGCTTGTTCTTGTCCCAGTTTTAGTTTTAAGTTGTGCTTTAATTGTCAGGGTGTGAATTTTGGAAGAAATTCTTTGCTTCCTTATGGAGAATAGGATAAGGACTCCCAGCCCATCAGGCTTTGGGACAGACCTCTCTGAAGTTTTCCTGAAGGTACTTTCTCTGAAGTAACTAGTGTTGAACACTATCACAGGATACTAGAATAGGAACAATTTATTGGACTAGCCAGGTCTAACATGTTCCTACATCGCCATGCCTCCTGTCTGTGCTGTGACCTGTGCAGCGATCCCCTCCTAGGGATCCTGCTTCACCAGGCCCAGCCTTTGTGCGTGACATCAGTTCCACCAGTGATCAGCACGCAGCTCTCTGCTGTGATAACACTTGGATCACATCAGTTCAATGAGTGCCATTTTTCTGTCTATGGTACATCAGATTTATAAGCCTAATTATTTGAAGTTTCACATCTCTGAGTCATGTTCAAAGGAAGGAAGATTAACACATCCCCTCTCTGGATTTCTGTTTAAGCCTCATTACCATAGGGTAAAAAGTAGACATTTCACTGCATGCAGCCCTGCCTATGCCTTCTCAGATCCTGTATTTTATACCCATGTACCAATGACATTGGCAAAGAGGACCAACTTCCCTGAAACAACAGAGTCTCTTTTTTCCTGTGCAGACACCCGTCTTGTGATTTGACTCATAAATGGTACAGGTGGTAATTAACTTCTCAGTATTAAAATATTCCTGCATTGTTCATTGTAGGGAAGAGGATAGGGGTATTAATACTTTTAAAATAAACTAGTCCCACAGAAGGAACTTGAAAAGTGTCATGAAAGACATCCATTCAATTTCTCATTGCATGAAAAATATTATAGGCAAACATGGCTGAGCAACTTTAACAATAAGTTGATGCCCACCTCTGTAACTGTACAGGTAACTAATGGAGCATTCTCCTCTCCTATTTCCAAACTAAGATTTATGGATTTTGAAGTCAGGATTTACTGTCTCCTAGTACAGGCCATTGATTTTCAATGTTTCTGTTTCCCACCAGTTTCTCTAGCCTTGTGATCAGGTTCCTCATATGACTGAGTATAACATGTGATGCCGCCCTCTCCCAAAAACCAAACCAACTAACAAACTAAACCACAACATTGTCAGCACATTTAAGAGCACAAACAGGGGCAGTGAATGCAGAACAGTAGCTCCCTATGGCTGCTTGCCTCCCTGCAAAACATGATCCCTCATTGACAAGAGACCTGCAGCATGTGATGGGAGAATCAAGTGAATAAATGCCCTAATGTAGGAGCTGAGCCTTCGCTGTGGTCATATGAAATGAATGATTCCTTTCACCTCCAGTTAAGTTCATTTGAAGCACTGAACTCTCCCAGCTGGGATGAGATGCAGATTATTAACTAATCTGCTTCCTAGAAAGAGGAGGTTTCTGTTCTCTCTTTTTCCCATTAGTATTTAATAAAAAAATATAAATGTTCCTTTATTACCAAACTAGGAAATCTGTACATCACAAACCATACAGTTAAAGAGCACAACATGTACATGTGTGCATGTGTTCACATGAACATGTATGCATGAATACAAATGCACGCACTTGCTGATATATCTATATCTGGATATATATTTATATCTATCTCTGGCATTTGCCATCTGTTGGGAGTGTAATACTGGGAATAAGCATCTGACACTGTTTAGTATAGTAGGGCCTTTTGACAGCTGATGCTAGGGAATGCTATACCTTTGGGGATGAAGCAGTAATTAATTAGGACAAGGAAAACATACTGCAGAACATAAAATTCCGATATTGAAAGCAAGAGTTTCAAGGTACTCTTTGATTTAGTTCTTATCTGGCCTACAGCCTAAAACCAAACCCAATTTAATGTTTTCGGAGGGATCCCCTTGTCATGTTTAGGGGAATTTAAAGGTGAAACATGTAAGATGTTAATCATGTCATTTGTTAATGCTACATCCAGAATATTATTACACATCCAGAATTGTCCAAGTATTGAATTACAAACAGTGAACACAGAGGGGAGAGTCACTGAGAAAAGGTTCCAGAGAAGTAGGCTGCAAGGGGTAGAAGGGGGTGCTGCATGATGGTGTGCTGTGTGTTACCCATGGGTTAATGGGTACAAAGCATTGCAAACAGCTGTGACATTCAAGTTATTCAAAGACTAAAATGTTTTGTTTTATCAGGTGGAATTATTCATTGGCCTCCAGGTTAGAAAGTGGTTAAATCATTGCTGCATTTATTGCACTAGCTCAGACACCTCCAAGGGCTCTTTTCGGTCATCTGTCTTTGCAACCCTTTGCTGGGTGAAGAGTGAGAATGAAACAAGCAGAGTCTTTTGGAATATTATTTTCTTCTTTTCCAGAATGAATCAATCCCACGGTGTGGGATATAAACAGGTTTAGCAAAGGAAAAGCTACCACCTTTTCAGTTTTACATCATGCAGAGCAGAGGTACCTTTCATTGCTTTGTTGTTATGCATTGCCTTATGAGTGAATTAATCCAAATTGTAACCAAGTACTGGGTATAGTTTGGAGACATATAAAAAGTTATCTTCCTCTAAGGGTAAGAGGAAAGCAAATTGGTTGCTGTTCTCTAGAACTGGCAAACTCAGAAAAGATATTTGAAACCAGAAATATATTCCAATTCATGAAACCTGTAAGGAGGATATAAATTGTAAGCAAATAGTATGGTCTGCTTTGCTACGCATATGTACATACGCAGACATACACACACACACTCTTTCATTTTTGTTTCATACAACCATTTGGTTCCAGCAGACATCAAATGAAATCCACATCATCACTAATTTCAGAAATTTCCATTTCGTCATCTTGTCTAATAGTCTCCAGGATGATATTTTGGGGATTTGGGTTGTTTTTTTTAGCAGGACTGTGTGCAGAATTTCACAGTGGAATCATATCCTGTTCTTCAAGTAAATGGCATATCATATTTTTAGAAAAAAAGCTTATTCCACTGTTATAAAAGATGTCAAAAAACCTCACTTACAGGGGTTGCATACTCATATGCAGTTGTCTTTAATTATTCCCACAGGCTTCACTTTAAATTCTGTAGCACCTTTAATTTCACAGGCTCCTTTTTCAGAAGGCTCTTGTTGATATCTGTTGTCTTCCTTACTATCTGCTCTTCCTGACACTTGCATCTAAAGCATAGCTGGTGCAGCTGCATATCACTACTACATGTTAATTTATGAGACAGCACTGTTACTTGAGGCCTGTATAAATTTCTCAGTGTAGGGTTGTGAGACCAGGGGACTAGGCCATTGGAGCTAGCTCAGCTCCTCAATGATGTGTGAAAATATTTATTACACCCAGGTTAGTGGATATCTATACATCATTTCACCAGCCACTGATGTGCAGTTGTGCTCAGAAGTGGAGCAAGGAAGAATCCCTACCACGCAGCAGCACTACAGAAAAATAATCAAATCCAGAGATGCTAAAGGAGGTGCACACATGAAAATGGAGGCAAAACCAGGGCAAGGTAGAGATTGGTCAGATTGTTTGTGGAGGACTCTGGGGTCACACTTGTGCATTAACAATTAGGGCATGGATTCAGGATGTAACCCAAAAGACAGAGCTGTCTTCAGCAGGTCTCAAAGTGGTGAAGGGGAAGCCACAGGATAATTTCAGAGGTCTGCTTGGCCGGCTGTGTAAGCAGAGCAGTGGCTGGTGGCACCTGAAGGATGATCACAACCCAGCAGGTGCCCAGGCACTGGCACCACCACGCTGGCCTGGCTCCATCCCTCTCTCAGGGTTGACCACTTGCTGACTTGCCAGGGGGCTCCCTGCCTCACCTATGAGTCCCTGAGTCCTCTTCCTCCCAAATGCTGTGAGCACCAAAGGTAATCGTTGGGTGCTCGTTTCATTTTGCTCAGTATTTGCAAATTTGCTGATGTGGATTGAGCCTCATTCATTAAAGCTAAACGAATTAAAATCATGGTTAACAGTAATTAATGCAGCTGTTAGACTGTGGACTTTATTACCTGGGTTCTTTGGCAACTATCCATTATTTTAAAACAGCATCTGTTGGCTACTTCCTCTAATCTTGTATGAGAAAGTGAAAGAGATGTTTTCCTTTTTAATAAAGAGAATATTATAGGATACTGCTTTTGAAAATTCACAGCTGCATATGCTACTAATATTGATGATGAACTCAATGGCTAAATTAAAAACAACCCAGATATCATGTTCAAAGCAAAGCAGCAACATAATAAAAAAGTCCAACCGCACCACAGTGTAACAAGGAAAAGAAAATAATTACATGAACATCTTTAAGAGTCTTCGGTACAACATAAATGTAAATGTCATTAATGGTTAATATGAAGGTACCATCTGGACAGTTGGATGATGTAGATTCTGGCACTAGAGGTGTCATTCCTCTTGGAAACCATGAGAAAACCAGAGACTTTGAAAGATATTGCAAACAAAGTTTGATTGGATCTCTTTTGAATATATTAATTGTCTGTGAGCAATAATCTGAGCAAAAACCTACAAAGTCAGTCAGGTGTAAGCCCAAAAAGACTTCCTCTTATTTCTGTGGATTTTGGATCAGGGTTTAAAATACATTAGCGATATAGATCTGTATAAATGTAACCACTGTAAAAGAGGTGAAATGCCTTTTTACAAGATCTTTTCTCATGCATTCCAAGAAGGTCTATATTTCTTGATTCCTACTCTATACCTAAAATCCTGAAGTCAAAGACAGTTTGAGGGAAAGAGAAAGCAAACATCTAAATTTTCAAGATAATTTAAAAAATAATTACTGCTCCTTACTTAGGTTTCAAAGCAGACCCCAGAACAGCAAATAAATGAAAAGCAGGTACTTTTCTTTTCCCCAAGAATGGTTTTTACTGTACATTTTGTAGCAAAAAAAAGAAAATAAAGGAAAAAATATTCTGATCACAGGGATGTCATTTTCTAAAACTCCAAGTAGGAAACGTGACGAATACAAGATCAAGTACACAGCCATGTCACAATATATCTCTTCACCTTTAAAAAAAATATACATAGAGTTTTTTCATGTGTTATTTTCTTTGTGCCTTGCACCCTTTCTCCACATGTCTTTTACAAAATCATAGTCACAATGTGCAATTTCAGAATGGTTCCCACCAGCTGATCATTGGGAGCCAACAAATAAAGAAACGAATGAAAGGACAGTTGCAGTAGCCACCAGAATGCTGGAAATCACAGTAAAGTCGTTAAGGACAATGAATTCAGCTGGGTGGGCCATGTGCATTTCCACAACCACAGCAATGCTCCCCAAAAATGAATCTGAGAATCAGTTTACAAGCCCTAAAGAGCTGCTGTTCTTAGTTAGCAAGTACCTTAGTGAGGGTGAGAGACGGGGGGGCAGGAGTACACCAGGGACTGGGGAAGGGCTATCTGTAATGCAGGGGACACATGGGAGACCCCCTGCTCTGAGACACTCAAATTTAACATATTTTCCGTGGCTAATTGGGAACATACCCAATCCCCTGAAATACACAAAAACTTACATTTTCTGTGATGCTACTGATACAGCCAAGCCGTGTCATGGCGACTGTACAGAAAAGAGCTTTTGTCACAACAGGGTAAAAGTCTGTGTTTGTCAGTTGAACAGAGTGACAGTGTGACCTTTGCCAGAAGCCATTGGTATTCATAATGTGGAGAGTTCATGGGAGCTACTTTTGTTTTCCCTTTCTTTTTCCTTTAATAGGAAATCTTGATTACTATTTTGCCCATCTTTGATAGCAACACCCCTACAGATATCAATAGCTGCTGCAATCTGCCTTGAGCATTGACAAGCAGAGACTCTGAAGAAGATGGAAGAAAGAGGATAATTTTTTTAAAATTTATTAGCCCCTAGATTTAATTGTTCCTAGGACATAAAGGGGTGGTATTGGAGGTGGGTTATACAGTACATCAGAAATTTGACCTTTGTACATATCCTCCTTTTCATCTGGGAGATTTGATGAGGCTGAAAACAAAACCAAAATCCATGGAAACATACTTTCTGCTGTGGGGAAAAAAACAACTCAAAAGCAGTAACAAAGCAAAACAGAACAGAAATCATTAAATCCCAACCAAAAGCCCATTCAACAACAAGTATTATTTTCCCAGATGTCACAGTTAACACCATGAGATTATGCTGAACAATTTGCTCTGATCTGTCCCTGTGGATGCCCTGCCTGCACTTTTGAGAAAGTCACTTGCAATGACAACCAGATATATCCTAGCACCAGTCTTATATCCACAGAAGTGTACTTCTGTGGTTAAAAGAAAAGAAAGAGGTGCCCTTTAAAAAAAAAAAAAAAAARAAACCCTGTAAAATTAAATTTGTGCTGTTAAACCCCTTTCATCCTCCTTGTTTAATCTTGTGTGACAGTTCACCAAGAGTCTGAGTAACTTCTGGAAAACAATGCTAAATACAACTAGCAAATTCCTTGAAACACGCATGGTTTAGTTGGGGCCAGACAAGAATGGTGCCATACGTGCCTATTCACATTTCATGACTTTCTTTCTCTTTTAGTATCCCTGTTACTTATTTGTTTACCTATTTTTTTGGCCAGTACAACTGAAAACGTTTCCTCCCCTCTCTTTCCAAATGCATGGCCCTGCAGCAAACCATGCTTTATAACACATGAGGGGAGAAGAGGAGGGGGGAGACACTGATATTTACACTGTGCTTTCCATTACCCACTCTGAGCTCCCGAAAGTCCCTTTTGCCCCTGTTAGGTCATTGTCATCATACTGCAAAAGCATGCCATTCACCGAGAGGCTCCTCTTTGTCCAAATGTTTGTTATCTTTTTTGGGTAGGTGCAACACTGAGATGTGGCGAAGTCCCCCATGTCAAAAGAATGGCTACGTTTAGTTTTGCCCTCCAGAGGCAACATGAGGAGGCTGCGAAATTTGGACTCTGGCTGGCCCAGCAGTGGCTCTTTGTCCGAGTGGCGGGCCACCGTGGAAGTTCTGGAGTCTGTCATCTCCTCCTTTTTCTGACATTTCAGTTCCAGGGAGGCAAAAGCTCCCATTAGCCGGTCAATATTGTGTTTTGACCTGGAAGGAGGCCTCCACTTACTGGACAATGTGCCCTGTTCACTTTGGAGGCTATAGTCATCACAGTCGCGGCTATTTGCAGAGCTGGAGGAAGAGGAGATGCTGCTCCGCGCAGACTGACAGTTAAACTCCATAAGTTCGTTTCTCACCACCACTTTGGGGTTGACTTGGGGCAAGACTCCGTTCTGAATTGGTTGTGCTCCATTTGTCTGTGAGTAGACATTGCTGACGTTAGACATCTTCCCCTGGGAATTGTTGCAGACCTTATAGCGGACCATGAGTATTACAATGAACACCAACAGAGTTGCCACAATGATGCCTCCAATGATCAGAATCATGGTCCCACCCAGGAACTGGCTGTGCATCGACTGGCACTGAGGGTAATCTTCTTTGGTGAAGAACTGGGCACATCCCACAATATTGGTGGCAGTAAGGGTTGTGGCCGTGTCATCCCACATTGCCAGGACACAGAGGTCATAGCCTGTTCCAGAAACAAGGTTGTTTACAACAAAGGCTTTGTTTGTAGCTGGAATCATCCTTTAAAAAAAAGAAAAACAAATAGAAAAAAAAAAATTGGTTACTCTTGACACTAAGGGAAAAGAGAGGAGAACAGACATAAGAACAGTGYGGTGTTTATTGTGCTGGGTACTGGTAGAGAGGAGTCAGAGCCATAAAATTTAAACAAGTATTCAAGCTTCCCCGCTCCTGTGGGTCCAACATCCCAGCATTCAGTAACGCACAAGATTTGAGGGCCATCTCTCACATGTGCAATAAAAGGAATAAGAAAAAGCAGACCAAACTAGTCTGAGGTTTTTTTCTCCTCGTTTGTGTCTGTCCTAATCTTAAATATATTCAAACCTGAACAAATAACTCAGAATAAAAATATGTGCCTACAAAGAGCGGTTCTTTCTAAGTGTGCAAACGACCCTTGCGCTTGCTGAGTCTGAACCTGGCAGTTCTCACATCGCTTCACGGGTGCCTGAACATTTACTGTGTAACATCAGCAGGTTGCTTACCTTGTGAAGACAAGGGGCTACATTTAGTTTTCTCATTCCCTGAGAATGCAAGGCAGGCAGCCACTTGTCTCCCTTTCTCCACTCCCCCACCTACTTTCCCCATACTTCTACTCTCCACTGTGGAAAATATCTCCTAGAAATGCAGCTATCATTTTCTTTGCCAGAAATTTCTCCTTGCAACCACCTTCCTCTGTGTGAGTGAAAAAGAAATACTGGCATTGGCAGTATAGGCTGTGGAAGTGTAAGGAGAGGTAGGAAGATGCAGGGATGGAAACAAGAAGGTTTCTTTAAAATAAAAAATTCTACTCAAATACAAATCCATTTTCAAAAACCAAAAAGCTAGGCCCAAGCTGTGCTCCAAGTTTGGTCATCTATGGATATTATTCTTTGCTGCCACAAAACTTAAGCAGTCATTTGAACTCATGCAATATTAGAGCATCACTAGCATTCAAAATTAGCAGATGGGAATGAACATGGTCTACCCCCGCTTCAAACTGGTGAAAATTGCAGCACATTAGTGGAATACAGTGGAGAATCCCAGATTTGGTGCCTGGTGGGTAGCCAAGAACAAAACCAAAGAGGTACCCCATGCACGTTTCTCTTTACTTCCACATAACAGGCTTGAGTGAGAGAAAAAAGCTGAAATCAAAACCAGCCCATTCTGACTTAGAGCTGCAGATCTTTAGCACCAGCAGCAAGGGAGTCCTCCAGGTACTTACACCGCACAGCAAGCTGCTGTGACTGTAACTGGGATGGTAAGGCCTGGCCAGCAGAAGAAGGCATACTCCTTGTGGGAGTGCCAGGCTCTCTTAGCCCGTCATCACAGCTAGCATAAATTGCAGCTCTGCAGAGGCCTTCTGTGCAGTGGGAGGGAACAGGCCTGCACAGAGAAGCAGCAACGTCAAGGCACTGCAAAGATGAACTTCTGATCATCTTTGCATTTATGCATTCACGCCACTTACACAAGCCTTCAGTCTGGCCACAGGCGAGGATGTGGCTCCTTTTTAAAAAGCAAACAAACACACAAAAAACTTCTGTAAGGAAAAGAAATATCAGTGAGAGACACCTGGAATATAAACATCACTTGGCAGGTTTACTCAATGTTATGTTTGAGATTCTTGGCACATTTATCATCCTAATGGAGATGTTCTGCACAGACATAGATGAGCTATTCAGAATGAGCCGAGAGGTCATAAAGCAGCCCTCCTGGAAAACTACAGATACAGTTGCTAAAATGGTTTCTAATAGTCAAAATGGTTGGTCTCAAGTTATTTCTAATTGTTCTCCTCTCCCTGTGGCTCTGAGAACAACACACCACTGGCCACAGCAGCTGGGGCAATGCCTGCACTCTGTTGAATTGTTCAAGGAATTTCATATGCACACACCAAGGATGATATTATGGAATAACAGAATACTACTGATCTTCAAACGTATGATCTTCAAATTCTTGAACAGTTTCACCAATTGCTTCATATCTCCTTCCGTATCACCTAGTGCTATACTCCACTTTCCACCATCACTCCCAGCCACGTGCTTAGAAAATTCTGCATTGCGTAAGTCCTTCAGAAATTATTTCACTGTGAAACCTCATTACAAACAAGTAGCACTGTTAGCAGAAAGAATAGTCAGCCCTATAAACTAGGTGTTGGACTTGGGTCATAACTCTTGAAAAACAGACTTATAGCACCATCTGCTAGAGTGATTCCTTTTGCTTTGCACTGATGAAACACAGAGACACCTCTATATTCTCTCCAAGTGAACAGCAAACAACTGGGTTTACATAGTATATAGCTTTGCACATATCTTACACATATATAGTCTTTCAGCCTAACACACTATGTCAATTTATATAGAGTGAACAATGATAGCTTCAATCATTTACAACTTGTTTTCTTCGAATACAATTACACACAAGCGCCCAAGGAAATGTAACTGCCTGGAATATTCCAAGGACCAGCAGGTAGTGATAGTGGCATGAAATGTAAAGCCAGTCCATTTTTAAATGTACAGCAGTGAGGCCACAAGAAGTCCTAAAGCTTGGCCAGGTTAACTGTATTGAAACTTGCCATAAAAGCTCATCTTAGCCTTTAAAAGAAACTGAGTCATTTTTAAACTCAATCAGTCCTGGACGCTACAGCTGTGATAATATTGGGACTAATAATAGCTTTATAAAAGATCACAGTTGCAATCCCAATTATGGAAAAAGCAATCAACTCTCCATATACATATAAAATGAAGAATTTTGGATGTTTCCGTAAATAAACTTCAAATGTTCTTGTAAACTATTCAAATTAATGTTATTGTAAAAGAACAGCTCAGCATAGGAATAAGCACCACGTTCAAGAGTACTAGGAGTTAAGTAATTGATCTCAGACTCAGTTTTCTAGCTCGCAAGGAAGACAATTTTGTTTTCGTGAAGTTGCCAAATTGTAAGAGTATTTTGGCATTTCTCCATGCTTTAGCCCACCCTCCCCAAAACATACTGCCAGTCAGCTATGATGGATGACATCTCTTAATGTTCCCTACGCCTAAAATCGATGCAGACACATTTTCACTCTGGGATGTTGATGACTCTTTGATTGTCCCCAACATGGGTAGCTGCAAGATGCCACTTCAACCTTTGCTTTGCTGCCTAACAGGGGGAGTCTCTTCATGGCTGCTCTGTATGTCTAGCACCATTAACCATGGACCACCGTGCCCTGCCATGGGACTCAATAGCTAGGAGCTGCCACAAAACTAAAAGGCGTCATTAAAACTGTGTCTAGGCAGAGATCCTGCAAGGCTTTGTTCAGTCAACTCATCAGATATACACACAGAAAGTTGGTTCCAGGTAGCAAGAATCTATAGCCTGGTTCATTGGAGATCAAAAACAGCTTTTGAAAGTTGTTAGCTTTTGAAACTCAGGAGATCCTAGTGCTCACTTGTTAGCCCTCAGATAGCAAACATACTTAATTGCAGCAGTATCTTGAGGTAAGGAGCCTGATATTGCCCACCTGCTCTTCAGGGCAGCGTGATCTTGCAGAGATGCTTCTTATCACAGGAGAGGACTAGAGCTCTAAATTTGATACTAGCCTTTCTTTAGGGAAAAAAAGAGTAACAGTTGACTAACTGCAAGAGGAGATCAACTAGCAAAACACTTGCTTATTTTTAAACTAATGATAGGTTATGATAGGTTTTAATGTGTACAGTTTAAGGAGCTGGGGAACAGTGAGGACTGGGAAAGCAAACAGATACTCAAATATGTTAACAGTGTAAGTGTAAATGTAGTCCTAGCTAGGACAACAAGAAATTTGAAAATCTCCTTACGGAAATTTCACTGTTCAGACACATAAGACACAGTGATTTCTGTCTTTCTCCTCTGGTTTATTTTCCTTGGGGTAGGAGGAGCAGGCAAATCTCCTCCACATTGGTGCCAGGATTTTGTTACCTGATTCTTAAGCTAGTTTCTGAATCCTATCTGAAGATCAAAATACCCCAAGGAAAATTGTTTATATAAGAACATGGTTCTGACCTCTCTGAAAATCTTGCCTCTAAGGAATGAAATGAGGATAGGGGTCTTACAACTGACCTTCTTAATTTACAAAAAAGCCCTCTTCTCTCACCCTTTGGCACAATAGCATCACTTATTGGAAGAGGAGGAGATCTATGGCTAGGATTGGGGTGTGACATAAGTGTCTGAAATAGAACAACAGTAGACAGAGGCTCCTATGAGAGTGTGATGAAGAGCTATGAAGCTGAGATGAAAGTTTGCAGGGCTTTTGCAAACAATACATTACCTTCAATCCATGGAGATTTACGTCTCATTTTGTGAAAGCACCAAAATGAGACCATGAGACCCTTTTTTAAAAAAGGAAGGATAGGGCTAGCACCCTTCTTTGAAGTCAACCTTATTTTCCACCACCACCACTAAAAAGTCCTTGTCACGTCCTTGTAGACACAACATACGGAAAGCAAGAAATTTTGTAATTACTCAATTCAGTGTATGGTGATATTAAGAAGATTAGCAAATAAATTACTTAGAAGTGCAGGAGAAAAAGTTTGCTGCAGACTTCATTCATAATCCCAGATGCAAGTGAGTACTGAAGCATGCAGGGAGTGAACTGTGCTGAGAATTTAGGAGACCTGGGTTTTATTCTCTACTTTATCAGTTACACTGATATCAGGCTCTACTTTATCAGTAACTCTCAGTTCCTGAGAAATAATTTTGCTGTACTGTAAGTCTCCTCATTTATAAAATGGGGATAATGCCAGCAATCTCCTTTCAAAAGAGGCCTGTAGTGTATGGAAGGAAATTAGTAGATATTATGATTACACCGTAATATACAAATGGGTTTTTTTCTTCTTTGTAGCACTGGGGATTAGCAGGAGTGAACTGCTGGTTAATACTGTGGTTATGCAAAACAGACAAATTAGAGAAAAGACAGATTAGACTAATTGGCTAGGCAATTCTGTTCCTTTCTCCATCGCAAGAGGGGTATGATACCATCTAGTTTTAGCCTGAAACTCCTTTAATCACAGAACTTGCAGGGAGCTGTCAAGGCAGTTCCTTTGGGAAGGCACTTGCAACTCCCAAGACTCAGTTTTATACTGACCTGCTAGACTGTGTTGCTTTTCTCATGATGCTTTTTTTGTATTATCTAGGGCTATATACTATCTATATTGCAAGACAATTTTTCCTTTTGAAGTGAATGCTAAGAGTTTAAAATGGAAAGTCATGCTAATTTATTAAATGCTTGTGTCCGAGAAAAAAAAAAAAAAGCCTAATTGCTTGGGTGTGAATTTTCTGTGCCTAAGCTGCTCAAGCCAAACTCTTCCTGTAAGATTCTACGTCTACATGCCGTGTCCCAGGGCAGACACCTCACAAGAAATGGTCCACGTCTCTGCTGGTAAAGTCTCTTTTCTTCCAGAGTGACTTCAGAAAGCTGTATATCAAAATACAGCCCTTGGAATACTAACTTCTGAACCATGCTGGAAAAAGCATGCAAGGAACTGTACCAAAACATTAACAGTATAGATGATGGGGTTCTGGTACATGGGAATGTTTCTGGGCCCTCATTAATTTACCAGCTGTAGCCTATACACTAATTATGAATCAACTGCTAAACAGTAGTGCTAAACATTGTTATATATATATATGTGCATATATATATGCACTGTAGTTTGTAATGAAGAGGGGAGAAGGAAGAGGAAGAGTGGTGCCAGGGTGAAATAGCTAGTGTTCTGTAAAATCACATTCCAGTTAGTTAGCACACTAACTTTTCTGTATAGTAATGCCTTAGTGTGAAAATATCAATCTCACTGTACATTCCTATTCTTAAACTTCCTCTTACACAAAGTTGAATTCACATAAATGCAAAATATTACCCTGATTGCTCTCAGAACTAGAAATTGATCCAGAAAAGGTTAACACTGGAATCTGACCATTTTTCATTTTTCAGAGAAAATTTCAAGCCAAAAATATTCATTTATTTCATCAATAAGTTTGTCCCCTATTTTACAATCTTTGGGTTTTTTCCTTCATTCCAGTTTCACAGGTAATTCTGAAAAAAATGATGACTCCAGCTAATCTTCCTTTAAAGTATTGTAGAAGGGTCTGATGGAGTCCTACTTTTCAGGTGGAGTGTCTACCTTCAGTCCCAGTGGGATTAAAGTAGGATGGTAGAGAAAGGGGAGAGGGAAAGTATCAATGGTGACATACTGGAGAAAGRCTGGGTAAAGAGCACATAAAAAGAGTGGGTAATCAGAGGATGGACTTCATTGGCTGAGGAAGGACCACATAAAGTATCCTTTAAAGCCTGGTGGATGTAGCTCAATGGCACACAGATCTTGCTTCTTACCAGACAGAGATAGTAATGAGGTGTTATTTCATTGAGGACAGGTAAGGAAAGAAGAAGGAAGAGAAGGCTGAAGTGAGAGAGAATGCAAGAAGAAAAGATGATAACGAACATTGGTGGCTCTGGAAGTGTCAGAGCAGCAGAAAAGGAGAGAAAGACAAACAGGTTCAAAGCAGCCATTGGCAGGGCACTACTAGGCACGTGGCTACCATCAAAATGATGGAAGAAGTCCAGGTGGCCACTGAATGGGGACCAAGATCACAAAAACAGCTCAATATATGTTGAGTGCAATCAAACATAGGTGAAGATCTTTCAGCAAAGACAAGACAATTAGAAAGATAGTGAAGTGATACAGGGCAGTAGAAAGAGTTCAGATGGTGGACAGATATTAAGGTGGCTGGAGAAAAGGGCAAAAAAAGATCAGAGGAAGACTAGAAGGATCTAAATTGCAGTGAAAATGTCACACGTGATGTATTGCCTGGGAGCAAGAGCAAGCAATTGACAACTTTGGACTGCACAGTTGGCATTCTTCTCTGCTGCCAACTTTTGTAATTTCCTTGAAAGTTCTATGGTGTATACTGTTGTCATTTTTGCTGTGTTTTTATCCCAGAAAGCCCAGTTTCTGGAGTCACGGAATGAAAGAAGAATCTAAAATGTTATTAAAAATTAAGTAAGCTAGCAATGAAGATTAATTTTTGACCCTTAAAATTGCCAAGAAAGCCCTTGAATATATATCTTCAGATCATCCTAAAGCCTCAGGAATCAAAAAACAATACAAAGTACCAAGTATATTACTGTGTGAAATCTCACAGTCTTTTGGCGCCTGATTCAAGATTTTTTAATCTAAGAACCTGAGAAAGACAGAGGCCTACTGTGACCTGCATCTCGAAAAAATGACAGTTGTATTTCTGGGAAAAAAGATTTTCTGGGAAAAAAGTCCCAATCCTGGGAAAAAAGATAGTTGTTAGTATTAGCAACAGGGTGTAATTCCTCTGTCAGTCATGTCAACATAAGGAAATGTCAGATAATACCAGGAGGTAGCCAGACTTGTTCAATAAACACTAACTCAACCCAGCATGAATAATTTCCTGCATTTTTTTATTTTATTACTTTTTGGGGGTTTTATGACATACAATCATAATTTTGCCTTCAGATGGAACGTATATTATTAAACACAAATCGCTTCTGTTTTTTTGAATCTTGTCTCCTCATCACTCATGCATCCAGCTGCCCTTCAGAGAATCTGTCCTGTCAAATGAAACATATAGTACATATCGTTTCATTATTATTTCCTAATTTGCTTATGCTCTTTTCTGCTCGTTTAGAAAAATGGGGTGGGAGGTGGGGAAGAGACGACAGAGCCAAAAGCAATTGGTATGTCTGTCACAAGATGGTGAGCCAGGGAGATACTGATAATGAATATATACCCTGTGCTACAGGGGAAAAAAAAATCACAACAAAACATTAAACTACTAGCTCAGAGAATATAAATTTCTGGTGATATCTGATAGGCTGCTGAACGGTGTCCCCTGAGGATGCACTGAAGTCATTCAACAGGTGACAGAACAAAGCATAGGCTTCTAGGGCACATTACTGCACAAGGCTGAGAAAGGGGAACTGCAATAGAAGGTATTCTGCTCCCCTCCATTAGCCATTGCTCTACGAGGAAATGCTCCTCTCTCTATTATTCCCAACCAGATTCTTGCAAACAATAGGGAGCCACAGGCAGGCAGAGCTGGTGAGGCACTTCTGAATGAATGAAGACCACCAGAAATATCCTGTAATGTCTTGAATCAATGAAGGTGCTCAGTTCAGCTGTCCAGGTGCAAGCTACTGCACTGGGGCAACCTCATTTTGGTTAATGTTGGTATGACAATACAAAATTAGACTTTCAAGCTCCCTGATCTATGCTATCATTTCTTTCTCGTGGACATGACAGCAGCAGGCATTTAGTGCCCTGATCATTAAATTTTATCTTTAAAGGGAATGCAGACATACCCTACGGACATTTGACAGCACAAAAGATAAATCCAGTCACACCCAAGCTATTCAGCTACACACAGAACACCTTTCACCTCAATATATCTGAGATACTAACTGCCTCAGAAAAAAAGTCCTCACACTAATTCAAATCCAACTGAAACATATTTAAGCTCATTAGCAGAGTAATTGAAAGCCCACACAATATTTCTGTTCATAAATGTGAAGTATTTATGGAAACAATGCATAGCCACAGTAATAAATTAACTCTGTGTCATGTTAATGTAGGTTAGAAAGCTATCATAATTCACAACAATGTTTCAAAAAGCCAGACAGTAAATTTGAGATTAATCAAAACATGTCTAAAGTCAGTAAATTATTCTACTGATAGTCGCAACAACACATTACAACTACCCCCTTTCTAAAGATGGGAAGAGATAGAAGTTATCCATGAAAGGTGTGTTCAAGTCATCAAGCAGAGTGTGGGACCTGGGACACTTTTCCCAGGTTTTTATAGACAAATGGCCCATTCACTTGGCTGAAGTGTCATGTTTATTCTCTCTGACTCAAGTAATTTTGAACCCTTTTATGCAGAGTTGGACAGTTACACCAGAAAAGGTCATCCTACCATACCAACAGAGGTTCCCAGAAGAGAAGCAACATTAGAAGTAATGAGCACATTTAGGAGCTCAGAGGAAATTAATTTGCAAAAGGGATTCTGCCATTTTCCTGGCAGAACACAGCTGTGAGATTCAGCTATATGCTGTCCTTTCTTGAGAGTTACAAGTGGGGCTTTCCACTTATTTCCAGGCAGTGAAATCTGTGCAAATTATGATAGGATCAAAGAGATCTGACTGGGATCCTATAGTGGTTAACAGCTGCCCATCCCTTTTTTCTCTAAGAGCRCATGTGAGATGAGGTGAAGAGGAGGATCTTCAGTGACTTACTAGCAATTTCGTTCATGCTTACTATGCAGAGCACTTATGCTAGGTTGCAACTTATATGTCCTGCAGAAACTCTGTGTCCTATCACACAGGCTAATTTTATCTCCAGAAGGTTGTGCTGGAATGACAAAAACTCCAGGCACTGCTTGAAGTTATGTTCGCCCATGTTTTGTATTTGACCGGTCAAAGCAAACTCCAACATGCTGTTTCAGGCTCTTCTGTCACAAAATCTTTGTGCACTGGTGGGAGAAGTGTGGTGCCAGCTAACAGCTGATGGGACTATTCTAACTATTCCAACCAAAAGAAAGAGTCTTACCGAGTGAATCGGAGGTCTCACTACCCATAGAAACTGTGTATACATTGATACATCAGTCTGTATAAAAAAGTGTTTCAACATCAGTTTAAGACACAATTTATGCGTTACTAAAAAGTTTAACCACATATCATGTTAAGTGTTCCCCCACCTCAGTGATTGAACTTGTGGATAGTCTCAGGAGATCGGGAATGGTTATCTACCAGAATCTTGACCATCTCATCATGAAGATGAAAAAATGAGTTTAATTCCCAGTTGGGAATTGGGAGAACTGCATTTGCCAATTCTCCAAAAATGAGCTAAAGAAATACCAACTCACCAAAGATACAGCCAGAGTATACCTATATTCAGAGAAGAACATAGCCACAATTTAGAAACATGAAAAGGTGTTTTTTTGAAGAGATTTTTACCATCACAGGCAGGTTGAAAAGCAAGCAGGAAAACTGTAAGATTGAGGACCCAACCCTCTAGCCTCTCAGCAAACATTGGAAATAGCTTTTACTATCTAAAATGGATACAGTAGAATTGCTTGCTTCTTGTAAATTAAGAAAACTTATTAAAAAACAATATGGGAAAGTTTGAATAACAAACTTTTAGTATCAACCATCAAGCTTTTAGTTTCTGAGTTAGAAGAAGGAGAAAATCTTTTGCAACAAAAAACTCTGTGAAACATGCACAACAATGCACAAGGTAAAGAGAACCGGGATGATTCAGGGTGACTTTTGCAATAACATTGGGGAAAAAATGGGTTTTTCAACTGCAGAATGAGAACACAGGGTGCAAAAATCACTAATGGTCAAAAGCATTGTCTCCTAGGGGAAAAAAAAAGGCAGAAAAAAAAAAAAAGCAGCATAGATATGTGATAAAGGCATTTCCTAAAGCAGAGGTTTGACATTTTGCAACTTTCTGGGTATTGCATATAAAGCAAAGGAAAAAGAAGGCTAGAAGGACTAGATAGGCTAGAAGACATGGAGATGTTGAATTTCAGAATGCTCTACAAAAGTCCAGAACACAGTTACATCCTTTCAGTTTGTGATACCAAAATTAGATAAAAGCATTTCTCAGCTACCAGAGACACCCTGCTTCTTTCAAAGCTGAGCCTGGAAACCATACTGTGTGAAGAGTGACAAATACATTACTGAAAAGGAAAGTAAAATCCATCCAGTCAGAAAACAAGTTTTAATTTATAATGACCCCAGGAGGAAGAAAAGAAGAAGTCAATGATAGATTCCAATAGTAGCATGATATTATCGCCTAGAAATATGTTTCTCTGCTGAAGGATCTTAGGCAAGTGCCACAGATTTCTAGTACCTGAACAAAGTGTACTAAAAAGTAGTCTACTAGTTCCTTACATGTTACAAATGAGACCCAGAAAACTGAAGGAAGCTGACATGAGTCATCTGATAGGCTAATGGCATGACCCAAAAACTGAATGTAAGCACTCCAGAATCCCAGGCTGCGCATCCCAATAGTGAACACATTGCAAAGAGGAAAGCATGAGCGGTGTTTATTGGATTTTCTTCTTCCAGGTACTAGCCATATACTTTGCAAATACATATTTGGCCATCCTCATGTTACTTCTCACTCACGGAAAGTACACAAAAAGTTTGGAAGTACTTGGAAAGGAATTAAATCCTACTTTTAAGCAAGGTTACCTATTAAATGAGTTTACAAATATAAGACTGCTCAAATTTGGTGTCTCCCTTTTATTTCAGAGAACCACAACTGATCTGTTTAGGTTTGATGGTGTAACGTTAAGAAGAGACTAGAATTTCTTCTCATGTTTCAACTTCTCCAATTGATTAAAGTTCTACCTGGCTGCTGAGGTTTACCCACTTACAGCTTAAGTTACACAGTTTTGCTAAATATGGTTTTAGGATCAAATAGACTCAGACAATGAGCAGTTGATCAGCAAGTTAATAAGTTTTCACATGAAAACCAACTACAACAAATGCTAGGTATGCCATCAGTCTGTTGATATAGCTACATCCAGATCTGCTAGGTTTATTACTTCTTTACCATGATTAATTATTAGTCATCATACCTGAAGGTTTTTGCAGTCATGGATATTTCATTGTCCACCAGTAGAACAAAAGCTCCTACATGTTATAGGCATCCATATGAGGTCATTACAAATAACAGGAAACAGCTTGTGAATAATTTCATTGAATTCTATAAATACTGTGGAATCATATGTGTAAGAGTGCCCTGTACTGTTGAAAGTGAAATGAAAGAATGGATTTTTCTTTATCTTTGCTTGAAAAACTTTCAAAGCAGTTAGTAATGAAGGAAGAGACTGGTAGATTGCTCTGCAGAGTTTCAAGTGTAAAGCCTGCAAAACTCTCTCTTCTTCACTCTGTAAAATCTTCTCTGAGCTTTCCTGCTGTAACTCCAGATAGCATAAGTAAGTAGGACAGGCAAAAATGACCCTGAGAGCTAAAAAAGGAGAGCATGGAATAAAATGCAAATCAAATACACAATGATACTAAACCCACAATTTTTGCCTGCTTGGAGAATACAGAATCATTTGTCACCTCTACTATCAGACAAGGGAATGCTGTCCTCATCCTGTCAAAATGAGCAGTAGAAGTTGTTTGCCAAATGTTCATTGATATTTAGGAGCAAAAAAGATGAGCTGAACATTGATTCATAACATCAAGCAGCATCAAAACCTCAGTGTGACCCCTCCAAAAAGACTAAGGAGTAAAAAGTCAGACTCTACCATTCCTGGAAAGGAGGGTAAAATAAATACTCTAAAAAAATCATTACATAGAAATATAAGATTCCAGGCTTCTTGGAGAGCGTAGCCAGCACTGCATTCTAGAGTACGTTGGTTCTATGACTCTCTTTTCCCATGCATATATTTATCATTAGTATTATCAATAAGGGCATTCAACTCAACATTTCTAATAGCCAACGTAATCCTTCAGAGGAAACTTAAGCATGTCCCTCCTTAACCACTATATGGGCTGGGAGAGTTCCTTACATCATCAAGAAAGAACAACATCTGTTGCCCTCAGTAAAGCGTTTTCCCTTCTTTTCTCAATAAATGATCACCCCAGAAGTATTGGAGTGCAGCTCAGAGTGTATGAGCAAGGGAATAAAGTAGACAAGAACTTTACTCCCTTATGAAGTCCTGCAAAGCTGTGCTCCTCTAGCAGAACTGCTGCTTTTGGCTTCTCTGCAGTGGGCTGGGTTGGGAAGAGTCCTAAACTTGCCTCTGCACCACTTGATACACAGCTGCTGGGCTCCAAGTTCCCTTCTTTAAATGATGATTGAGTCCCCTTTCTAGGTCACACCAAGACAGTGCTGTCCATGTGACGTGTGGAATTTGTGTAGGCACTACCATCAGTCTGTGGCAGGACTTCAGCAAGGCACAGTGTCTGTCTTTTTGCTTAAGGAGAGAATGAGGGCTGGACTTAAGCATCTTGACTGATGAGATGACTTTTCCTACTTTCTTGCTGGGGAAGTCAGCCAGCTTTGGAGAGAAGGGATTTATTTTCTTTTTTTTTTAAGTTTAATTTCCTTCCTTATTTCTCTGCCTCACCAAAATTACAGAAGGAGGGAGAGTCATCATCAGAAGAAATGAAGCTGCAAACCTGCTAAACAGCACTCTGACTAAACAAGAGATGCAGCTGCCTTTGTTTCCACAGTCCCTGGAGATGTCTCAAGCAGAACACACCCCTGTTTCATTCCTTATGCCTTTCCCAGCAGATCATAAAGGTAAGAAAAATCCTGTGTCCAAGCACCTCAAGGGCTTTTTATCCACTTTAAGATTCAGGATTGCTTTCAGAAGAGACATTTAGGGTGTAGTCCTTTCCCGGCCATGTGCACACTGTCTTTGCAGGTATGTATTTGTACTATCGCCCCACATTCAGTACGGATCTTTTTCCTAGACCTGACTTCGGAAATATTGGCCCTACTGTGACAGTGTCACAAATCATTATTTGGTGACTGAAAAGTGCTACATTCAGGGGTGAATTGGCGATAGCTGTGGCACTGCAGAAAACTTCTACGAGTTGCTGCCTTTTACATAACTTGGAGAAGTTACTATCTAATGTGCCTCATGGGCAGATTAAAATTATCTTATCTCAGCCAACAGAAACTACAGACAGAGCCAAATGATTCTCCACAATACGTGTGTTTCTCTCTTCCACATTAGCCTGACTGTAAGCCACAAGTCAAAGATGGTCTTGTCCTAAATTCATGTGGCTATACTCCTAATGAAGGTATAACGCTGACTCACATCATTGATTAAATTTCAATGAAATATTGAAGAATGCTTAATTGGTTTTAAAACCTCAGCAGTAGAAAATAATTTATTCTGTCATGACTAAACTTAATAACTATGTTTCAGAAAATTTGTTGCTTTTTAATGACCATGCTGGCAACTTTTTGCAGTGCCATAGAAAAGGTGAATGGACGGAAATGTTTTTGTAACCACCAGTGCAATTTCTCACTCCATAGTGTAAATACACGGTGGCCTGCCACAGGTTTCACCTACGTCTTGTTTTCATATATGCACTCTGTGTTTGTCTGCAGATACTGGCCTCTTTATTCTCTGAAATGACCCAGAACATTCATAGACATGTTTCTGAATCCACTGCTCTGTGAATTTTTTTTTTTTACCTTGCTCTGCAATGAATCACTCCTCCCTCCGGCACGAAGACAAATGTGATTGCTGCTACTGAACATATGGTACAGCCTAAAAAAAGGGTTATCTTGTAGGAGTGTATCTGTATAGATCACTTATCACACATTCCCCAATGGAGGATTTAGGAGATAACATCTCTTTTTCTTTCTCAAACTGCTCATGTTCAGCATTTTTCTTCTACTGCTTTCCAACATACTAATGATTCCTCGAGAGAGAAAAGCTCACTGCCATTACAACTGGCCTTTTACGTATTGCTCAGCAAACTTGGATCCACTCTACTGCCAGAGACTAGTTGCATAAGATGCAAAAACAAATAGACAAAAGTTATCCTCCTTTCTGTGTTCATTATGCTAGATTTGTCTAGATTCATTCCCCATAAGAATGAAATTCAGGTTCTGAAAATTTGGTGACACTATGCCACAATTTTTTGTCTCTGAAGAGAGCAAACCGTAATCACACGAAAAGACAGATTTTCAAAGTTATAAATTTCTATGCTGCTCTGAGTCTGAGAGAGAAGATGTTAGCCGGATATTTTATCCCAAAGCAATCTTCTCAGATTACAAGGTTTGTCTCCCTCAAAAACCTATAAACGTCTTCAGAGGCCCATGTGATGAAAGCAAAGGATCATTATTTCACAGGAATTCACTACAGTTTTAGACAAATAACTCTGAGGACTTCAGAATGCTTTAACCAATATCCAAAAGTATCTAACTAGAATAGTCTCTAAAGGAAACCCTTTATAAAATTCAAGAGACAGCTACTCTGAGTTGAAGGAACACCTGGCTCTATTCTTGGCTATAAGACAAACCTATACAGGTGGAGTTGGCTCCTCCGATGTTTCTGTGCATTGGTTAAAACAGATTTAAGGCCTGGTAGAGCAATGGCTACTGCAGTTGCCCACACAGAAGTTTACTAAGACATGACAAAAGCGGACCTAGCTAGGAAACCTGACTGAAACACAAACCCCTTACCTAAGCAGAAATTCCAAGTTTGGTGATGGCTGGTGTCAGGAGTGCACACTTTTAAGGATGGGAGAAAAAGTTTACCATGGATGCAGGATGACTCAGATAAAGGTGAATTGGAAGTATATGGGACAGTATGGCTATAAAAGATGATACAGCAAAAATGCAAATGCATCAGCTGGTTTCATCTTGGTTTAAATCAGAGTAGAGTCATGGGGATGAGCACAGTGGTCCTAGGGAGCCTTTTGGTACTGAGACTGTTCACCCAGCCACAAGCACAGTATGCCTTAACTCTTCCTTCAGCAAGTACCAGCAGAAGTGTTTTAAGGCTGTGCTTGTCCTCACTAAACCTGGCCAAAGCTGTGCCACTGGACTGAGTCTGTGATTATTTCTTAAGAGAAACCTGATACTACAATCTCTCAACTGCAGCCCTGCTGACATTGCAGTACTTGAGACCTTGACACAGGCATATCAATAACACCAACAGAAGCAGCAGAGAGGAAGACACTGATGAATGACTCCCAGACAACAATACACCCAAAAAGACAGATCTAGACCAAACCTCTTCCACAATGACTAACAACACAGAAGGCAGGCTGAAAGGCAGAGAGATGTGTCTGCAGTACTCAAAATATCCTTGGATGCAACTGTCCAAGGGACTGGCTAGGTAAGAGCATCCCTACAGTCAAGCAAGAAAGAAGTATACATTTTCATATTTTTCCCTCTCAGTTGCAGCCCAGTGCAAAGTATCATAATACCCTTTTCTCAGTTTACTCACAAGTACAAATGTTTCTTGCAAGCTGGATCTTGCTGAGATAAAATCCATTTAAAGGTTTCCAGAGGAACAGGATAGGAGAGACTTAATGAATTGTAGCTTAATAGCTTACCCAGGGAATAAACAATGATAGAGAGAGACTTTGATCCTGCCATGTGCTTTCTGCAACTGTGGGCATTGCTTAAGGTTTGGTAGGATCTTTCCTACCAGAGTTCTAGACCAGGAGTCTCTGAAATGATCAGTACCTGTTGTTTCCATCAGCCTTACTTTCAGGACTGTAAGGGGAGGGTTGGTATTTGGAGACAAGCACTGACTGAAAGTTTGACAGCCTTCTGACATGTCAGTTAAAAAGGTTCTTCTTAGTTCTCAAGGAAGATGAGGCCATGTAATACCTATTTTTGATACAGCCTAAGAAGATCCATTCAGCATACGACTGCTGTGACATGACTGCCAGTTAAAGTAATGATAATTCACACTCACAAAAGTTAAGGCAATTGAAATCTTAATGCATACAATTGTAGCATTAGCGTATACAGAGACGTTCAGTTTTATTGAACCTGCTGACTTTACTAGAAGACTTTGATTGACAGTTTGACTGCTTTTACATTCTTGCCTTTGTAGGGGGCTGGTTCCCAAATGTTAAGAGCAGTACAGGTACTCATGATCATCTAGTCTGACCTTCTGGACAGCAGAGTCTGGCATAGGCTGAGGAGTTTATCCAGGGATTCTTCCACTGAGCCCCAGCACAGCGGTTTACTGGACATACGGTCTTAAGGATTTCTCAGGGGATGAGGAGTTGGTGACTCCACCTCCTCCTACTGGTTCATACCACAAGGTTAAAATGTCACAGCTCATTTCCAATTTGAATGTATAGGTCTTCACTTCAGCCTGAGAAATGCAAAGAATGGTTTACACATCTGCATATAAAGACAAACCAATAAGCAAACAACAGACTTTGAGGCAGGACGGAGACAAAGTCAGCCTATTTAAAGCTGTTGCGAATTATTAAATTTGTGAATTTTTCTTTTGGAAGAGTCAGAGGATGGTATGAGCTTCTATACTTGGGGGAAGAGGGCAGGGGTTGTGGAGATTTGGAGTATAAAGAATAGTGTCATGGATGATGGATGGTCTGTTATTGGCCAAGATGACTGGCTAAATAGTCAATGGCTCCTCATAAAATGGTTGAGGAATAGGCTAGAGAAAGCCCAGGTGGCCACAGGCAATCTGCCCAAGGCCATGATAAACAGGAAGACAAGTATGCAGAGTTTATTTATGGGAAAAGACCTAAGACAACTGGTTGAAATTGAAGGGGATGCAAAGACACCATGGAAAAAGGAAGACTATGACATTTCATGTGTAAAAGGAAAAAGAAGGTAGTCCCAGGTATTTAAAGCCAGCTCTGGAGTGCCCAGAGATAGGTCATTTGTTTTGTATCCAGCCACTTCCACTTGAAACCTGCCTGAAACGTACTTCTCTGTGTTATTATCACTATTAAAAGAGACATAGAAAAAAACCCCAAACATTTAGAAGCGTTTTCTGAAGGTCACAGGACCACATGAACACAGAAGAATGTAAAACCAGTGTCTCTCCAGCTTAGCATGTTGGTTAAAATTTCTACAGTAATACTCAGTTCTAAGGTGCCTCTACTATCACTTTGATCATCAGAAAGTCTGTGGGGGAAGCCAGTATCATTCAGCCCAAGGGTTTTGTGCAGCAGATCTTTAACGCTTTCATGACAAGCCATTTTCAAAACTTTCGTTGTGTAGATGAAATAAAGATGGCCTTTATCCTTTACTTTTCTCCACTCAAGGTCAACAGCAGTTCTGTGATCTACTGACAATGGCACATGATGCCCATGGAGGATATCCCATTGCTGTCAATGATTAATAGTTGCATTTCACTCTCCTCAGGGCCATAACTCACTCAAAGCTTCAGCATTTGAGAATGATGGAACATCCCTGGAACAGATAAATCCATAAATCCTTCCAAGCCAATAAAAAATTGCAAGCTCTCTAGGAGTTTCTTCACAAGTCAGGCTATAGTTTTCAGATTAATATGTGCATGTAACAGAAGAGGAGGGAAACCAGATCGCTGATAGGAGAAATCAGAGAAATAATTTAAGGCTGGTTATTGTCACTTTCTATACTCTGTTCACTGTTGTTCACTTTGCAGGAAGAAAACGTCAGACAGGCAGACATCACTTATTGTCCATCTGCATCTGCGGCAGTCATTTCATTTGCAGTTGTGCTGGGAAGCTCATTCTGAAGCATACGACTTATCCCAAAAACAGCTGTATAATAACATCACGAACCAACCTTCAAAAGGACTGCCTGTGGGAGTAGTGTATCAGTCACGTCATTCGGTGATATATCTGCTGATTTTAGCCACCATATAAAAGTTTTTATTTCTGATAGCTCTGTAGAACAAATTCATGTATCAGAGAGAGCTGGACTATGTTTAGGCTAGTGCATCGTCTACAAATGGCTCAGCCACTAAAAGCTGCACCTTCCTGGCTGGCCAGAGCTCAAAATCTACCACTACGGAGAGACAGAATATTGCCCCCATCCTGGCAACATTGGGGGGCAKCCCTGCTGCCGGGGTCTGTGGTGAGTCCAGCTCATGGGTCCATCTGAGACGTGAGCCCCAGGGAAAGGGAGAGCAGCCATCACTCCACTGTGACTGTGCACTGGAGCTGGCAAGAGGAGGAAGGGCAACCCTCCTTGAGCTGCCTCTTCAATCACTGTCTAAACTAGATGCTGGAGCTAGGTGGTACGGAAACCTCTCCTGGGGAGCCAGGCAGTCTGTTTGTGTAGGTTGTCAACTACACTCAACTTTTTCATAAACAAAACAGAAGGCATGTGAGGTTGCCAAAATGCTAACGGTAGGAACTCTCAGCTACACACCATAAAGTTCTGCTTTGAAGTTTATCAGAGCTTTTCTGGACTCATAACAGAAAAGTCTCCCATAGTTCTCAGAAGCTGTGTTTTATTTAAAAAAAAAAAAAAAATTAAAATGAAGTCATTTTATTTGCTTCTTTTTTTTTTTAATAAGAGTGTTCACAGGTTCAAGAAAACAAAATTTGGCCTTTTCAGCTATCCATTTTCAAAAGCAGAACTTAGGAAGCTTTCTTTTACTGCTTGTTTTTCAGTGAAAACCTTTAAAATTTTAATGGAATAGAATATTATTTCCTACATATTTTTCTTACATGTTGTATAATTTCACTTTTCATTTTGGGGGAAAAGGATCTACAATTTCCTGAGTTGTTCTACCTATAGATATTTAGAATTAGCAATGGCCTAATTAAGAAAATCTTGAATATTTCTTTGAATAGTCAGTCTCTGCAAAGTTTTGGTGCTTATCCACATCTGACTGAACAGCAGTGAAATTTCCATAGCTTCTGGGGATGCAAAATAGGACTGGAACCCACAGAAAAGGGTGTTCTGTTTCCATTCCTGGCCTGCTCTACAGCAAAAGAAAGCACCTCATGTTACCCCTGTGCTGGAGTAGAGAAAATACTGAATTTTTAGAGAACTGTGTGTTCTCTAAAACATTTCTTATCTCTGAGTCCTCGTGGCAGGGTGTTGCACCTGTGATTATCTCAAGTGTAGTTACCATTACGTATATGATAGATACATGTAACAGGAACATCCTATGTTGACTGATGAAACTGTGTCCTAAGTATATATTCATCTACCTGTGCGTAAAATAATGGTTAACATAAAAGGTATCTCAAAATAGTGGGGTGAGAAAAGAGAGCGTAAGGATAAACAGCCAGTCAAATCATAAAACACAGTCCCAAATGATTTATCTAGCAGAAACTTTTAAACAAAAAAAATCTCTGCACAGAAAAATCAAGTTATAGCTCTTATAATTACACTGGTTAGCAAAAAGTCTCACAAAACCTCCAGCTTGATAGTTCTGAATAGAAAATAAAGCTGAAGAAATCTCACTCTGGTCATGGATTAAATCACAAGTGGAAAAAGAGGATCCAGTCCTGACAAGTGGTCTGTTGTGACTTAGCGCTACTCAGCTCTTGATTTGTAGAAAAATCCATAGGGGAACAAAATTAAAAGAAATAAGGATTGTATTAAGTAAAGTTACATGTAATTCATATTTGGGAATGGAAAGGGGGAGGAAAGATAAAGAATTTTTTTCCCCCAAATTGATCCCTCTGTCTTCATGTACCTTTTTATGTATTCACATATGTTACCCTTTTCATATTGTATCTTCCATCTTCATTCCTCTGCCTTTACCTAAATGTTGTGCAGCTCTCTGCCTTTTTGAACTGTCATTAAAACAACATGTAAGAGACAGCACTGCAGATAAACAGCAATGCATGTCACCTGGTAAGTTGTGCTGTCACTGCAAGGAAAAAGACAAAACATCATGCACTCAAAATTGAGCAAAACATCTGAAAATGTAAGAGGGGCTTATTGTTTCACCTAAGTGCAAACCTTAGTGGGGAGGGTGCAGCTGGGATGGGACAAGTGTGGTATCTATTGCTAGTGTCGGAGAACAACTGAAAAATGTGATGGCTCCCAGGACATGAACTTCAGCCGGAGGTTTTCAGTTCCTGAAGCTGCAGCTGCGTAAGGCAGAGCTGTTAGGTTTCTGTCTGGCAGAGGTATTCATTACTCATGCCAAATCATCCCCTCCCTGAGGGGGCTTGTGTAAAGTGCACAAGTGTTTTGCCTTAGTTGGATGTCTCTCAGACCACGCGTTCAGAGCTCTTACAGGCACTAACACTAGATGCATCTAGCAAAACCTTGGTATTCTGACGGCAAAGCTGGTCGGATACCTCAAATGAAACACATTTTTAGTGTTAAAATAAGGATTTCTGCTAGATCCAGTTTTTTCTTTTCTCTTGTCAGGAAAATTAAGTGAAAGCTATAGCTGTGGGGAGCCACAATGCTCTTCCTCTCCCTGGCACCTCTGAGGGGTGCTCTGCTTCCAGCCCTTGCTCTGCTCCTCCACCACGTCCTCTGCTCCTTTCCCACTCCCCCACAGATAGTCACCCCTTCTCCTTGTACGCCCCAACCATCCCTTCGCCACTGCAGGGGCTGAAAGCAGGGACAATATGCGGGGAAGGAAGACCGTCTGTGATGAGGGGAGAGAGAGCAAAGTGAATGTGATTAATTTAGGGAGCTTTGCTTCCAGGAGGAGAATAACTCCCCAAGGGGCATGAAGTATGGTGGGGATGGGGCTGTCACTCCCAAAGATGTAACATCCACAAAGAGATTGATAGCAACATTTCCACATTTCCGAATGAAATACTTCTAAAGTTTTCTTTCCATAAACAAACAAAGCAACAGTTATGGAGAATTTTCAGCCTTGTTCATGACAGAAACAGATGTTGCAATATTGGAATTTCCCATGGGACAGATATTCCAGGGTTTGTTCCATTTTAAACAGGGCTAGAAAATAAAACTGAGTTGATATATGGCTTGCTTCTTCATAGCCATTGCAGAGGCAGGTGGTTGGAGGGTGTGCTAGACAGATGTTGCACACTGCTGCAATGACTATGAGACTAAGTAGTATGGATCTTTTTTTTTTAATTAGTTTTTAAATCTGCTCCTTGTTCAATGTAAGGAGCAATCAATTACTTTGTGGTTCTCTCCCATTATACGGCAGATTAAGGTTTGCTTTGGTAAACTGAGGCACTAGCTTCAAAATTTCCCCAAGATAACATCTCTTGTTTGGGAACTAGTAAATGTGACCTGATCTGAAAAGCAGCCTGCAGCTCTTTTGAGTATATGCCTCTCTGTCATCAACAAGCTTAACCAGGGTTAAGCAGAAGAGATGAAAACAGCAGAAGCCAGGAAGACACTTGCAGATCATGTCCTCAGGGACTTTCTCTAAGTAGGAAGAAGGACTCGGCTCCTATGGCCTTTCCTGGACTCCCTTTGCTACCCTAAAAACATGGAAAGTTTCTGGACCAAAATCACGTAAAGAGGGGTAGAAAACAGGTTTTAACCTAGTGCAGACATACACAGTTTCACTAACTGATGGACATGAAGCTCGGCAAGCATGGTAATCCAATCTTAACTGGGGAGGTTTGGGGACCAGCAAACTGTCAGGAGGTGGGTCCCCATGACTAGCAAAGCTGGAAACTTCTCAGCACCATGCAGCTGTAATGTCACAGCTTGGTCACCTTGAACTAAAGCGTGATCCTGACTAAGTTCATAGTAAATGCAGGTCCCCAAATGTTTTGTCAAAGCCCTGGCCTTGTTACTGTGCCACATCCAAGGGGTGCCAAGAAAGAAGAAAGAAGAAAATTGTCTACAGCACAATTCCACATACACACAGTGAAATCAGTGAGACAGCAAAAAGTCTTACTAAAACTTTGCTCAATACCGCCTTCGATAGTTGGACAACATCTAGTGTCTCTAAATGGACAGCTATGAAATAGCAATGAATGGAGAAGTGTGATTGGCCATTGCCACTACAAGGTTATATTCATTTGGACAGGAAGTTGTAGGACTTTGCCATAGTTAGGCACCACTGGAAAAAACACACGTTACAATTCCACGTTGCAGCAACATAAACCTTACCACTATGTGCGCTAATCAGGCCAAGGAGCAGCTCTCCTTGCCTGCTTCTCTGTGCTACTCCTTGTCATCTTTGGGTTTTTCAAGAAAGACCAGACAGTTTTGATTCCATTCACCTGTAACATCTAGTTCAACACCTCAGTGAGGACCTAAATCTTTGCCTGCAGTACAGCTAGCAACAGGAACAAGATTTATATACTGACAAACTAAGCCTGCTAAAGAAAAGGGAATTTTTTTGTTTGTTTGTTTGTAGGTGCAAAGGGCAAATTCAAAAAGCCTTATACTTGCTAGATAAAATGTGTCCTTTAAATGTGTTAATATGAAGGTTAAAATCACTTTTTCTGGAGTAAAGCTATATCATTATTATTATTTTCTACTCTAAAGCCAAAATATCAACTAAATTTTGCAGGAAGTTTTATGTCAGTGTGCTACTCCCAGGAGTATGTCACCCCTGCCCTCCAAAGTGCTATTCCTTTCACTCCACTTGGATAACCAGCATATTCATAAACCCCAATGAAACCAGTTATAAACACCTGTGCTACCACACAATGAAATACAAAGCAAATTCTAGGAGAAAACCCAAATGGAAGCTGCTTAAGAACAACTAAATAAAAGGATTTACTCTGAAAAAGACTCCAGCTCTGGCATAATTAACTAATTAAACCACAGCCAATATAATTATGTACCATGAGAGAGCCTGGATGGGGAAAATCAAGAGAAAAGTTGAAACAAACAACAATATTATGTTTTAGTGGGGGAAGAAACCCGAACAGCTAAAACCTTCCATTAGGCAGAGTTTGTATAGCACAAGGTCTCACCACCTCTTCATCCCACTCCAACCTGGTGTTGTACAAAGGTGCAGTACTGAGCCCTGAAATGGGACTGTTGCAGTCCCTCAGGCTGTTGTTAACACTCTTCACAGGCGTGAATCCTGCTCCCAGTGTTTATTTCATCCTTCCCCTTGCAAACAGTCCTTCACCTCATAAAAAGCGTTACTGTCCCCGGAGAAAGAAAATAGAATTTAAACTACTAGCCATACATATAGCCTTGTGTCCTCGATGTGGCTCTTCTCCCTAAGCAAATCATACAAGAGCCAAGCATCTATCAGAAGTACTTCTGCACTGTTTTTCTAGCAGAGAGATTGTGGCATCGCTAGTGCCACTGAGGGTGCAGGAGGTTTGTCTGACACTACCCAGAGAAGATGGGGTTGTCACTGCCCTCTGCTCAGCCAGCGGCCTGTGACAGCAGCCACCCCGGGTGCTACAAGGCCCTGGAAGGGAGGAGCCATGTTCTGAAGGTGACTCCTTCCATGGTGGCCGTTCCTCCTTCCACCTGCTCAAAGAGAAAGGCACTGTCACATCATTGACTGAAACAGCAACCAGAGGAGGCTGCAAGGATCGAGGGGTGGAGGAGAGAAGCAAGGGTCCTCTTGGCTCTATTGCCTGCTCAGCTTATGCGAACATCTGGCTCCCTTTTAGGGATGAAAGGGAAGAGGCACAGAGAGACGGGATGGTTTCAAGCCAATTACCTTCATTTCTCCTCCCCTCTCCCGTTGCACAACCTAGGCAGCTCTGTCAAATTCCTCCCCATGGCACTCCCAGGCCATGAACCTCTGCATGCAGCAGAGAGAAAAGTGGGCACCAGGCTAGTGCCCCATCCTTGCCGCAGAGTAACCAAGCTGAAATTCTGCCTCTATGTACTCAAATTAACAAGATTCAAGTTCACTTGGATGCTGCCATCCCAACTCTGCAGTACAACATGCGCGGAGGCTCAGCGATCACTGCCGTGTATCTTTCTCATTCTGCAGCAGCCTTCTGGAGAAGAGGCGCAGGCATCCCCCACCGTTCCAGCACCAGCAGAAGGACTGATTCATCAAGCCCAACTCTCTGAGGCAATCTGCCAGACRACAGAGCTGCTGGTGGGGTGCCTTGATGCTGTCAGCTGCCCATATGTCTATTGGGCAGCTACTGCCTGTGCAATCCCCACTCTGAGAAAAATTCAGAGCATGGTTTGGGATATATACATAAGAACCAATTCCACAATCCAAGCCAATTAAATAAACAAATAGATAATTAAAAAAAAAAAAAGTTTTGGGTTGAGCAAACAGCTCTTTTATTTGTTTTCTTGTCAAAATGAAGTAAATTATGAGGTAATAAATATATTACAAAATTTAAACCTAGGCAAATTCAAAGTGATGCAAGGGGAAGGGGAGGGAGGACAGATGGGCAAATTCAGCACAAATTCACACCTAGTGCTGGCTGTCTCAAACTGTTCATCTCTGCAAATAAACTAATCTGTAAACCAGGAGCAGCTGAACAGAAGGAGGTTACGGTATGGCCTTACCTTGCTGTCTACAGGGATTTTTCAGCCACCCTAAAGCACAGCTGTAGCCTCTAGTGGATGAACTCTTTCCCATCTGAGGATGCCAAGGCAGGTATCTCTTTCTTGCCCAGCACCAGTGCATCCCACTCTGTTGCTGTGGCACACAGGTGATTTTGCTTCTACTCTACAG
Organism: Phoebastria nigripes; assembly: GCA_035582835.1. Lineage (NCBI taxonomy): Eukaryota > Metazoa > Chordata > Aves > Procellariiformes > Diomedeidae > Phoebastria > Phoebastria nigripes. The sequence continues at coordinate 200,786 of JAYKAV010002964.1, forward strand.
TGCCTTCCACCGAAGGCTGAAGCCAATTCCCGTTTCCTTTCCGGGCAGCACCACTTTGTGGGATTCTTGTCAAGTGCTCTGGGACCTAATATGATCATGCTGTGACTCTGAGACATCAGCAGGGCTGTGGCAATAGGGCAGATCAGCCTGCTTTTTCTCTGCTATGAAAATCAGAACATTTCATTTTAAACATAGAAATTTCTCAATGGCATTATAGTTTCAAAGTTTCTTTAGATTGCAGTACTAGCCTGTTATCCTCAGCTAGGACTGGATTACCTTTGTGCTTGGCCCTATTATAGATTATTATGGATTACAGGGTACATGTCTGTACTGCCCTCATATTAGACTGTAAAACAAGACATGTTTGGGGGAAAAGGGTAATATGACAATGAAATAACCCATATCATGTTTTCAAAGACATCCATTACCTCACATTTTCTTTCTTTACCATTGAAAATTTGAGCTACATTTCTCCTGTGCCCTTTTAAGAACAAAGAAAAGATAAATGACTTCCTCGTAGTACAAGTCTTCATTGAAAACCTACAAGTACAACACTTAAAAAATTACATGGAGTATGAGTCTGATTTCTGCCTCAAGTTTTAAGTTCCTCAGATTGTCTGAAATCCTCCTCTTTCATCCTTCCCTGACCAGAGCATTAACACAAAGACTACTCACCATCAACCTCTCAATTAAAGCCTCAAAATAGGTTTAAATGAGACACAAATGTTGCATTCACCTTGTACTGGATCATCTGAAAAGGATGGTTTTTGCTCACTCCTAGTGCAGGTATTTTGCTCAGAAAATCTGCCTATTATAGGCAAATACAAAAATAACCAGGCTTGTAAGAGCTAAAGCTAATGAAGACTTTATAATATAATTTATTTAGTCCAGTGTATTCTTCTTTTATATTTTTCCAGTGCTGTGTCTTTTTCAGTTCTGTATTTTTCAAATGATGAGTCTTAAGTCATTTCTCTAAGGAAACAAGCTGTATCATTGTTATCATATGTTAGGGTTAACCAGTGCAATCATTGTACAAAAAAGTAGTTTTTCTGAAAACAATGTGAGCATACAAGCAGGAAGCCTTGTATGAGAGAGAGAGGATATAATAGGAAATTCAGAACAAACAGTTAGATAGGTGAGTCTGCAGATACAGCAGTGAAATAAGGCACTAGGTTTTGGCTGTGTTTGTAACTTTGAGTTATTCTCCTCCTGCCATCCTCCTTGTCCTGTCTCATGTGTTTGATAGATAAAATAGTCCTGCATAAAGAATTAAACATAATTTCTTGCACGAACCCCAAAATGATGCCCACAGTCAGAACTCAACTGGTCAGCACTGGAGAGACAAGGAGCATTAGGAACCTGCTGCAGGAAAAGCAGGTGCCCTCTTCCAAGTACCTCCTACCAAAAATCTAAAACAAAGACAACTTTGAAATGGGTAAAAAGGCTTCGTGTGACTTCAGAGGGGGCTGTAGCGGGTAGGGTGTCAGATGGCTGGGGAGGCAGGAGTTGTCAAGGCACCCCATTTCACCTACCCACAGCCTGGAGCCTGCGCGTGATAAAGAGGGAGCTAAGTTAAGCAGAATGATCTCAAACTGAGAAGGTGAATTTTAGGAACTCAATATGATTTAGGAATACAATATGGTTTTAAGCTTTTCTTTTTCATTTATAACTCTCTTGCAAAACACCTGTGGATAAAAATAAATCATCCTCTCCTTCAAGCAGGTAATTTTCAGCCACTACTTTTACTATAGGGTCACCACTCTTGAAGGAGATTTCTTAGTAGTCTGGAGATTACCTGGATTGCTGGTGTCCCAGTTAAAATGAAGGGTGAAGTGAGGGGAGGGAGGAAGTTCTCGGATACAGGTTTAGAAAGGCTAGGCATAGTTGTCATGCTCTGTGGTCACTGATACTTTTTCCATGTCTCCTAAAAGGACCCAGATGTCAGTAGCTGTGACCGAGATGAGGAAGGGATTAGAGTGGATGTCTGACACCACCTGGAACTCAACAGATCAGCACTGGAGAGACAAGTATTGGGAACCTGCTGCAGGCACCACCTGAAGAACTGAAAACTCGGACATCAAGTGGAGCATCTTGGGTGTTTAAATGTGCATTGCATATACAAACTATGGAGGAAATCAAGCCTCATTGTTTTCACTATTCCTTTAAGGAGATGACACACCTCTGTTGTATAGGTACATGCTTACAGTGAAGCCCTGATCTGAGTTTGATACTATTGAAGATGTCTTTCCCAAGTCAAACAGATTTATAACCTATATTTAATAACAGTAACAACACCAAGAATGCTGTATTTTCTACCTAAATCATGACATTATGAGGGGAAATCATCAGATTTGAAATGTGAGGAAGGACTTCATTAGGAACACATTGAAAGCTAAATCAGAACTACTCCCAGCTGTGATTCTGTAGGCATGTTGTTTCTTCCACTGGCTTACTGAATTACCTTGAGCAAACTATTTAACCTCCTCCTTCCTCCACCTGCCTCTCTAGAAAATAATGGTAATACCTAAAATGTAAGATTTTCAGGCTGAACCAAAGCCCATCAGAGTCAATGGTGGCTACTCATTTCTGAGGGCTTTGAGTCAAACCTTCAGTCAAGCATTTGATCAGTTAACTTTTGTAACTATCAGTGCTAACTATTATTACTTTGCATGACTACGAATGACACGGAAGGTTGTTACTGTTAAGCAGTCAGCAAGTGGCAACAGTTTTCTTGCACAGCGCAGCACATGAACTGCTGTAAATCTGCCCTAAATGTGAAATAGGAAAGATAGTTGTAACTGTGCAGCTGTGTGCTGGCTTCTTAATATTCAGGAATGGTATGAATCTGAATAAGTTAAAACTTTTCATTTAGACATCAAACTGTTGACTCACCTGAAGCTTAATCAAAATCTTATTTCAATAGTTCATTTTGGCATCAGATGTGTAGCTCATTATTGCAATGACGGGTGGGGACAGCTCCTTGCATTTGGGTTTGGAGCAGCTGAGAGACAGGATGTGGCAGATGTTATGGGCAAGCATTAGCTCATCCCGAATTCCCCTCAAGTAAAAATGCTGAGCCTTTGATGAGCTAAGTAAATAATTAGCAGCAGAGATAAAATGGGAGTACTGCTGTCTTATGCTGAAAACTGATTCTGATTTCCTTTTCACCCTGTGCAACACCCTTGGCTGTGGTGGGATTACTTCCCAGCAGCACAACAGGAGCTGAGATGAGAATCAGGCTCTTTGTATTCAGCTCCAGGGGTAGAGCTGTAGCATACAACCTCTCCACGTACCTCACTAAATGTTATTTGACAGTTGTTAAACTTTGAAGGAAATGGGAATGCCTCCAAGCCAGCGAAAGGTGCTGTCATGCCCTTCTCTGCTTGCCCTTCTCTGCTCTGCTGGGGCACTGTGGCTTGGAGAGCAGTAATGCTAGTGTCCTCTCACATGCCCTCACATAATTCTCACATAAAGGGACATATCTCCTGTAGAGATAAGTGGCCATTCAATATTTTGCCTTTCTGTGGCAGTTATCAAGCAAGAAAATACTGGTCTGTGTAGTGTTTGCATGGTCTGCCTCTGCTCATGATGAACTGGACTGGCTCTGACCAATGGATTTCTCATCAGTTGCTGTACAAGCATCAGGTGGATGACAGTTTGTCACAACAATCTAGGACAACTTTAGTGACACTACTAAGATGTACATCTACTTTTCTTTAATTCTTGCTTATTTTTATATTTTTATTATATTTATATTTATTAATTTATATTTCTATTTTCCACTTCATTATCTGGCAATACATGTAATATTTGTCATTTTCACTGCATTTTCTTTCTTATTTTTCAAAGATTTCTCATATTGCAAAGGGAAAAAGAAAGAAGAAAAAAACAAACACAAGCAAACAAATAAACAAAAAACAACCCTAAAATACCCTTTGTCTCTGTACTTCTCCCATTAAGAGAGACAAAACAAAAAAAGAAGGCTAGATGAAATTTTTTTTCAGCAGAAGCAAATAAACCCCCACAGTCCCAGAATACATGCTTCTGTGAAGCACCTTCTTCATTATGTCTGATGCCTTTCAGCAAGCCTGCACTTGCTGAGGGTCCTTGAAAAGTCAATGCACACTACTGCTGCAAACCACTCTCAAATGACCTGAAGTACCAACTGTCCATGTCAAACTTCCCCTGCTCTGCTTATATAAATTTTGCTTCCCTTTGGGACTGTGAAGTCACATTTTTATTTTTATACAGTTGCTGTCTCAACAAGTCAAATACAAATGATTAATACATGTGATTAATGTCTTCATGTGATGTTCTTCCTCCCAATGGTTGTTTTATTCAGTGTTTAAATATATAAATGCTTTGACCAAATCAAGGTTTGTATCCTGGATACAGTGCAACTGGAATAGCTCAGCTCACATGTTGAGGGTGAGGAGGGGTTTTTGTGCCAGCTATGAGCCATGGAGGAAGGTCAGTGCCTAGCCAGGTTGGAGACAAGGGTGGAACTGAAAAAGGGGTGGAAGAGTGGCAGGCATTTACCCATAAGTCTTCATCTGTATGAACCCACTGGCCAAATCACAAGTAAGGATAGATGTTAGGGCCTTTCAGAATAAATTAATCCTCTGCCTTTTCTAAAATTACCAGAACTATGTATTTCTAACTTTCCTCAGAGAGAAAATAACATAATCACGCTTTACTACAGCATCAAGATGTTGAGATTATTTGCCCTAACAGCAACAGGGCAGGGCTTCCTCTGTTTTCAGTCTTTAGCTGGTAGACCTCTACACAATAGGCTTTCGTTGCAAGAAGCATTAGCAATCTAGACAGCGGCATCCCCTCTGATGCGTGACCTGGTGTTCAGTGTGGCACTGCTGTTTGAGAGAACACCCTTACACAACTTAGATTTTTCTGAAGTTTGCAGCACCTTAGTCATAAAGCATTTTCTTATTGACATGCAATTGACTAGAAGAGTGCATCAGTATATTTATCCCACTATGCTGTGGGAAATTCAAACTCAGTTAATTACTTCCTACCTAGGTTAAAGTATCCATAAATGCAAATGCTGAAGTTATTTTTTGCTCATAAAATGGAGTTGCACTATCACCTGACTGCCAAACTGCAGCTAATATTTAACTGAGAGGTGACAGGATAGCAGTGGTTGGTGGAGTGATCTCTGTTCAGCCACTCTGTAAGGCACTTGCAGTAAAAGGAGCTGTGTAAATGTAAATCATTATTATATTGTTTAAGTAATCAAATCCATTGCACCATTGTTTAAATAGACTGGCGATGTGGAGCCATTTATTAATATTTTAATGTTTAGACTGCCTGCTACATAAAATATATATGGAAAAAATAAACTTTCAGAGATATATAAAATACCTTTTTTTCCAGTGCTGAATTTATAAGCTAGGGAGACTATAGTGCTACAGTAATTCTTAATTTGTGCAGTTGTTTTTATCACTCTTAGTATGAAATACCACAAAATAAAACAGACCTGAATCTCTCATAAATCTAATGGCAGTGTCGCACTTCAGATGCACATTTTTAAGTGGCTGCATCATTGCTTTAATTCAAAACACATCCAGCAGGCTCAGTATGACCTTGGAAGTTCTACAAAACACTTGCAGTTTTATTCATTGTTTGAAATAGTGGTGAATTTAGATATTACAACMATGCCCGATGGCCAAAACTGAGATTTGGTCCCACATCATGTAGGGTGCTCTACACATAAAAAAGACACAATCTCTGTCCCCAGATGCCTTACTTGAATTCAAGTGTTGCAGTTACGTAATGCTCCATCTTAATCATTCATGACTATCCCTGTTGCTGCAGACCACACAATGACTTTAAAGCAACAGTCTCCCTATTCATTTATGTGGGCTCCTGGTTCCACAATATTTTCTAATGTGTTTATCCCTATGAGGCAAGGCAGTGCTGTCACCCCAGGTTACAGATGGGAAACTGAGGCCCAAAGATACTATTTTCCAGATTTTTATGTTTCAGTCCAATCCCCTATTCAAAATGAATTAAGTATGCCAGTGCCAAAGTTGCACTGATCATAGTCTGATGCTTTTAAACATCTAAAACACTTTTGAAAGGAGAATCTAGACTGAGAAAAATGTACTCTTAACTTTCCCAGGAGGAGGTAGGATTTCTATGATAGATCAGGTCTCCTAGTGTTTGCTCCTTTAACCCTGAGTCTAAGGACAGATGTTGCTTTGTAGACCCCTGGTCTTCTTCCATCCCATTCTCTGTTGGACATTGGTTACTCTTCCTGCATGTTTTTCCTTCAAATAAGACGTGATTTTCAGTTGTGCATTTTGTAACAAACTCTGGTCTTGGCTAAAAGTGATGGGTACAATACACATTTACTGTCATTGGTGTGTGTTTAAGTGTGATTTATACTACAGAAAAGAATGAAAGAATGGAAAACCTGCTGCATTAAAACCCATATAACTGTCTAAGCATATCCAAATTCATTTGGCTTTGGCCTTTGCAAATTGTATTGTACTTTTCTACAGGGACAGTTACAAGTATCTTTTCTTCGGTGATTATGTCACAGTGTCAAAGGAAGTGCCCACCTGAGTGGCACTCAGGATTACAGAATCACAGAATGGTTGAGGTTATAAGGAACCTCTGGAGGGCATCTTGTGCAACTCCCCTGCTCAAGCAGGGCCACCTAGACCCAGTTGCCCAGGACCATGTCCAGATGGCTTTTGAATATCTCCAAGAATGGAGACTCCACCACCTCTCTGGGCCACCTGTGCCAGTGCTCAGTCACCATCACAGTAAAAAAGTGTTTCCTGATGTTCAGATGGAACCTCCTGTGCACCTTCAGATGGTGCCTCTTGTCCTGGCACTGGGCACCATGGAAAAAAGCCTGACTCTGTTTTCTTACACCCTCCTTTCAGATATTTGTACACATTGATGAGTTCCCCCCTGAGCTTTCTCTTCTCCAGGCTGAACAGTCACAGGTCTCTCAGCCTTTCCTCATATGTGAGGTGCTCCAGTTCCTTAATCATCTTAGTGGCTCTTTGCTGGACTGTCTCCAGTATGCCCATGTCTCTCTTGTACTGAGGAGCCACAACTGGACACAGTACTCCAGGTGTGGCCTCACCAGTGTTGGGTAGAGGGGAAGGATCACCTTCCTCAGCCTTCTGGCAACACTCCTCCTAACGCAGCCCAGGATACCATTAGCCTTCTCTATGGCAAGGGCACATTGCTGGCTCATGTTCAATCTTGTGTCTACTAGGAACCCCAGGTCCATTTCTGCAAAGCTGCTTTCTAGCCAGGTGGCCCCAGCATATCTGGTGCATGGGGTTATTCCTCCTCGGGGCAGGACTTGGGATTTTCTTTTGCTGAATATCTTGGGGTTCCTCTCAGCCCATTTCTCCAGCCTGTCGAGGTCCCTCTGGATGACAGCATGACACTGGTCTATCAGACACTCCTCACAATTCTGTGTCATCAGCAAAATTGCTAAGGGTATAGTCTGCGCCATCATACAGATCATTAATGAAGATATGAAATAGGATCGGATGTTAAATATGTTGTGGACGGGTATTGACTCTTGGGGCATACTGCTAGTTACTGGTATCCAACTAGACTTCATGCCACTGATCACAACCCTCCTGGCTCAGCCATTTGGCTAGTTTTAAATGCGCCTCACTGCTCATACAGCCCATACTTCATCAGCTTCTCTACAAGGATCTTATGAGACAGTGTCAAAAGCCTTAGTGAAGTCAAGGTAGACATTGACTGCTCTCGCCTTGTCTACGAACCTAGATATTTCATCATAAAAGGTTGTCAGGTTTGTCAAGCATGACTTTGTGAATCCATGCTGATGACTCCCAATCACCACCTTCTCCATCACATTCCTGGAAATGGTTCCCAGGATTAGTTGCTCCATCACCTTCCCAGGGATTGAGGTGAAGCTGACTGGCCTGTAGTTCCCTGGGTCCTCCTTCTTGCCTGTTTTGAAGATAGGAGTGATACTTGGTTTCCTCGAGTCCTCAGGTATTTTCCCAAGTGCCATGATTGTTCAAAGTTAATGGCCTTGCACTGACTTCAAGCCAGATCCCTCAGCACTAGTGGGTGCATCCCATCAGTGCCCATGTATATCCAGTTTGCTGGATCGGAGCAGCATGAACCATGGCTACATGTGCCAGTTAAGGGACCTTATTGCGTGACAGTAGTTTAAAAAAATTACTTGCAGTTCTCAGAGAAATTTTAATTTCCACTTTAAAAGGCCCTGCTCTCAAAACCTGTGTATATGAACAGAAGATACAGATAGCAAACTATTATCTTCTCTCTGTGGCACTTGCTGGCCATGATGTGGCTTCATAATGTTACCAATAATTTCCGTTTTCTCTATCCAGGGTAGCATGGGTTTGAATGGCACAAAGATGAATAGGATAGTTAAGGAGAGTGATGAGGAAAGAAAAGTTAGAATGAATAAGCAACATAAATCAGAAAAGGGAAAAAATACAAAACAAGAAAAAAAAACAAGAAAAGCAAATTAAAAAAAAAAAAAAAAAAAAAAAAAAAGAAGATAAAATAAAAAAGAAAAAAAAAAAAAAAAAAAAAAAAAAAAAAAAAAAAAAAAAAAAAAAAAAAAAGCAAAACAAGCTTTCCTCTCACTCTGCCTAGAAAGAGAGGAATCCTAGTTCTGTTCCAGGTGAAACAGTATCATTATCTTGACAGCAGGATTACTAAAAACAGTGCAAGGACAAGTCAGAGAGAGAGAAAGAGTTCATTGGGAGCACACATAGATCAGTAAAGCAATGGTGTTCGCCTGTGTTGACACATGACTCCAGCACAGGCCCCTGTCGTAGGATCTTTTTCAATATGAGCACAGATCAAAGCACAAAAAGGAAGCTCTGAGATACCACTAAGAGTTAAGTACATGTTCCATTAAAAAGGGAACGTTCCCTTCTGCCAATGATGTGGCAAAGATAATATAGCATGTCACCTCTGAGCAGCCTCAGGTTATTGATTTGGTGCCAATGTTAGGGGCAGTCGTTGTCTTTGCAAGTTGACATTGACCAAGCTGCCTCTTTGAGGCGTTTGCACAAGCTATCACTCCCTTCCCTCCAGCTTCTCCTTCTCACTCTGGAAAGCCATGTGGAACAGAGTGCTGATCCAGGATCATTAGATCAGTATCAGAAACATGCATCCTGACTCCACTGAAAGAGATAAAAACCTGCTGCTAGCTTCAGCAATGGCCCTGAGACAGCAAATACAAGGGAAGGTCAGATGGGGGAAGCAGACAAACAGTGCTCCTCCTGCTAATCCTCATTATGATGGCACTGGTGTATCCAAAGCCAAACTTCAGATTCTGATACGTTTCAGCCCAGTGAAATCAGGAAGCCCAACAGACAACACTTGCCACTATCTCCCACACCTTTGAATTTTCATGGGGCCATTGAACCCCATCATGGTCCCCTTTGCACCATCTGCAGCTCCTGCAAATGAAAGACCATGGGTGGGATGGAAGCAAGAATGGGACTGGTGTCCTGGGTAATGATCAGGAGAGATGTTAGTATCAATGGGGAGGGAAGAACTTCTGCTTTCACTCTTTCACTATGAGTACAATGTTCATGAAAAATTCTTAGCAGAGAATGCAGCAAACTTTTTTGCCTTTTGTGCACACAACATTTCTTACTAATGAGGCAGGATTCCTTCAAGCTGAGCACAGCCAGTGTGCCTCAGTCCTGGCATACCAATGTATCTTAACGTATATTAAGTGCCCATCATTTTAGCAGCTAAGCAGTATCACATCCCATTTAGCACATACACAGCACTTCATAGAGCAGAGCGCTGTAGAAATCCTTTTCCCTTAGGTTTTTCTACACGCTCATTGCACTGACATGCATCTGACCAATTAAAGCAAAACAGCTTTAGGTAATTAACTCTAAGGGACTGAGTGGTTCCCTGGCTGAAAGTCATAAAGCTGGTTTTGATATTATGAGTGCCACTGATTAACTCTCAGACGCTGGACAATTCACTTCATCTTCCTATGCTTCATTTTTCCCTGGTGCAAAATGTAGAGAAATAAAATTTGTTTTTTTTGGTGAAGTGCTTTTGAAAGCTGTGAATGAAAAGAGCTATGTATCATCAATGAATCCTCAAAAAGCCCCGATGGGAGATTTATGGAAATAGCACTGTACTCACTGTGCTTCTGGAAAACTGAGCCACAACCAAGTAAAGCAACAAAGGGCCAAAACCTCACTGAGAGGCAGCAGTGGGGACAGGATAAGAATTTAGGGTTGCCTGACACCTTGTTCCTCCAGCCCAGGCTGGCAAGATGGGTTCTTTCTCTCATTTCTGCCCACGCCACCCAATTCTCACCCCTCCAGCTACTAGATTGCATGTCTTTGCTTCTGCATTGTTTGTTTTATTTACTCTGGTCATCCTCCTCAGCAAATCGACACATCCAATCACTTCCAACACCTGACAACCTCCACTAACGTCTCTTTCTGGTTGCAGGGATATTGCTGTTCACTGGGCCAAATTCACTATACGGTGTCATATGACTATACACATCCTTCAGAGTATTTTTTCAGACTTTCACTGGGCTCAAGATCTTAAATACTGTTGAGGTTTTTTGCTAAAAGCTTTGCCTCAGGAAAAACTGACACTAGCATATTTTCTTTCATTCTATTCCTATTACTCTATCATTACCTAGTTTTATCTTATCCTTTCATTTTACCTAACTCCACAAAGTTGCAAGTCCCAAAGCTAACACACCAGTTCCACAGTACATTAGCAAGGCAAATAATTTGCAAGGCAAATAATTTGCACCTGGTAATTGATTTGATTATTTCAACATATTTTTATAATTGAGGAACGGAAGTGAACAGAACTGAATTTCCTCAGATTTTTTCAGTATTTGAATAAATATCCTTTTAAGAAGTTGTTCTTTGGACTTGCTTGTCAATATTTCTTCTTTTGGCAAAGAATGGCTAAGTTTGGAGCAGATAAATAAATCACTTTATTATTTCTGTTCTACAACTGATTGAGATAAAAGTATTTCTGGCACAAAATTTTGTCCATGTCAACTAAACATTCAGTTCTGAAAACAACTTTAAAATTAGATTTCATAGTAGGAGAAGGGTGGGTGAAAAACATCACATGAGCATTTACTACCTTTTGTTTTGACTTTCTTAGGTTAAAGAAAACTACGCTATGGTAAAGAAGAAAATAGCAAGGCCTGTTCTGGGATCTAGAGGCTGAGTACCATGACTTGACTGGTGCCTCGGCTCTCACTGCAGGCAGTAGGAGAAGGAGAGAGTAGTTTGCAGGCCAGCAGATAGTAACCCCAAGCCTACCAAGGAAATCAATGGCTTTGACTATGTTTTGGCTCTCAAATTATAGTAAAATCCCAAATGCCATTATTCCTCTACCAGATCCAATTTTTCTTCACTGGCTTCAGGATGCTTGTAAAGCTGTAGGAGTTTATGTGTTTGGTTCTACTTTGCCCTGGGCTTCTAACTTTTGCTGGTAGCTCACATATATCCAAAGACAGACTTCAGCTCAATGCATCTGATACTGCTGCTCCTGCAATAAAAAGGCAGGAAAGGGTGGTTTCTAGGGATTCATCATTAGCATGGACATACTACATCAATCATTCTTCCAAGATACAGGGAAAAAGCATTAACACTGTTTTCCTGTTCTGTTAAGCAGTTTCCTACCTATTTTTAATCCCTAAAATTTATTGCTTCTTTCTTTTTCATAGTTAGGATCACTGCAAGAGTAACTCTTACATCATTAAAAGTTGGAGGAGTTGTGGAACTGCAGGAGCGTCATGAAGATTCAGGGCTTGCTTTTGAAATTATCTCTATCTCTTCTTGCATTTAATATGGTATAAAACATTAAATGCTCCAAAGTTGTCAGCCATTACAGTTGTGTAAAACAGATGTTAGTGAAGTAAGAAACGAGCTCTTTCATACAGGTGAAAAATCTCTTGCTAACAACCCTGACTCTTGAATCACAGAATAATTAGAGCCTGTGTTAYGGGTAGAAAGCACAAACTTCCTCCCACGTCTCTTCCTCTCTCAGTAGTGTGTTTCAGTYCCACCTACAGGAGGCGGAAAGGGAAACTTCTGACTTCTAGCCTGTCAAGTTTTTCTTTCTTTGTTAAGCCTAGTAAGGAGGCTACCAACTGCAGTACTATTTTTTCCTAAATTGGAAATTTTACTGAAAACAGCTGTTGTTAGAGAATGAATACTGCAGAGATTTGTAATGTATGACTTAGACAGAAAAGTGATGAACAGACCAACAGATAAACTGACAGACACAACGTAAATTTATCAGACACTGCTAACTCTACAGGCGGCAGTGGCAGTGCTACCTCAGTTCAAAGTCAAATCAGTGACCTAAGAGTAAAAGGCTTCRTATCTTGCTTTCCTCCCCTTGCCACCATCAGAGGACAAAACAGCAATTGCATTTACCTGTAGATCAGGACCTCATCATCCGAGCAATTATACTGCAGCTGATACATTTTTACCCGAGGGGCCGACTTGCTCACCGTCCACTTGACCAAAGCTGAGGTAGTGGTCACATCTGACACCAGGACAGCCCTTTCTGGTGGGCCTTTTGTTTCCCCTCGATTAGACTTGCTGGAGCTGGTGATGTCCGAGAGCCTGGATTTTGGTGGGGCTGCTCGGCCTGTGCTGTTACTGAGATGGGGGAGCTGAACAATTGAGAGCTCAATTGTTGCAGTGGACTCTCCGGCAGCATTGGCTGCTATGCATGTGAAAGTCCCGTAATCCTTGGAGGTGGTGATAAGGATATCTAAGGTGCCATTGTCATAGACAGCTGTCCTTGAAGAGTTCCCGATGAGATGGTCATCGGGGGCCACCCAGTGAATGATGGGGGTGGGATCCCCAATGGCTTTGCATTTCAGCGTGGCAGTTTGCCCTTCTAAAACCAGCAACTTGTGAGTATGTTGTGTAATAAGAGGAGGCTCACAAACAAATTCTTCTTCCCGTACATACCAGAAGTACCTTCCCTTTAGACCTGGAGGAGAAGCACAAGTTTCCATATCGTCATCTCTGTCAAGTCGCCTTAACCACAGTAGCTCGCAGTTGCAATGCAGCGGGTTGCCCCCAAAGCTGAGAGACAAAGGTGGAGAAAATGGGGTAACGGCTAATGGAATTACTTGAGATCTGGCAAATATAGGGTCAGGGGGGAGCTTCTGAAGTCTGTTGGATGTTAGATCCAATCTGGCCAATTTCTGAAGATCTGCAAACGTTCCCTCTGTAATATAATCTATCAGGTTATGATCCAAACTGAGCTGGTGCAAGTTTATCATCTTCCTTATAGATTCCCACGGAATGCTTCGGAGGTTATTGTAGGAAAGGTCTAAGTCTTCCAATGTCAGCAAAAAATCCTCAAAGGCTTCATCAGAGATGCTGCTTAGCTGGTTGTTGTTTAAAATCAAATGCTGAAGGTTAATTAAGCCTCTCAAAATATCCTCTCCAATGTCAGGCAGCCTGTTGCTGTCCAGATGTAAAGACCGAAGGCTCTCCAAGTCAGTGAAAGAGTAGGGCTGTATGTAACTGATGGTGTTTCTGGACAAAGTAAGGTCAACAAGTCCAGACATATTGGCAAAATCCTGACGGCTGATATTAATAATAAAGTTGCCCCCAAGTCGTAGTTCAACAGTCCTTCGATCTATGTCTAGTGGTACAAATAGGAGACCCTTGGAGGGACACAAAGTCCCCAGTGACTCAGACAGGTTCTGACAGACACAATATTTGGGACAAGCGTTGACCATGACAGCCATTCCAAACACCAGGATGCTGCAGAGCAATTTTTCCATGGTAAATCACGCAACAGTACCTGCAAGAAATGAAAAGAGTTACAAGAAACATCAGCAGTTATGATATAGCTACCTTTCCTCTTATGTTTTACCTAACATCTACCTCCAGAGAGACTTCACAGTGCCTCCTCTGAGGAGTCACACCTAAAGTGATTAGCATTCTGGAATGGGAATGTTAAGTGTTATAGCAACATGTTTCCCCATATAATGCATTTCTTTCTAAAAAAAAAGTGGTTTTCATTCAAAATCTGAATGGTATAGGAATTGTTAGTGTTTACGCCTGGTAATAGGGTCTTGTGACTACCTATTTTCTCATCACAGTTTTCTATTTTTTAGTGGGTAGCTGGTAGAGGACAAATCCTGCCATCAGATTGCATGGCTTACTTAAAACCTTGAAAGATTTCATTTGGAATAGTGCCTGCTTCTTTGAGGGTAGAAGCTGTCTTATAGTAATTACATACTGCTGCATAATAATGTGGAATTAGTCTTAGGGTTGAAAGAGCTGATTTTATGGATAAAAATAACTGCATATTTACCCTTCAGTAATGTGGTTAGTAATGACCGTGTAATTATCTGGCCAGTCCTGGGGCAAGTCAGTTCACTTGCCCACCCATAATAAAATTCATGATAGGCAGTATAGGAAGCAGAAATTGCTTGCATAATCATCACCTGGATTCACCCTGCACTCAGCCAACCTATGGGAAAGGATGACATCGTCTAGCTCCGAAGAGAAGAGATGCAGGGGAAATCTGTGCTGCCTTAGGCTCCTGGCAAGCTTTCTGATGTCCCCATGCTCACATGCTGCAATCCTTTCTGTTGTAGTGACAGTGGGGTTCTCACCTGCGTCCACAGTCCTCCTTTGCATCCTGCCTATTTCTCTTTGCACCATTATCTCCTTTTTTTTTTTCCAAATCTCACATGCTTTTCCAGCTTGAGCTATAAGGTATGTGTCTTTGAAGAATAAACAAAATGTATTTACAGGCTGACTCGGAGGGCCAATTGTGGCTGGCACAAGTTGTAGCCCTGCTTCAGCTTTGGGAATATCTTCTTACATAGGTTCGCTGACCTTCTTCCCACACATGCGGGATATAGGTAAAATTGTTTTCTTTCTGTTTCTCCCTTGCCCAGACCCTGCTATCAAGGAGGGCCGAGGAATGGGCAGATCATTCATTTCTAACCCTCATTCTCCCTTTGAGGAAAGGGGCAGGCTGACAGAGCACTATATTTTTGTGAGAGATCTCCCAGGCTTTTTTGCCAAGATGGTGTGCCCTGGTCTCCAAACCCCTCACTTGTGGCAGTAACTACAGGCACAATTCAGGCTATAATTTCCAACGTGGCCATTTTGCCTCAATTTAACCTACATCACCCCACCACGTAACTTTGCATCACTGTCCTCGGTCCTTGGTATGTACCRTATACTTTCTCAGTCACGCAGGTACTCATACGCTTAGCAGCTTTTGGCACCTGTGTTTCAAGAGCAGTCATGGCACAATAAGAGATGAGACACCCCCATGCTTCATCAATTGCCCCTGCAGTGCCTACACAGTGGCTGGCAGACAGCCACCTGTGCCTAAGCTGGTTCTCTTACTGCTGTACACATCATGGGATAATACACAATGTCTCCTAATGACTCCAATAATAAGTACTATGAGGCCACGCAAACTTTAGCAAACATGATGCAAGAAACGTATTTCACAAAAAGTCACATTACAATTATTTACACTTTATCACACACCTGAAATGACAGTTATGCAGATGTTTTATAATATTTAAATCATAAAGGTTAGTTATTAATCCCCCAGTAACACACACCAAACACAAACCAAAATTATCACTTCAGTAAATTTTTTTTAAGTCTTTAAACAGGTCTTGCTCCACCTCCCTGTGAAGGGAATGAAAACAAGGACCCTATGTTTGGGGCTCTGCCCAAAGGTGGCCGATTCCTCTCCTGTGTAAGGTGGCTTGGTTTCCCCTCTGTAGAATATGAGAGATGACTCCGAAAGAAGGCRCTGTAGAAATGCAAGATGTTATGAGTGCTGAACTATGTATAGTATGTTCTTTATGGCAAGGTTTTCTGCATGGTGTGATGTTAGTAATTATATACCGTTATTACTATTTCATAGGAGAGGAAAGGGTTGAAGCATCTGTGTTTGCTGAACTCTGCAAACAAGATGAAAACGAGATACTTTTAGAAAGGATAGCTTGAGAAGAGTAATCTTACCTTCAATAGTAAATAAAAGGCTACTGAATAAAATGTTTGGAGATTAGCAAGTATGTTATTGATGCAAATCTGCAGCATACTTAGCAAAGAGCTATAAATATCCCTTACATTATTATCAATTGGTAGTTTACTAACAGGCAATTGGCTTTTTGAATCTTAATTATAATTGTGTTCTGCAGCTTTAATTTAGTATATTACCCTACCAGCTGAAATGATAAACAAAAAGCAGTTTAAAAGGGGGAGAAATAGATACAGTTAATTAGTAATAAGCCCTTTCATAGCTTCTCCCTCATCTACATTCCCACCCTCTGAATATCTATTCAAAAATGTGAATGCACACTTACGACAGCAGTGTCTCCTTTAAGTGTCCCAAT
The DNA here is from genome assembly GCA_035582835.1 of Phoebastria nigripes. Taxonomy (NCBI): domain Eukaryota; kingdom Metazoa; phylum Chordata; class Aves; order Procellariiformes; family Diomedeidae; genus Phoebastria; species Phoebastria nigripes. The sequence continues at coordinate 217,203 of JAYKAV010002964.1, forward strand.
TCTCTAACCACATTTTTTCCGGATGCTGTTAAATATCACAGTGCTTTGGGGAGACAGTTGACTCTAAGCATCAGAGTGAAAAGTGTTTGTAAAAAAAAATGGGGGGAGGAACAGAAGTTAATTGCAGAAAATAGGGACTGCAACACCGAGAGGAGGCTGTGAAGCAGGAGATCTAAATGGCGAAGTAAACCCTGGTGGGGAAACCATCTGTGGATGGCTTGAAAGCGCATCATCTGCCTGTGTATGCCTGCATGCGTGCATGAAAAAGACACAGTGAGTGCAATATGTGCTTTTACCAGCAGGAGGACAAATCAGTAACAACCGTATTAGGATGGAAATATCATGGCTGCTGTCATTCCAGTTACTGAACACATTTGAAAGTATTAATGTAAATATTGGTTGTTTGCAGAGGAAATTTCTAGACTTTGTGATCTGTTGCCACATCGGTATTTCAAGCTTCTGAGCCGTGGGTTTCTCTACAAGGTAGTCCTGAAGTGACCAGTTCTCGACACAGCAAATATGGCACAAACCCAAAGGGCTACCTATAGACATTGGAGAGAACAGAGGTGGGCAGGGCTCCATAAGGAGAACATCTGGGGTTTTCATAGGGCAGCTGGTTTTCCTTTTTCTCTCCAGACAGACAAAGAACCTGGGCCACAGATGAGGTAAGAATTTGGGAGTCTGCACAATTATAATAGTATCTTCTGAAATCTAGACTCTCTCACAAAGTCATGGTAATTGCTAGTTGCAAAGGGGATGGATGTATAATAAAAATTGTTTTGATTTCAGTTCTGGTAATTTTCATATAAGACAGAAAATAAAGTGTCAATTTTAGGGTCTGTTTTTGCTGACCAGTTGGCTCACCTTGTTCCCAAAATCTCTTGTGACCTGCAACACTAAGCATTTTATGGGCTGCTAATGGTAGCCTTGTGATAAGCTCACCATTCTGATTTACWTTTTAAAGGTATCTATCAGCCAGATAAAATAGATTTCTCACAGCAAGTCAGTAAATCTGGCAGAGTTCCTGTCTCAGCCCAAGATGAAAAATAGCCCCTATAGTCCTCTTATAACATGGATTGGTATGAATTAATATGTGCAAGAGTCATAAACCTTGGTGTTTTCTATTCAAATTTTCCTCATAAAGATACAACTTCTGAGATTTGGCATCTCATTTCAGGAATGTCTCTGAGGCATTTTTTAATTCTATATTCATTGAGCTTTGCATATAAATTCCAATAACCTTTGCGTACCACAGCACCAAGTACAAGGTAACTGTCAGACAAATTAGCTATAGCTGCAGCGTACAGGCTTGGGAAAAAAAAGAAAGAAGAAAAAAGAGAGGTGGCTGGATAGTGGCTCTGATTCTACTGTCTCCAAGTGCCCTGAGACCCAACTTCCAGGGACTACATGGGTGAGTTCATATACTTTTCTTCAGCTTTGTAGGTGCTGTGGAGGAATTGGATTTTCTTTTCTGAGAGCTGCCCTTTTCCTTTTTCTTAACATTCTTTTATCTCTGTTTTCAGTGAACCTCAGTGACTAGGAAATCTACCCCCCAGGTACAAAGCTTGAAGGACTGCAGCGATGGGTGAAGTTTCATGCATATTCTCTGAAGTGGTTTAATCTACAATATGCAAAAGGGGATGGGACTCTGTCAGGACAAAAATTACTCCTTAATCCCTTGCATTGCCAAAAACTGTGTGGGAAAGGTAAGTCTCATGTACTCCCTGATCCGTGCAGGTAGTTTATGCCTAACTCACCAAGGGATGACTATGGCAGTAAGGAATGTAAATGTCTCTGCATCTGAATCTGTCCTCAGTACTACATACGTTGAAACATGGGTGTGGTGTTAAGCCACTGCTAGCTTTGTGAGCATCTGTGAGACCGTTCAGGTGTTTAAAGTCAGTTACGTACCTATGTGCTTACAGGCTCAAACGCAAGAAAACTAACACTAGTTTAACTTTTGTCTTTTGTGTTTGCCTAGGCTGCTGCACTCCTTGGGCTTATTGTCAGGTGTGCATATATACAGTGCAACTTAGATTTTGGCTAGGACTTTTTAGAAGCTAGCTTTATTGAAAAGAATTAATAGCTCTAACATGTGAAGTGCTTGCTTTCTCCAGCCACCTTACATTTTATAAATCACAGAGGGGGAACATTTACAAGCACACACTTCTTCAGGTATTTGTGGCTGTCTTTACTACGCGCCACTGATATTAATTTGACTGATATTGTTTCCACAGTAACAGAAAAAAAGGAACTCTGGGTGAATGGTAACAAATTTATTGTCCTTTGTACAACTTTTTCTTGAATACTGCAGCCATAGCAAGGTTGCAACCAAAAATATTTTACTACCCCAGTGCCATCATGAGGTTCATTTATGCGGTTTGYTTCATTTGAGTGCTGTTCCATTGTTTCCACCTTTCCAAGCAGTTGTGGGTCCGTCCTACCTGCTCTGGAAGCAGTCCTAGTTTGGTAGCATTTAGGAAGAGCTATGGTAAAGAGGTGTACGCCTCCAAATGAAATTGACTCATAGGATGGTCTTAAATGTAAGAACATTTCTGTTATGGTTGCAGTCTTTAAAGAACTGGTTGTAACTGGATCCAGAACAGAGGTAAGGATAATCCATAAAAGGCAATTTTCAAGAGGGCTCACTCTGTGAGGGCTGATTTAATCCATCCAACAGATCCCCAAGGAAATAACCCCGTATTTTCTTAGGGCTATCTCACACAGGAAGATACTGGTCTCTCTCAGTCTTCCATTGGCACAACTTGTGTCTATTTGTGTGCATTTTTGAGAAGCTTTTCTTTGTTTTTCATAATTCTTTCCTGATCTTTCCCTGACACTAGTCATGTTATTTCTTTTTTTAAGTACAAACTTTACCCAATTCCTTTACCATTCCCAGGACTGAAGCAATGCATTTATCAAAAGCCCAAATTATCAATGTAGCTAACGAGGTGCAGAGCTAGGTCAGATGTAATTCACTTACAACCTGAGCATCCTTGCGTCACCAGGCTACAAGCGTGGTAGAACATACATTACTTTACACACCACAAACCTCTATTCACTGGGGGATTTTGGTAGGGGAAGCTCTGACCTCACAGCAGCTTTTCTGCTGAAGTACAGGGCTACAACACTGATGGTGTCTGGCACAGGAGCCTCACAGCTTTAATGCCGATAAATGTTTTCATCCTTTCATGTCTCCTAGTTTACTAAGGCACCTAATTTCTTCCATTAAAAGCAGTACTTTCCATACACCCTAAAAGAACAAATCCATATGCTAATGTTCCAGCACAGTTAACCCCTGCAATTAGTCATCTCTTCACATTTCAGGTTACTTAGGCCAAAAAAAGAACCTTGGACACTTCTATGAAGGTTTAACCTCTGTAATACTTGAAAGACAACAGTAACCCCAAGTCTTATCAGACAAATTGCAGTGTCAGTCAAAAATATCAGCACCTTGTTTCTGTTTGACATAGTTAAACTACTAGCAAGTGCTGCTCAGGTGAGCTCTTGAAATACATGGTACAAACTCCCTTCCTAGAGTCACTTTCTTGCAGTATATAGACATCACCTGGAAAGGGCATTTTGAGCACTAATGGAAAAGTGTATATGCTCACATATGTGTGTACATGAGGATTTTCATTTTTCACAGTGGTTTTGATCCAGGAGAAACATAATTATGTGTAGCTTCTCTGCCAAAGAGATGGAACCCTGGCTGCTGGACAGTATGTGTGTCTAATAGCCTTGGTGACCTTACATCCTAGATGTAGAGCACTTACATCCTAGGATGTGATTACATCCTAGGTCCTAGGAAATGCAGCAAAAGATCTTAAGTCAAGAGGAAACCAGGTGTAAGCTGTTAGATCCTACCTCACTTTTACTAGCACTTTGCTGAAATGAAGACATCATTATAAGCCATTCGGTTTTAAGAAATGTGCAAAATTAATCAAGCTTTTGAGATTCATTTTGTGAGAAAATAAAACTTAGTGAACACATTCTGTGTACTTCTGAGCATCTGCCTGTCTGGCACTTCCCCACAATACATTTGGGACATTTTCATCACTTCAGATAAAATCTGAAGTGCAGAAGCCTCAGAAATATTTACTACTCACACATTTCAAGAATACAGAGTAAGTTTCATGAAAGCAGAGGAGAGAGACTTCATTAGCTTTATTAGACTTCTGCAAAGGAAATAACGCATCGTGAGTCCACTTCTTTTTGGGCATCAGAGAATCCACATGGAAGAGAGACATTATTAATATCCTGGCTGCTGAAAAATCTTTAACCTGAGTTCAGCCATTTTAGACAAGAGGCAGTCCACTCTGCTGTTAAGGTGGTCTGAGCTGTACAGGTTCTCTGGTGTCTAATAAACAGTAAGCTCACTCTGCAGTCCTAATACAATTCAGGAGTAGGTCAGTCAGTGACACACATCCTTTGGAAGCCAGATTTTCTACTAGTTTCCACAGAAAATTGCATTCCAGACAGCTCAGGGTTGTAAATGCTGATGAGGATGCAGACCTGGAAAACTATTCAGGGAACCTGGATGCCCCATTCCAGTTCACTTCAATGGGCCTTGAAGGTCCATGCTTCTGAGATGTTTTTAAAGAACTGGCACTAGATAGTAACACCGTTCTGTGAAAATATCTACGCTGCTGTTATAGTGGTGGCTGCTGTTTCTGCAAACACACCGTGCAAATCTGAGTATTATTTAGTGATCTAGCTAACAAGTGGAGAGTTTCCACCCAAAGGGTACAGGTGCCACTACATCATTATAACTAATCTCTAGACCTTGTCTGATCTGGCATCATGCCGCTTGAAGCTCGGATTGAAAAGCCTTCATGCACACACAGAGAACAGAGCAAAAGAAGCATAGGTTTAAAATTCCACTTAGCAATTAGCCTAAATCTCTTGTGCTGCAGAAGATGGAAATTTTTACTCTAGAATGATGTTTACCTTCAATGCCAAGGTCAGTTTCGTTTGTATCTGTCCTGAAGCTTATGGTTTAATTTTTAATTCCTGAATGCTCATTGTGGTAACTAAATTAATCCAGTCCTGTAGCGTGAATCCAATAGGCATGTTTGATTTACTCACTCATTAAAAATCATGTTACTTTAGGCAAATACCTTCACAAAACATATAATTTCAAAATGAAAACATTACATCTCAGAAACACTAGAAACAAATATTTTGAATGCTTCATTTAACACCTTTTCAAAAGTGGTCTCATGAAACCTGAATAATCTCACAAATAGGTTTTGTCAACATGGACTGATACATATCAGTGGGTAAAACTTCTGGCCAAATAGAAAAAATTTTCTGCTTCTAGCCAGGACTTGTGAGTGGCACATTATAACCTTAATAATCATAGCCAGATTTTGTTGACAAGTGTGATTTTACCTGTGAAAATAGCTGCATTTTCATTATTCTACTTTCACTGACTGTAAAGCACAGGCTTTAACTGCCTGATTTGTTGGGACAAAAAACTGCTTAGCTACCTGCATGGTTTTTGAATACGCACAAAATTTAAACATGCAGACAGTTACTTGTAAGCATACAAAAACAAACTGAAGAGAAAGAGGCCACTTAGAAAATCCAAGTGTAGATGTTTGGTAAACAGACAGACTTAGGTGCATGTGCATCTGTATTTACTTCAGCTGCATGCAATGTCACTTTTCTTCAGGGGCAAGACACTGTCTCTGAATTGCCTGAGCCAAATGATGAGAAGCTGCAGGTGGGGGGTAAGAGAAGCCCCAAAGCAGCTGAGCAGTTACCTGGTGGCTTCTGCCCAGGGGAAGAAATAATCCATTCCCCAGGCATGAGGATGTGTTGCATCAACAACAGATTTGTTTGACCTGTTTCTTAGAGCTTTCCAGTGCAGTCACGTCTGTGGAGGATGGTGATTTCCCAATGAGAGGGACACAGGAAATGCAGAACAGCATTTTCAACAGCACTAATTAGAAACGGCCTGGGTTGGTTTGGTTTTTCCCTCCAGACCATTTGCAGGTCCATTCATTTTTATTTGTTCATTTAATGTCCCCCAACATTTACCTTTGCCTCCTATTTTAATGCCGTGTGCCAGTCTCCATCAGATTTCTTCTACAAACTCGTGAGTCAGCTAAGCTGAGCCCCTTTGCTATTTTTAGCCATCCAGTTCATTTATCTATTTGGTTCTTTACAGCAATCATGCATTTTGCTTTATCAGCACAATGGAGAAGTTACCAGTTATTCCGTCTCTTACTCATTTTGAACACATAGGGAAGCTGCACAGGTACTAAGGAGCAACTATCTCAGAGATATTGCCTAAGGTGTAAAACACAAATGTCCATCAACAGACCCTATTGCTTTCTGCAAATAAAGTTGAAGGCCTGTTCTCATCATCTGAATCCAAATTCCCCTCGGCTCTGAGCCATAACAGCAACTTCCTCAGGTAGCTCTTTATCCCTAGCTTACCCTAATTCTTATAAAAGMCTTTATATATTCTTATTTCCTTCCACATCAAAGGAAAAGGGGGATAATTAAAACTGGGATTCTCTTCTTTATCTGGGCTTGTTACCTTTTTTTTTTTATTGACCCTTCATTTAGCCCTAGAGACAAACTCTGTCCAATATCCCTTAGGAAGAATTCTTTATTTGCAATACGGACTGCAGTTTTCCCTTCATGTACAACCTACACTCAAAGAGGCACTGGTACAAAAAACAAGGCATACATACAAAACTATCTTTTTCTGATGTTTCTCATAAATGTAATTGGGCACAGAAAGTCACAGGCAAAGATTTGGAGATGCTATGAAACATGGGCAAGGCAAACTGAAGTCCACACTAAAAAAAAAAAAAAAAATTTTTTGCTGAATGTCCCAGATGAAGATTCCTAAGAATGGTAGCATGGGCATTCGGTAGCAGAGGTCCCCTGTTAAAGGGAATACAGCTCCAATGGTTTGTTGTTGTGGTTGCCTTATGGTTTGGTAAGAAATCAGCAGAGGTCTGAGAAGGAAACGTGTCCCCTGCTCTGCCGTTGCATGACACAACACGTGGCCTCCACAGCCTCTGGGCTCTTTCTTCAGCCTGTTAAACTTTTTACCATAATTTCTTGTTTTTCACTTAGTTTGGACAGAAATAGATTTGTCAGTTAAATCTTCTCTTTCTAGTCACTCTCAATTTCTGATTCCCATGCAGGAGGATAATTCACTGTTTCTCTGGAGGACTTAACACTCCCATTATTTCTACTGTGTGAATATTGGGTTTTTAAAGTTGTAGACCACGTCACATCTGGTTATACAGTTACATATTTCCAAACTGCTGTGTCACTGGACAGAAAAGAGAAAGGAGGTGTAGACTTTTGGTAGGAATACCTGTTCTTTCATATCAGGTTCTTAATGCACTTTACAGAAGAGACTACTACTACTACCTTGTTTTTACAGGTGGGTAAGAAGAGGCACAATCTGGCTCAAATATCTTGCCCAAGGTTACTCACCAAGTCCCTCCTGGGAAACCCAGCTCTCTCGATTCTCATACCTTCTCTTTGCACAGTGATGTTTCCACACATAAGACATGTCACTGCATAATTTGTTAATACAATCTAGTGTCGTGGATAGTGTTTGTGTAATTACGTTGAAAGGAGAGACTGTGAGCCTGTGTCTCTGGGGAAGAAATCTGGCCTTGATGCTAACTCCTGGATTACTTTACCACTGTCTTGATACATAGCCTTGGATGAGTTTCTTTTAACTTTCCTTTCTCCCCTGTAAGATAAAGATAAATATACCTATTGACTTTTACTAATCAGTTGTTCGCGAGGTACCAGGAGACTGTGCATGTGTGTAAAGACAGTTTATGGGGAAGTCTGTTGTCATGACACAGAAAGGAAGATTGCAGACAAGAGACAGCTTTTACAGCCCTTTCTCTAGCTCAGTCACTGGTTCATTATCATCCCAAGGCTGGCAGTCAACAGAAGTCAGAGGCGGTGGATGTCTGTGCACAGCTGAAGTGACTCTAGTCCCAGGTGCCCCGTACCTGCAGCACAGAAGCCCCTGAAAGAAGCTTTGCCCGCTTTCCTGACATCTCACATTCTTCTCCGTCAATGACTTAACCATAGCTCAGAGTCTCAGCTTTCACCAGTAGTAAGTTCATTTATAGTGGAGTACGTTTCTAACTCTCCTGGCTGTGGAGAAAACTTGACTAGTGCAAATGAGTACACAGGGAAACATCACAATGAAAGCAAATGGAAGGTAAACAAAAAGCACCCCTAGTCTATTACCTTATAAATAACAATAGTATAAGCGTATCATGACGTTTCAGTCATGCTGATGAGGCTGAAGGTTTTGAATGTGAAACCATACAAGGTATTGCTATTTTCCTGTCGGACACTGACTGGTCTGCAGAGACCTTGTCCCAGGAAAGATGGAAAGTCTTCCAGGTGAGGCTAGAGGACGGTGAGTGGAAGGCAAGATGAGGATAGCTGCTTTTCTGCTACACTTGCTATGTTTACTTATGAGGAAACAAAAACCTTCAATCCCCAGGGCTCTCCATATAGCACCTTTCACTGGCACTAAGTCAGCAAAAAGGAACAAGTCTCTTAAAATTAAAATGAAGGGAAAACATGCGATAAAATGAAACATATAAGCCCCAAATATTTCAAATATATATTCTGCTTCACTTTGCAGTTTCTGCTCACCAACTACTCACAGAATGACAGCCTTATCAGATAAAAGCGGCCAGCTGCTATACGCTGCATTTAAATTTATATTGCAAACAACAGGCTCCATTACCCAAGGATTTTCTCGTTGCATTCCTAATATTGTCTTTCTGCATGCTTTATTGTTCCTCATTTCCTTACATGCTCTTTGCTTTCTAGTGTGTGCCAACACATCCTGGTATTTGTTTCAAACATTTTGGTTTTTTTACTTGATCTGCCTTTGACTAAATTTCCTTTTTTATGCCTCTAAACACTCTCTGCTTCTCAAACACCATCTCTAAAGCTGCTGTCTCATACACTCTTTGCTGTTCCTTTCTCCCTTTCTGCTGCCCCCCCTTCTTCCTTCATCCCCTAATCATTGGATCACTGCAGTTCTTTGATGTATGAGTCTTCCAGTTCAGGCCCAATTTAATTATGTTTTTCAGAAGACTGACCTCTGCGGTCCCAATTTGTTCAAGACATTTCCTTCATTGATCCAGGGCCAGATCCCTGTACTGCCTGTTCTAAACTAGATTCCTGATATTAGAAGCAGCCATGTATCAGCTCTCAAGGTCAGTTTGCATATATCAGCAGATAATTGCACTGATTTATTTGCAGTGGATACAATACACTCTTCCCTGCCCTTAGGTCTAGAAGCATTAACACAAAATCAAGGGGAAACAATGAGAGGTATTCTTATACTACAACAGATGCACTTGCTTCACTATTCATAAGCATCCTCAAAGAATAGATTGCATTTTTCAGTAAATTGCAACACATCCCAAATGTCTGTATATTTAATTTCTGTTGGGCTATTATGAAAACAACATCCAACACTAGCGGACTTTCCCTTCTTAAATTCTTCTCCTGCAATCCACCATTCAGGAAATAATCAGAAAGATGTTTCAAGCTTTGAGGTGGAAAGGCAAATGTGTGGTTTCAAGAAAGAACAAGAGTCCTGTAGAACATTTACGAAGTAAAACACGCTGTCTTGATGGCACTCAGAGTGGGGAGAAGCTAGCTCTGTTTATAAAATACCAGTCTGATATACATGAAAAACTTCCCTGTATAAGCAAACAAAGAGCTGCATTCTTCAGTAGAGCAGTAAAAAAGTTTTTCCACAGAAGAAAAAGTTATGGAAAACTGAAATACAATTTTTTATCCCGGGGGGGAAACCTGCAATATTCCAGCCAAGAAAAGGGGAAAAAATATCCATGGTGACTGCCGCTATTCATTCCTTCCACAGGGTCTGCAATTAATGGAGATCCAGAAGGACACAGAGCTCAGTTGCAACTGCAGAGTAACGGCACTGTGCCACTGAGCTGTGCGTGTTCAGCGAGCACGAGGTGTGGCAAAGGTCTCTCTGAATTAGACTGAGCTCATTAAATACAGCTCTATGCTTGACAGGATCTACAGATGCCTCAATCCACTTTGTCCAGTTCTACCCAAGGATGATGTCAAATCTAGACCAGCATGAACATGCTATCCTTGCCTGCTGCCAAAAGCTAACAGCCTGAATAAGATCAGCACAACCGTTACACTTGATCCTGACTGAAAAGTGTCAAGGAAACTGAGCCTCTGGATAAAACCAGAGCTGCTTCAGGACCACAGCGTCCATTCCCCAAAGCAGAGGGCTAAAACTGGGATGGCATATCTGCTGCTGTGAGAGAAGAGGTGCTGGCCTCCTGGACTTTAATGTGAGAGGTGCTGAAATCCAGAGAGATCTTGACAGTCCCTCCTTCCTCACCATGACCATCACAAGGTGTTGCCTTTCATGTTGATGGAAGATTTTTTGCTTGGGTTGAGTTTTTCATTTTAAATATAGGAGAAAAGTACTCTCACCTCCCTTATGCTATCTGTATACTTAAAACCACATGGTGTGAGAAATCACAGAAATTCTTCCCAGGAGATGGATGCTCATATAAGAGAAGAGATTAAAACAATCAGATAATCATAATTCAGAAATAAATAAAAAATAACTCTTGCATTATCTGTCCTACTATCTCACCGTTCCCACTGATTTTCCCATGTATGTTTAACTGACCCAAGAAGCACATCTCTCACCTCAACCAAGCAACTCACAGTGTAACACCTTTCAGTCTCAGAAATATTGTATAACACCCCAGCCCAACCCAGCTTCCTGATGAAACTTACCTGCCCAACACACACCCAACTCATTCTCCCACTTCTGAGTTCACTCACAGCAAGGTCTGCAAACACACATGCATTCTTGTAATGACTACTCAAAATGGGAAGGGGGAGGGAAGTGTCCATCCTGCAGGGATCAGTTCCTGTTTGATATTTCCCCATTCATGCTGCCTCATGCCTGTTGGCTCATGGAGGATGTTCTGTCTATCTGAATTCTGGAGATTGATCTGTCCCCTCCTTTTTCTGAACTAGGTTCTGGAGTCTCCATGCTTAAAATCTGTGGGAGGTTTGCCCAAGTAAAATGTGAGTAAGGATTTCAAGACATGGACCTCTGAGCCACAGAATCCTTGCAAAAGTCACCAAAAAATGGCAAAAAACCCCTGTCCAGTGTACACCATCATGTTAACTGGGAGCTGTGTCGAAAGGACATCTCAGTTCTCCCAATACAGAGGGACTCAGTGGTGCCTGCTGACAATAATAAAAGGGATGGTGAATACAGCATCTGTGGCAGACCCTCTGCAGGGCGTCATTGCCAGGACATCAGTGAGTATTTGACACTTATTTGCCCAAAGAATCATCATGAATCTCTGAGTTGGCTGGAGAGCCCTAAACAATCACAACACTGAAATCTCCTCTGAAGGTATTTCTTGATTTCATTCAGATAATCTTGTTTACTTTCTCTCTTTTCAATAGCTTGCTGCTTCTTGGATCTCTGACGTGCACTGGAGTATACTCATGCTCCCTTTCCTATTCATCAATAGTAAGGACGCGCTGTGGGCGTGCTAGATGCCAATGAGTCTCTCATTTCCTTGGTAACAACAGTTACTAAACTGGAGCAAATAAAAGTGAAACGTAATGCAGACACTGAGCTAAGGGTTAGGATCCTTGATCTCCTTTACTGATAATTTAGTCAGTAACCTCTGTTTGGCTGCTATCCCCCTCTATGCTTTATTTTCCCCAACAGCCGAAGAGGCAAATAATGTTGCCCAGTATACAGCACTGAGACTCAAAAAATAATGTTCAATGTAAGGGATTAATAACACTTTGGTGATGACATATTGGGACCTAGAAAAAAGATAGCACAACAGGAAGTGTTAAATACATGTCAGCGTTCACATGGTTAATTCAACTGCAAGCCACATTTTTGCTGGTGTGCACCACAAGCACAGTGAACAAAAGCAGCCAACAGACACAGCAGCTTGTGCACAAAGCGAGACCAGAACCTCTGCTAAGGGCTCTGCAATGGTGGTGACACATGGCAGGGTACAGTCCCCAGCACCCACTGGAGCAACTACCCCTGGTACATCAGAGAGTTCACCTCAGACTGAGCTCCCGAGGAAGGATGCAGCTCTGCATGTATGGGACTGCAGGGGTGCCTGGGACCTCATGGTGGGACTGGGGCTGAGGGAGATGGGCTCTTTGCCCACATGTGTATGCTGGCGAAGGATCTGCATCACAAAGTAATGGAGCTGCGGGAGAAGGTCAGCAGACTGCACATCATCAGAAATTGTGAGACAGAGATCAACTGGATCTTCTCCAAGACTCTGCAGGTACAACAGCCTGAACCCTGAGCTGTGCCAATGGAGGGCCAACTATCTGGAAAACAGCTTAGCAGAAAAGGACCTGGAAGTCTTGGTGGACACCAAGTTGAACATGAGTTTGAAATATGCCTTTGTGGCAAAGAACACCAACAGATTCCTGGGCTGCAGTAGGCAGAGTGTTGCCAGCAGGTTGAGGGACGTGCTCCTTCCCCTCTACTCAGCACAGGTAAGACACTTCTGGAGTGCTGGGTCCAAGCCTGGGCTCCCCAGGGCAAAAGATACATGGACATACTGGAGCAAGTTCAGAGAAGGGCCATGAAGATGATTAAGGGACTGGAGCATCTCTTCTATGAGGAAAGGGTGAGAGAGCTGGGACTGTTCAGTCTGGAGAAGAGAAGGCTCTGGGGGATCTTATCAATGTGTAGAAATACCTGATGGGGGGCGAATAAAGAAGATGGAGCCAGAATCTTCTCAGTGGTATCCAGTGACAGGGTAGGAGGAAATGGGCACAAATTGAAATACAGGAAATTCCATTTAAACATAAGAAAAAAAATTTTTACTGTGAGGGCAGTTGAACACCAGAATGGGTTGTCCAGAGAAGTTGGTAAGTCTCCATCCTAGGATATGTTCAAAACCTGACTGGACACAGTCCTGGCCAACCTGTCCTACTTGACCCTGCTTTGAGCAGGCCAGTGGACTAAATGATCTCCAGAGGTGCCTTCCAAACTCAACTATTCTGTGATTCTGTGTGTAAACTGGTTGGATATTTTTATGCTACTTTTCTAAAGGACATTCCTGATCTGAGCGCAGAGCCAGAACTGCTTCTGCTCTTGTGCTGTCTGCAACATTACCTCTCTCATACATAACTTTGAACATGATGGAGATGAGTGACTGGACTAGTGGATTCTACAATAATGAACTCTATTCATAAGTAAATCAATTTCTAGTGAAGGTGATTCTGGCTCTTATTATAGCAAATACCTCTCTCCAGAACATAAGCTAACAATTTCCGCCATCCATCACTCTTTGTTGTCCTGGCTCAGGTACCAAACAGAGCCAAGAAGAGTCAACTTTCATGGATAAATATTCCAGACACAAAGTGGGGGTCAGATTGCACTGGTTGATAAATTATGGTAAAGCCATTGCTAGAAATCAATCCTTTGTTACAATGACTGAGAATGATTGCAACCAAATGATGGTCAGGGAAGGAAGGGTACTAGACTCCCTCGTTCGAGATTATTGCCCACTTTGGAAATCAACTTAAATTGCACAGTTTTAAATTTTTTTTCTTCTTTTTTTTTTTTTTTTCCAGTTTAGGGAAATTGCGGCAGCCAATGAAGTAATCATCTCACTTTTTTCTAAGCCTATCATAAGTGTGGGAGTGCAATGGGTGGGGAGGAGGAAGACACGAGCCTTGTGTTCATCACTCTAAGGAGGGAAAGTGAGAACAGTGATAAAATAGGCTTTGTTATGGCACAGAGACGAATGAAAGGTAGGCAGTTCAATTTCTCTGGCTTGTCCTGACTTCTCATCTTTCCTGGCCTGATGGTTCAGTGCATGTGGTTCATTGCAGCAATGCCCCTTGCCTGAACATGCAAATTTTCTCTGGCAAAATGTGAAGAGTAAAGATCAGCTGGAATTAATGTCTTTCCAGAAAAAGTGCTGAATATAAAATGCCTGTGAAGACAATCTAAAGAATTCCAACATTTAAAGAAAAGCTCTATCTCCAGAGATACAAATGCATGTCTGGCAGAATGTTCAGAGCCACAGAATACAGGGATGACACAAACATGTTCAGAAAACAGACTGAACCTAATCAGATACATGGAAATATTTCCCTCAAGTATCACATCTTCCGTTTGACCACAACTCATGCTGAAGAACACAGTCAGACACTCCAATGAAAAATGATAGAGCAGAGCCACAGGGGAAACCTGCAAACAGAAAGGCACGCCCTAAATCAGCGATGGAGCTTGTAGGAATACCTGTGAATTGCTTTACTGCTCTCCAGTACATGAGGCCCTGAAAACAAAACAAGTTTTGTTTCTACCTCTGGAACTGGGTACATCATCACTGCAGTGACATACAAGCCCAAAGTATTTACAGCATGTTTCATCTCAAATACAGAAAGCTTACATCTCTGTGTCAAAGCCATCTTACAGCCAAAATAACTCCTCTGTCAAACTGTTCATAACCTGACAACCACAGCTGTTTTGTTGAAGCATGAAAGAAATCTAACTTCTCTTAATAAAGTGTCTATTGCTTAGGAGCCTTCAGTTTCTAGGAATTTACCATCCTTAAAATCCAGTAAAAGTGTGAGTTACTTCTTTAACAATATGAGTCAGGAAGCATCTGGAAACTGCTTCCCATATGATGCAATATACTGAAATACTACAAGCATCTCAAGGTTTGGATACACTCACAAAGTGCAGCTGCTTATCAAAATGCAAGCAAACGATTAATCAAAGCACAAAGAGCTGGGAGAAAATGCAAAAGGTCCCATTTAATTTCAGGTGCCTAATTCACTGTTTTCCAGCATTTCCAGAGCCCTATGTTTGTATTGGTTCTTGTAAGAAGTTATCATTTATGCAAGAGATTGCTGGCATGGGGAGAATATTCTTTATTGACAGGGCTGATTTTACCAAGCTGCCCTCTATTCTCTTTGTACAGAAATGAGCTGAATGAGAACTTTGACAGAGCAAACATGGAGAAAAAAATGCAAAGAACTGGGGACTCCTTGACTCTAGTTATACCTCAATTGCAGGTGTGCTGTAACTGGGTTCAGTTAAAGTCTTCAGCGTTTAACCCCTTGTTCATCATTCTACATTTAAAATAATCAGTAAAAGAATAATGTGTACTGGTTCCACCAGTTTAACAAAGTTTGGTCATTGGAATTAAGGTCAGATGAGATTCCCTTTCTGAGTCTCCCAATCATATATGAAGTTTTAAACAGTTTTTCCTTCCTGTAGTGCAAAAGGAAGGTGAAAGTTAACTATGGGGCTTTAAGAAGGTGGTTTAAAGGGGTCACAAATTAATAGAACATGGAAGAATTATACAAGACTTGTTATTTTTCCTGTGGGGTTTTTTCACCCTCTCATAATAGTAATTGTCTAAAATTATACTACTTCAAGAATTGATTTATTTCAGGAGATTCCTAATACCTAATGCCTGACATTAGGAATCCTGGAGTGATGAGGTATCTATTTGACCTTTCATAGCCTTGCTTTTGTGAGGTTTTCATGGAAATTTCCATGGCTGGAAACTGGAAGAAAGGCGTGAGACTGGGGACCGCTGCCAGTGGCACGGCTGCATGCCTGGAGCTTCACCTTGCCATCATGTCCCACCCTGGCTGCTGAAAACTGCAGTCAGAGCGCATTTCACTAAGGAGACAGCACATCATTGGTACATAGTCTTTAAATGTTTTACAGGGTATAATTTCACAGATGGAGCCAGGGATGTTTTAACAGAACTATTTAATTTTTTTTAGGAGGACAGATTGGAATAAAAAAACCAAAACAAAAATGAAATATATATAGCAATGACTAACTGTCTACAAATAGTTGAAACATCTGACTGTTAAAGATGAAAAAGAATTGTTTAACACATTGCAGAGGTATATAAATCATCAGAATATAGTGTGTATAAAACAGCTGAAGATGAAAAGGAAAGATGATCTTGTCGTGCACGGGGACTTAATTTCACTGCTTTGTCACAGACAACTGGCATTTGTCCTTTGGAAAGTCTCTTAATATTCTTCTATGTGAGTTCTCTGTCCCTACAATGAAAGCAAAGACTTTCATCCCTCATTGTTTTTCTGTCCTGTCAACACACTTGAAAGCAGTTTGGGCTGAAATTGTTTCTTTCTATGCGTTCACATAGTATGTGCAAATTATAAACCCAATTGCTTTGGGGGCCTCTCAGCACTGCCCTAATTAAATAATTATACTAGTACAAAAAGTGCCTTATAAATGTTAAATGCCATAGTCTACCTATTCTAATTATATTATGTACCTAGTGCTATAATGTATAATAAATTACTGTTTTCAAAGGATAAATTAATCTGAATATCAGCAGCCTCATTAAAGGCAAAAGCTACAATTTCAAAGAATCTTAGTGGTTTAGGAACTAGGCAGATGTATTTCCAAAAGCGACTAAGGCAGCTACAGGCTCCCGGTATCATTGAGAACCTTTGGGACTGTTGTATTTCCAAAAGCGACTAAGGTACCTACAGGCTCTCGGTATCATTGAGAACCTTTGGGGAACTAAGTAATTTACGACATTTTTATTTAGGTATGAAAGAGAGTTAAGGACTTCTGAAATTTTGATCCCAGAAGTCTTGACTGTGGAATAGTCTCCCAGGAAAGCAACGGGAGTCACATTGTTAAAAAGCATTTTTAAATGGTCTGGACAAAGCACTCAAAATTTGTCGCAAAGAAAATCCTGGAGTAATGAACAGAGACCCCGTGCTAGAAGAAGGACAGACCACTATGAGCTAGCAGTCTTCTTTTGATCTCTCTCTTCAGTAATGCTTTTGTAGAGCATTATTTTTTTCCTAATGGCAAAACTAGTAGAAGAAACCTTTCTTCAATACAGCCTTACACTCACTCTGTTAATTCACCAGAGAATAAAGCTCCTTTATTAATATACTCTACACTCTCACACACATATCAAATAATATGTCAAAAGATAAGGAAGGAAAACAAAGAACTTGGGTGACATTTGTTGACATTTCCAACACAGAGGAAACAAACAAGTTACGCTGCTGCTGAATGTTAAAAAGGCCGTGGAGAGTGAGTTTCCCCTCATCAATATGGCCCTCGGGGCATTTTTAACGCAGTCTGATACTGTGTTCCCTAGCAGGAGGTATTCCTGCAACACTAGGAGACAGGGATGGCTCCTCTCAGCTCTTTGGAAACCTCAATAAAAAGGTCACCAGATCTTTTATTTTAATTTACATTTTTAAAAGATCAAGGTCACTTTTAAAAGAGAATAATCAAGATGTTCAGCCTGCATCTTAACAAAACATCAGCTCCAAACAGAAATCAAAATCAAAATACACACATTTTCATTTTTATTTAAAATTTAAAAAGAGATCGAAGGTTTATTTTTCTTCTTTCCTTTTCTGAAATCATGTTAAGATCCCTTTAGAGGCTGCAACCGAGAAACATCAAAAAACTTAATGTGGCCTGAGGGTGGCTCACTACAAAGCCATGTGCTAATAATACCTTACATTTATAGCTCTTTTCATCCAGAAGAACTGGATCCCCAGGCAGTGCAGATACCGTGTATGCAGGAATAATAACTTTGAGCCCCCTTACTGACGTGTGGCTGTTCCTGTGGGGGCTCAACACCCAAAAATGCCCCATATCTCTCGAGCTGGGGAAGCACCCTGTGTTATGGAAACTACACGGAGAATTTCAGTAGAGCAAAAAGCAAACAGATGAGCTGTAATTCACTAGAAGATGGAAGCTGTGAGCGCTACCATTTCAGAAGGTGTCTTGGGCTCACCAGAGAAACAGCCACGCTGCTGCAGGAGGTGCTGGAGCCTTTTGGGGGCTCTGGCTCAGCCCTGGTACATATGGGGGCTCCCACCTGCCATCCTGGCAGTGCCCCTCCTGGCACAGCATCCCTCTCCCTGCAAGGCTTCCCATATGAGGAGGAGCAACTCTCTGACCAGGTCTGATCAATGATCTCAAAACCACAGCACAAGCCACATCATTCACATGGAAAATCAAAACTGCTTTTTCACGTAACAAAGATGAATCTCATGCTTCCATTATCTGAGCTTTACAGAGCACCAGCTCATCAGGCAGGAAAAGCTGATATGATGAAATCTAATAATAAAACACCAGGATTACTCTGAATTCATTTTTACCACCTGCTAAGTTTTGAATTCATATTTACTTAATGCTTGGTATTTCACAGGTAAATATCTGTTTCATTGTACACATTTTAAAAATGGTGAGGGAAAAGGTGATATACAAATATATCTCAGGTAAAAGATAAACACATTTGCTCTATGTGTAGGAAGCTGCCCTTATATCTATGTTCAGATACTGAACTACTCCTCAGTGGTGCACATTGGCATGACCAAATTAAAAGTCAACAGAGCAGTGCTGATTTACATCTGATGTGTCTATTTCTAGAGCTTTCCTACAACAGTAATAAAATAATGATTAATAACGATCACAGCTCGCATTATTTAGTGCAGTAATCATGGAATATCTCAAAGCATTTGTAAGCTATTTGCACAGGGAATTGCACCCACAGTTATGTACACACATAGAAGAATCACATCAGTTATTTAGACTTTCTATTGTATATCTCATAGCTCCAGGATCAAATACTGATTTAATCCTGTCAGCTCTACCACCTACACTTTCACGCTATGACTTTTCAAGTGTTTATCTATCATAACAATCCCTATATTGAAGATCATAGAAGCAATGCCCTTTTTCAGCCTTTCTGAAAATAATACTACCACCACTGCTACTGCTTTTATTTCAATTCTTCCTCATTTATCACTGTACTATGGCTCATGCAAATGTTTGAATTGCTCATTTTTAGGTTTAATAAACACTTTCTACAGCCCATACCTTTATATTTTGGATATTGAAAAAAGGAGAATTTCAACTGCAGGAAAAAAACTGTCAATCATACTTTCCTGTCATCTTCCCAAGTAAGCTGGAATGCTGGCACTCATTCTATAGCTCTAGTGTCATTTACATTTTTAATAAAGTAGCTTATTTACTGAAGTATACCCTTCTCCTCGCAGTTGTTCTATGGATTATGTCTAGTTGTACGAATCCTGTGTGTGCCAGATTTCACAGATGCTCATTCCTTTTCTTTCTGTTCTTTTCTGTGTATGTGCATAACCCGAAATTTCCAGTCCATTTGCCTCAACAGGTATAGATCCCTGCCCACTGACTATGCACCGCATAATTCAGTCCAAAATTCAGCCTTATGCAAAGTCCAAGGAAACTTTCACCTAATGAAGGCAACCGACTCACAGCTGGGTGATGTGGAGAAAATAGGGCATGACTGTCACTCACCATTAATGCTATTTACCACTGTCTCTATCGCTGCACAGCAGAATACCTCGCAAAGCCTCTCTCTTTGGGGCTAGCTAAGTCTGTAAGTCTCTGTGAGCACTTGATGACAAAATGCACCCAAGAGACAAGCCACTGCCAGGACTGGTTTCTCCAGTTACTTTGATCAATTCTATTTGATATGGGTTTCCTAAGCCACCTAGCATGAAAGTACATCATCTCAGATGTGACTTTATAGCTTTTAAAAGAAAGGAGGACATGGTAAATACAGAGGTGTGAGCTGTAACAGTCCTCTTGAGCTTGCAGTCACTGCGAGAGCTTTGCTGGCTTATTTCAGGGTCTAGCAGCAGTCTCTGACGTGGGCAGTGCCACGTTTCTAGTGGTCATGGTGGGGGCAAGGGGGCAGGAAAACACCCTGTCCTCTCCCTAGACAGACTGGACATTGTCACCGCTTATCAATACACTAGAACCAACATTGCTGCACGTTATCGCCGAGTCTGACAGAAGGAGCAGACACCAGTCCCACGGCAGTGTCTCACAGTAGCTGCCATCTATCCATAGCATTAATCTCCAGCACATCAGTTGGCTTTAATCTATATAACTCCACCTAACTCTTGGGACTTTTTTGAGGAAGTCAGGTTGAGCGTACGGTAAGTCTAAGGTCACTCTCACTGGTCAGTGGAATGAGATGTGCTTTTCATCATACCTCAAAACTGAATTATCATCTGGAGGTGTTTATCTCCATCCTTTGACAACAGACGTAGGCTCAAGTGACTGCTGTGCTCCCAGGTACCAGAAGTCAGATAGGATGAATCCAGACCTGACTGTTTTGTCCTAGTAAAGGGAAGTAAAAGGTAAACAGGCATTTCCCCAGGATATACAYTTCTTACTTTATTCTTACAGCAGCAACACTAATATTGGCCTTCTAAATGCCTCACCTTCCATCTTAAAAAGTTGCAAGTCCATAAGCCAGTTTTAACTGCAGAAGTTGAAATTAATTTTAATTTGATGGGTTTATACTATTGCCCACAACTTTACTAGGAGTGGCTTTCTGCTTCAGGGAGCTTAGTGAACAGAGAGAGCAGCTGCAGGACAGTCTTCTAATATAAAAATAGGCTTTGTAGAACTTCCTTGTGTAGCTCCCTAAATATAACTGTCTGACCTTGAGAAAAGAAGCAGAAGGTGTGTATATTTGACTTAAGTATTAACAGATAGGAACTGGCCAGTGAATCCTTCAAGAGTCCACAGAAAAGCAACAGAAATTCAACATAAAAGGAAAGCCCTGACCTTTAYATTTAAATCTCCTGAAGTTACTAGGGAAAAGAACTGTGTCTCCTCTATAATGTTAGTCAACAGTACTGTCCACTTCAGATGCAAAGGGATCCTCTATCCCCTACTGGGAGATAAAACAAGCAGAAAAAGGCCAAATCCTTCTTAAATGAGACTACTCTCCCCAAGAGGATGAGCAAGTGTCAGCCAGCTGCCCTGAAGTACAATCTTTATCCATTAAAATAAATGTTAGTACATTATCACTTAGGTCAGTATGGGATAAGGCACAGAATTTGCTCCAGCAGCGAGGTTTTAATCTTTGGGCTGGATTCATTCAAGTATCTCTGGAGGTCTCAAATTACCTATTCCACTGATCTGCAGGAAGTAATATGCCTATGAAGGGATTTAGTTCCAGGGACATTACTGGCAAGAAGCACATCAAGTTTTCTGTCGTGAGTATTTTGCTAGTGAAAGCTTGACAATCCAAACAGTACTTCATAAAAACATTGTGAATTGTTGACTGAATACATTTCCTGGTCATTTTGGGTATTCTTCACTTTTGGTCACACTGCACAGTTCCGAGGTTGGACACACAGGAGTAGAGATTGCAGGTAAATTCTGTGACTCCTTTGGTTGAAATTTAGACGTACAAAGGATTAACTATATTCATTCATAGTTACTCCTATGACAAAAGAGGCCAGGAGAGCTGTAATTACAACACTCAACAAAGAGCGAAAGAGATTTTCATTTTTTTCCCTCCTGACATTACATTTCACAAGATGACTGTGCTCCTCTCCCAACAACATTGTAGAAACACAGTTACATGCAGCACACTGAAATAATGACACGTGCAAGGTTGATTTCCACCGTAACCTTAAGCCAAAGCTTTTTAAAAGCCAGGCAGAATTTTAGAGGGAACCAGAATCAGTGCTTTACGTTAGCCAAAAAGGGTCAAAAAACAGACAACCCCCCTATTCTTTACTTTGCATTCAGATCTGTCACTCTGATAACAAACAACAGATTGTCTCCTGTACAAGCATTGCCACCCAGAGCTCAATTCGAGCATTAAGACCTGGTAGATAGGAGCTCAACATGTTGCTCCTCAGTGAGTTTAAGATCTGTAGGACCTCTTTAGGGACAGTCCTAAAAATTAAGTCAGTCAGGTGAACAGAACCATCGTTTGCTACTTAAATTCACTGTAGTGCTGTCAACACTTTCTTGAAGTGATGGCTGAACAGGTGGATTTATTTCGGAATGGCTGACAGCCAGTGCTCTTTCTATGAGACCTTTATATTAGAGCTTGGCATTAAATCCTGCTTTAAAGTACTTAAGGAGAAAGCAAAGAGGAAAATATATAGGTTCACTTTTCTACCCTTCTTCACTTTGTTTCCTGCCATCATAGTGCAGCTGCACCTGCGGCAATCAGGTGGAAAAAGAGAGCTGTTCATCAAGCTGTAAATTGGTATGTTATTTTCCTCTGAAGCGAAGCTAAGTCCAACTGTTGTTTGTAAGCATGAGGGAAAAGAGCAAGTGCTGCAATGTTTACATGATAAAATTTCCCCAATGAATTTGGTGCATTGACATGTGATGAGCCAGTTGCCTGGTAGAAAACCAAAACAACCAATCAAAAATCCAGTTAAAACAAGCCTGTTGTGTTACAGCTTTTTCTAGTTGTCTCAGCCAATATGTCACCACTTAAAGTTGAAGTACTTACTTGAGACTGACGTACCCTCCGCTTTTCTGCAAACATACCATATTTAATGTGCAGCATTACTGGTACTGTAATGCTGGCTCCTCTCCTTCACCCTCCCTCCTGCCACCCCAGACAAAGCTGTGTTACTGCTGTAACCCGCTGTATCCACCTGTATCCAGGGCTTCTGCATTTAAACAGAGCTCTCTGTGCATTGCGTTTGAGATATGACCTCCTACCCTGGATTCCTTCCACATACTTCTCATTGTGCGGCATCAAAATGTAATACAATTTGGAGGCTGAGGAAATGTACTGTAGGTATTAGGAAGTGAAGGAAACTCATGCTACCCTCCCCACACCCATATTTCACATTATTGCCTATAAGCCAAGATAAGACTTAGAATCATAGAATGGTTTGGGTTGCAAGGGACCATTAAAGGTCATCTAGTCTAACCCCCCAGCAATACACAGGGACATGTTCAACTAGATAGGTTGCTCAGAGCCCCGTTCAACCTGACTTTGAATGTTTCCAGGGATGGGGCATCTACCATCTCTGGGTAACCTGTTTCAATTTGTATTTTCTAGAGTTAGCCCGCAGGCACCTTACAAGTGATCCTACTAAAACAAACAAACAAAAAGACTTAATGTCTTTTGTAAATCCATCAATGTGAAAAGGAATATGACAGCTGTCTATGTGGACTTGAAGAGTAAGGGTAAGAGAACTTGTAATAAGAGGTCCAACAAAGAAATGAAGAGAATAAGATGAATAAGAAACTTCATTAAAATTCTAAAATGAAATTATGAATTATGGAAATCTTCACAGGAAAAGGAAAGAGGTCTGTCATATGTAACAAGGAAAAATAGGTTTTCACTGACTAGTTGGAAATGGTCCTGCTCTAACAAGAGGTGGAGAAGATGACTTACTGGCAACGCATTTTTCAGCTGCTGCTTCTGTGGTTCCACTGCCCAGCTACTGGATTAGATTTTGAACATGAGGGATCCCACAAAGCATGTGTTATGCTCATACTCATGCACAGCCAAGTGGATTAAGGAGTAAAACCTTTCTTAACTCTCTAAAAATCAGTGTAGTAAGATTTTTGCTATGATTTTTTTTAAAGTTATTTCTATTATTAAGACTAAGCTGATGGGAGAAACAGATGAGTTTTGACCTTTAACACTAAAAGGCTCTTTCAGAAGTGCATAAACTTTGATTCTTTATTTTTACTCTTTCATTTTATGCTCAGCGTTCCTTTGTTTTTTAGCTCATAATTCCAACCAATGGCTTCAGGACTCTTTTATTTTAGGAGATGTCCATTCTTGAAATCCCCTGGAATCCTTTAAACTTTGGTTTCTCTGAATACCTAAACATTCACTCTCAGCAGGGTATAGAAGATCTAAGCTCCCTAACTCAAACAGGAAGGACCAATCTAAAACAAGGGACCATTAGCTGCATGGTTCTGATGCACCAAAGCAACACTTTAAATTTTAATACAAACTTTGAAGTGTGCACTTCATATAAAGTTAAAAGTTTTTTTGAAGTAAAAAATCCACCAAACTAACCAAAGACAAGAACAAAACTTTTTTTCATGGCAGGTGAAAAGAAACAGCTGAGAAAGGAATGTATTGCAATAAGTTAAGTGATCCGTATCAATCAAGTCATTCAGTTTAGGTTTTCTAAGTAAATTTTTTCTGTTCCCCGACTAAGAGGTGAGATTTACCCCCTGTGAAGCAGAAGTCTCCTTCTGTCACTTGAGCAGGAATACCTCAGATAAAGCAAATCTTTTGTACAACCTACATCAGCTTTGGCCAAGGAAGGTGAATACTGCTTCTATATGTCATTATTACAAATGTTAATGATTATATTGCACACTGGGGGTAGGAATGATGTCATCTAATTTTAATTGCCTAAAAGTAAAGCCTCTGGTTTAAAACTGATTGTCTAAGCTATTTTTATAGGCAAAGAGCAAACAGGCATTTCCAACAGATAATTCAGCTCATGTTAGAGTAAAAAAGACAGAATGGATGAGGCTTTGTGGTGCCTGTCTTGCAGTATAGAGGAAACTGCAACAATCAGCTTACTGCAGATGTTTAACATGTTGATATCTAGGCACAATAAAGCTGGCTGGACTGAGTGGTTTTTCTCTGAGACACTGCCTTCATTCACCTAAGTATCACTTCCAAGTCAAAAGCAGCCAATAAAGTAACAAATGCCAAAGACCTAGGTTAAGAAAAACATCAAAATAAATAGCAAATAATTATTTAGTCTGGAAAGGCAGAACGCACGTTATTTTGGATACATGTCTCACCTTTCTATGTGAACCACTCGGTAAAAAAAAAATTTAAAAAATCAGTGTCTAGTAAAGTCATACATACCTATGGCTTTTATTACTTTGTTATTTCACTTGAAAAAGAGGACATTTCTGGGCTTGATGGCTGCACCCTTATCCCCTGGGTGTCTCACATATATACAGGGAAATAATTGAAGGCAAAGAACATGCTCAGGGCACTTGGAAGCTGGCAGCTATTACCTGYAATTCCAGAAAGGTCAAGACTTTCAGGAACAAGCTTTTTATTTGTTAGCATTACTGGTTTAGTAGAGTCTGCTCATGGTACTTAGTGGTGTGTAGACACGTTATGAGTTACAATCGTTTGAGGAAGATCAGAAGGCATACGATGTGATCATTTGCAATTTAAAGAAGGAATCGTTGTGGTGAACCTGTGATAGCAGGCCATCAGGATGCTTAGGCTATGGGTCCTTCGGGTGATGATGATGTCAAATGGATGTTTGGCAGCTTACAGGCCATAAGTTGAAAGATTCTTATCATCATTCACAGAGGTCCAGACAAATCTCTTTTATACCAATGAAGAGTTGTCCATCCATGCCAATGGGTTTTGGAGCAGGCCTGAATTCAACTTTTGCACTCAGCGCGCACACAAAAATCACCAATAAAATTGACTACACTGAAGACAGTCTCAATAGGAAATAAAGAGAATGAAAAAGACTGTAAGTAAGCAGTCTCATCACCCTGGAAGTTTTCAGGGAGAGCAAGAACATATTGTTGCTGTTAATACAGTACCTGCTCTTTGATAAACAAAAGGACTCCAGACTCAAGGGCTGACAATCTGCCACTTTTCAGCAGCACTAGAATTCTCTTCAAGAAGCGAAAGAGCTGATGATTTCTAGCTTCATAGCTCAATTATCTTTCTTTAATGTTATGACATTAATCATAAACGGTGAAAATCTGACCTGCAGCGCTGTTACTCCTCCCCCGAGGCACACCAGCATCACTTGGCTGCCCATTCATGCTGCTGCCTGTTTCCTGTCCAGAGCCATAAACTTCAATACGACATAAAATGCCAATATCACCAGCCATAAAGCTGTGAGAGGCAGTTTGCTCGGCATGCCATCTGGGAAAAAGCTTCTTCACTGTTCTTCAAGACAGCCCACAGGAACCACCCACTTGCTGTTACTGACCTTGAGTTTGATCTATATGGATATTGTCAATCCTTGTTAACATGTTTCAAATAGGAGATGGAGAAGATGCATTCTCAAACTCTTCGAGAGAGCTCTTGCATTCACTCTGAGTGTGGGGACTGAGCCTCATGACTACAGCACAGTGCAAATAGACTGGCCCAAAGCCTTTGGGAGGTGTTTTGACAAAAGGTCTCATCAACAGAACATGCTGGTTCATCACAGCTGAAATCCCTGGTGGAAATGCTGGGAAAAGGTTGGCAGGCAGACTTCTGAGTTTCCAGGAATCACCGGTCAGTTGTGAGGAAAGAAAAGGAGAAACCGAGACTGGCCTTCTGGAAGAAGATCCCACTCCACAGACCTCCTGACCTCCTGTACCGTTTGGGCTTGGGTATTCAGAAAACTCATTTCAAAACACTAGAAGCTGTTTCAGAATTAAATTCTAGTTGGGATTCTTCCATTCTTTCCTGCCTTTTCCCCTGACCTTAGGGAAATAATTTAATTCCCTCTGCATCAGTTTTCCCTAAAAATAAAAAAGCGATGACTCTGTGTCGTACCCACCTTTAAGTGACAACATAATTTTTAGTTGATTGATGTTTGCCAGGAGAATTGGAACCTGTGAATAAAAATGCCAACCCCTGATAGCGTGCCAAGAGAGACAGAAGAAAAATGCCGAAGTCATAGTAGCTTTCCCTCAGTGGAAAGTTCCTGGCTTTACACAAACAAATATTTTCCTGTCAGCATTTACCGCTAACTATTTGAATCATTTGCATTGCGTTTTCACAGCTAAGCTCTTTAAAAATAAACTCAACATCTCCCGTGAACAGTATTTTCATGGGATTTCAAAGTGCCTCTTACTCTCAGCAGTGCCCAAGAGCATAGTCTGGTACACTGCTTTCAGATACACACTGTTGCAGTGTGCAGAGATAACGAAAGATAATGGAGAAATAGGGCGGTAATAGCCATATTTTGTGCCGAATGGCAAAAACAGTTTTTCAAAATTAATTTGAGTGTTATAACTAAAAGCTGCTCCAGCAGGGGAGCTGCTTCTTTCTACTATGGCCACTAGGAACATAAGAACAGCTACACTACTTAACACCTGATGTTCATATAATCCATCCTCTCTGCAATGCTGTTCACGAGCAGATGCTTAAGATAGCCATATATGATATTTCTCTCAAGTTTCTCCCATTGTGTTGTATCTTGTTTATTGCATATTCCTCCCAGTAAAGACGAAAACCTATGCTTTTCTAAAATACTCATAGCCAGGTCTCTTGCTGAACCATCAAACCAGCAGCATTTACCAAAACAATACACATGCAAAAGTGGAAATCCTCTATTTCAGAATGAGTGAATATGAATGACTCTGTGCAAGACACAACCTATCACCTTCATTGTCAGTGTAAGAATTTGTAAGTTGAGTACAATTATTATGTTTTATTACCCTACATGAAAATGTCTATTATTAGTGAGAAATACTTGACAGTCTTCAGCAACGTTATTTTTTACAGCTGTGAATAGCGTTACAGCTCCAATGAGTCAGATTAGCAAGATCCCATTCCATAAAGAGTGGGATTTCAGGTGGGAGCCCTTTCTAAAGGTGTTAATATTCCCCAAGTTTCTTCTACCTCTGGCCTCTTCCTCCTGTCTTGTGCTTTGGATATGGCATTCCCACAGCACTGCTTGGCTCCCCAGGCTACTAATCAAAACTGAGAGTGGATCTTGGTATCGGTAAGGGCGCTTCAGCAAACAGGGCTCAGGTTGGTTTTACTTAGCTGCCGGCAGATGTGCAGTACAGCAGCATGCTATATGCTGGCTGTTCCAGAGAAGTAATGAGAAGTGCCTATCTCCCTGCTTTCAAGCATCCCTGGGCATGGTTTCCATAAGTAGATGGCAGAGCTGCAAAGGACCCCTCTACCACATTCTCTGCCCTTTTTTTTTCCCCCAATACTAGCGTGAGGTAGCTGTGTGATGGTGTGCACACACCTTACCCAACAGTTGATAGCTGACATGTTAAACTTAATTTCTCAGAGAAGAATTCCCTGGAGCCCATTGGCCCCCTCTAAAGTTCGGCTTTGGCTCCAGAGGAGACTAAATAACATACCACCCACACCTCTTAGAAACAATCCTTGGCATCGTTCTTCCAAAGGAATTTAGATCAGACCCAGGTTCAGGATGTGAAGATGCTAAAAGTTTTGCAACATTGCTGAAAGGGAAAAGAACACAAAGAGTTTCCCCATCCTTATTTAATATGGCTGTAGCATTTCTTAATATGTCTAGAGTTTGGTGTATGCTTTGGGATACACTACAGGACATGTCCCTTTGCAGGGGAACTGTTTTCACTTCAGGTTTCCTCTCAAACAATGGCTCTGAGAGACAGTTTTGCACTATTGATTGCATGCATTTAAATGAGCAAAAAGCAGCATGCCAACACATGCATGGCAAGCTTTTCTTCTCTTTTCTCTTTAAGAATTCTARATTACTTTAAAAAAAAAAGTTTACAAAAGAGGTTGGGGAAAATAAAAAAAAGTTAAAATCAAGACAAAGTGTTTCACATCTGGGGGGACAGAAATAATTCATTTCAACCCTGAGAAAAACAATTATGTTTAATTTATCACACAAACCACAAGGTGTTATTTAGTACTGTCCAGTATGTACAGTTTCTGCAACAAACTGTGAATATTTTGATCCCATTCACTCTTTCCACATTGCCGTAATTTTTAAAAAAAAAAAAAAAGGATCAGATGATGAGGGCAATGAAGACTATCCAAAACAGGCAGGGTTAGCATTTGGTTGAGATTCAAGAAACTTTCCATTTTCTCGAATTAAGAGGCAGCAGTTCCAGACATTTGGAAATGGGCTGCATTTTATCCTAGAAAAACATAAGAGGAGAAGCCAATATTCTGCTCTTCCACAGAAGTTCTCCCGGTGTACTTCATCTGGCTAAATTGATGCATACTCCCAAGTTCTTGATGGTTTGGAGTTTCATTGTGGAAAATATGACACAGCGGTGGATGCCACCAAGCCACAAAATATGACATGCTCTAATATGAGGTTGTCGTAACTCTCATGAGATTTGGGTCTCTTCTCTTCTTTGCTATTCAGCTGCCCAGTGTGTTCATTGGTTGCTCTGGACCATTTTCTCTCCTCCCAGCCCCATTTTGCCTTGGGTAACTAGATTGAAAACTCTGCGGCATTGGCTCTCTTTCTGCATGCGAACCAGAACACAGGCAACAGACCTTCAGTTGCAGTTGTGAGCTCTCAGTACTGCTGATAAGTAGTACAGATTCGATTAGACAGACCAGACACTTATTCTAATCTCAGTTACCCACCTGTGCAGATGCAAAATTACTCAAAAGAAAACCCCTGGTGTCAGCCTGATAAAGTACAACAAATACTCTGTCCAACAATTGCTTTGGAGGGGGTTAGTTGCCAGTGCAGATGGCTCTGGGCCTAACTTTTCTTGCTTGCACTGGTGTTTTTTTCCTCGTGAAAGAAAATCCTTCTGACATTATTTTCTTGTTTTTCTAACAAGCTTGTTTTGAAGCATGTCAGTACCAAATCCTTGTAAGCAAACTGAATACACAGAATAATCCAAGGTTTATGCAAAACAGCCAGTGACAGTAGTACCTAAACCTCACTCCATCAAAGGAAATATATCAAAGACATCCTCTTCTTGTGTTGTTATTAAAAATTACAAGGCATAGCCAAGAAAACAAGCCATGCTACAGGAGACTGGCTTGCAGCACTCTGAGGGTGGAACACTTTTCTGGCTTATCCTGCTACTGGCTTTAAACATCTGGGACCAACACAAAGAAATTGGATCTTTTCTCCCTGCTAATTGTGAAGTAGCTGACTGATTGCTTATGACTGATAACAGGAAATGGCGGCACGGCGGGATTTTGATGGGTTAAGAAGAATGAGACAGGAAAACAAAGATGTGACTCTTCATTTAAACGTCTGTGCATACCGATGGAGAAACATCAGCCTTATAGTTGTCGGAAGGGCTTGGATACAGGAATTGCTGAGCACCAACCGTTATTACTATCAGCGTTTGCACCACCGTAAGTGTTCTGAGCCTTAGTCACAAGGCAGCTTCTCACTGGGTGAACGAAGCATGGAGAAACAGCCCAATGAGCCCGTTCCTCAGCTGCCTGAAATCACCTTTTCACCACAGTAATGCAGCTGTGCAGTTGTTCTCAGGGAGCCCCGTACACAGCAGAGATGTTCTTTGGAAAGCCCCGTGTTAGCTCTGCTGGCTCTGTTTGAGCCTTCACAACTAGGCATTAAGCAGGAGACGCTCTGAGGCAAGCCGATGAGAACACAGGTGGCTGGGGTGATCTCATGGGTTGGTGTTTCTGGGATCCCAGGGACGGTTTATCCCGTGTGGGGCCCAAATCAGCTCTCAGCAGCCTCAGAGCTGGAGATGCACAATATGCTCCTCCATAGTCCTTACACTGCTGGTGATGGCATCAGAGAGATGAATCAGGGGCCAACAGCAGGCTTTTTGGAAAGGACTCCAACAGATAAGGCCCCAAGTGAAAGGTTTGTTTGAAACAGATGTCCCATGGTTGGGGTTTATTGGGAATTGGTTCAGTTTCAAGACGAAGAACAAAGTCATGAAGAGAAGCTGATGAAAGTAACTGCTCTGGCTTTGATGGACCCATCATTGAACTGAGAACAGGAAAGTGAGATTGATTGAGTGAAGCAGAGCAGTCCACTTTCAGGCCCAGCAGACAGAAGGGCAAAAGTAAACAAGTAGCCTGAAAGGTTGCCATTACTTTAGCAATGCGAATTAGATGTTAAAATGTCAATTGATTTTTCATAGTCCAAAATATTATTTATAGCATAGATAAAAATTTCTAATTTCCAATAAACAGTCCTGAAACGAATATTTTGTACTGAATCCTGCTTAAATTGCTCAAGCATATCATCGTATTGAAGTCATTAGGACTRTACAAATGAGTAATGGCAGCAGTATCTGGCCTTTTATTGGCATGAGTTTGAAATGGCTGCCTTACTCAAGCATGCCAATAAAACACTCTTGCCACACTATCATGTATTCCACTTACTCCCCATTTAAGAGAGAGGGGAAAAGGTTATTTTAGAAATACTTTAGAGTAATAAAATCTTTATTGCTACAATTTTTTGTATCTCTTATGCCTGTGAAGCCAGTTGATTTAGTTATGTCCACAGTTCTGGAAGTGATAGAAAGTCAGTACTTATGCATTTTGTATACCTCTAAATATTACTCAAGCTGGAGTGTCTACAAATCGGGGGGGGGGGGGGGTGCGGCATTTTTTAAGGTCATATAGCTCACAACTTGACATGAATAAAAAAACCACATGCTGGGTATATCACAGCCTCACAGTCCCTCCTTCCAATGGGACACAGCAGGTGTTTCTGGCTCTGATGACTTGCAAGGCAACAAATCTAAACAGCCTGGGGTTGAATTGAAGCCTGTTACTGTAAATGAAAGATTTGAAAGATTGGGAAGGAAAATCTGCCAGGAGTAGGGAAGAACATAAACACACACACATATAGTTTTGGGATCTTTTGAAATCTACGTTAGGACCACAGATACTTTCTAAGCATTTTTAATATATAAATATACTACTGCATATTTGGAACAGCATCTTCTTGCATTAAATTCAAAACATGCACTATTGTACAGTTTATCTATTTACTGTACAATGAGCCAAATAAATATCTCTGCCATACCAGCTGAAAACTTGCTTTTTACTCATTAAAGCAATACTGTGCATCGTTGGGAAAAAGTACTACATTCCTTCTACCACTCATATCTTCCACCACTGCTAACACACAGATGACTAAAACAAACAAACAAACAAAAAAACCCCACTCTGCTATTGTTATGAGAAGTGAGCAAAATCCTCTCTTTGTTCATAAACAAACCTGTCAGCTAAATGGTGATTGTGGTATCTCCTCTAGTAGTGGCACAAGAGAAACAGAGGAATCCTGGTGCATTTTCTAAGTATGAGGTTGCAATGCTGGCAGTTAGAAAAATCATTGTGTGACTTATAAACGGAACAAATTTGCTCAGGAAGTCACAGAGAGAAAAAATATGGAACCCCACACTGCCGTTTTGACAATTGCTTTCCTTCTGTAACTGCACTTTAAAAAAGAAGCCAACATCATTTGGAATAATATATCTGCTTTCTCAGCCGACAGCAGTGTGCTGAATAGCAGAATGACAAATAYCTCTGTGATTATTTAATTATTTAGGGCATAATATGCTATTTTATTTGACAATCTGTTTGCTCCGTGGATAAACTGTAATGCTGAGTAATTTTTCCTTATGAAGGAACAAGATTATCTGCTCATTAAATAGCCTCATTGGCCCAATAGCAACATCACTCTACAAATAGAAATGATGCTGTGAAAAGAATGGAGCAGAGATGCCTGGAAGTTACAGAAAATACAATGGAGACAACTGGATTGCTGCAGTGAGTGAGAAGAAGGAAAGCCTTGGGCACTTGCAGCAGCAGCGCTGCCTGTATGGGCAGAAGAAGTCGGGCTGCCAGGGAGTTACTGAGGTGAAGATCAGCTTTCCCCTTTTGGCTGGTCAGGTAAGTTGGCTTACGGATGCCTGGGTGACACTGGCTAGATTATGCTAGTATCCCACAGGACCAAGATCAACAAGCCTTGCTATAATTTCCTGGGGCTGCTGTACCAGTTGGTGGTTTGATCCAGAACCCCAAACAGATACAGAAGGTTCATTTTCCACAACTTGTTTCCATCTGATGTGCATCTTCAGATGGAAATGCTCTGGACTTCATGGAGTAAGTTATGTAAGTGAGGACAGCAGGCGTTTCATGATGCTCTGATTTTGCAGGGCCTGCATTATGCATGGTGATAATAATAAGCTCTAAGCTATCAAACAGCGCTTTATTTTTTATATGGCCAAATGGTTTCACAGAGCTCTGTCATCATCATCATCATTTTACAGATGAAAAAGCAGAGAGAAGTATTTTGCTTGGGGCTGTAATAGAAACCAGTAACATATCGGAAACTAATACCTAGCTTTCCAACCTCCTAGTCTAATGCTCTAACTACTATTTTACCCTAGAGATAAGAACATGGATAAAAAGCTTTGTCATAACACAAGCAGCATAGTTTACATCACCTATATAAGAAAGCAATAATGGTAAGAGTTGATTTTAATAACTGACTGTTCTGGGCAGCCAAAGATTTTCTCTGAATGGTCAAATGGCAAACTGAATACCTATGGAGCTAATGGACATATGAGAGTTAGACCTTGCATCCTAGCTCAGATGAAAGGTCCAGATGAAAGAGCCATCTCACACATTTTCTGTCTCTGACAGTGGCCAAAATGAAACGTTTAGGGAAGAGCTGAGCAAGCATTTATCAACATTTCTCTAGAATATTCTCAGAAGCCCCAAAAATTTGCAGATGAGGGACTTTCTGAGACAAAAGATGTGGTTTGTATTTAATAGCTCAATGGCAAGGAGTGCCACAGCTTACCTGAAAGCTGAAGAAGGACCTCCATTAGTTTATTCTGAACACAAAACAAGTGGCAGTTGATGACTCATAATACTTGTATAGGAAGAAACACGAATAATTTCCCATTCACCCTCTCTGTGAAAATCCTCATTTTCTAGGCTTCTGTCACCCAAGGTTAAATGCAAAGAATAGACACCGAAAGCAAGTTTGGTCCATTCTTGTTGCTGCTAGTGTTGGGAGAGGTCCACAGACAGTCCTATGAAAGGAGGGGGTCTGTTCCTCAGAGATTCTGTAAAGTATCACAGGCCTTGTTCCCATATGCCTTGCTTGGGAATGTTACTACTTGGATTTGCTGACACAGACAGTGTTTTTAAAGCAAATAACTCTTTGATATCTACAGTAGGATAAGAATAATTCAGTATCTCTGCCCATTTGACTTTTTGTCTTCTCTGACTCTGCCAGCATAGCTTCTTTCTGGTCAGTGTCACTTTCAATGTCAGCGTAGACAGCAATTCATTAGAAATGTGTGATCACAACAATTTATTGAACACAGACTGAGTTGGTACCACTGACTTTCAATGAAACAAAATTTGAAGTGGTGATCTACAGATATAGTGTTCTGTGTCCTGTTGACAAGCCCCAAAGTGCAAGCATTTCTGTAGAGAACTCTTAAAAAAATGCATGATCTTTCTGCCCTGGTAGGAGCATACATGATCCATTTGCCATTTTCATCAGATTTTTTTAGATCTTTAAATTTTCTTAAGGTGAAGGTGGGAAACTTAGTTTCAATAAGTGGCTTTCAAAAAAGGGTGTCTGTTGGCCCTACAGGGTCTTTTGAGCCCTTCAGCTATGGTTATGTCACAACTGTGACACTGGAATGCCATTCAGAAATAGCCAAGCTCAGGCTCAAGAACAAAGGTAACATACTGTTTTGTATAGGCTAATGCACCTGGGTTTATAAGAATATTTGGCCAAATAAAACACTGTGCTAGCCCAGCGGGACTGTTCCCAGCCTGTGGTCAGAGTTAGTCTGACCATCTCTGTAGGGCATTTCTTGGTACAGAGCGACAAGACCATCCTGAGGCCTTTGATGTGTCAATTTATGTACCACTGCCTAACTAAACTCTCACCTAGATTAAAAGTAAAATTTGTTTTTCTGGAGCACATGGAGGTGTTTAAGGCCTCAGTTTGCCTGTCTGCATTGAAGTGCCAAAATAATGTTATGTGGCATGCTTCGGTATGGAAAGGATTTCTAAGTATGCAATCCCATTGGTTATATTTAGCAATATAATGCCTAATGATCATTAGTCAAAAGAGGTCTTGAACTACCTGATTTTCATCCAAAACCYGTTGATTAGTAATCCCCTGTAGCTGGGCCATGACTCTCTACTGAAGCACTGAAGAGAAACTTGGCTTGAATGTAATAATTTGATTAGCATCCATCCAAGCAAAACATCCTCTTTTGTAGAGAGCAAGCGTATTTCTACCTTTTGCTAGCTTTTGGCAAGAGGCAGGTGTATTAAGCATAGGAATTGTATACAGTACAGAGTGTTCTTCGACCAAGCACATGGAAAAATACATTCTGCCTTGACAACAGTGACACTTCCTAGTACACCGGTAAGGTATCACTGAGCTGTCATCAGCTATGCTCTCAGATGGGAGAGAGATGATGCATACACAGAAACTCAGAAAAATAGAGGAAGAGATGAAAAACATTTAAAAAATAATTACAGATATGTTATCTAGAATTAATCACAGGATTATTGTTGCTGTAATGTTGCGTTTTGTCAGCAATAAGCAAGCAGACAGCAAGCTTAAATTG
The DNA here is from genome assembly GCA_035582835.1 of Phoebastria nigripes. Taxonomy (NCBI): domain Eukaryota; kingdom Metazoa; phylum Chordata; class Aves; order Procellariiformes; family Diomedeidae; genus Phoebastria; species Phoebastria nigripes. The sequence continues at coordinate 252,343 of JAYKAV010002964.1, forward strand.
TGTCATTACTTCAAGAAAACATAGATCAACATAACAGCTACCAAAATGTTGATTTTGCTCCTGTGCCTTCTCTCCTGAAACCCTGGGAACCTCTTGGAGTGCATTGCACCTACACAGGCCAGCCTAAATTAGTCAGTAGCAGCTACTATCAGTAACTACTGATGCACGTAAACCCCTGGAAGCTGATGCACATTTCAGAAGAAGTTGGATCAATACACACATATACAGGGCATTGGACAGTGAAATGATGTTTGCCAAGAGTAGAGAAATTCCCTTTCAGTTTAAATATACTGAAATGCTACTTTTTGCTCCAGATCACATTGACAGCTTCCCTTTCATGGGGCTTGCTGTAACTGTGTTGACCCCTGTACACTTTTCTGAGCTGTATCAAACAAGAGGCATCTCATTTTCTGCTTCCTTCAACAACTCTCTTTCCTGCCCAGCCTTAGAGTACTTTACCTTGGTCTCTCCAGTACCTACTTTTAGCCATTCTTTTAAGCCATACAGCATAATATTACTATTCCTTCTCCCAGCTGATTCTTGCTTTTCACTCATGACATATTCGTGAATCCTCTCTCTGTGTTGGGAGTATTTGGACAAAGTAAAAGTACAGTTGGAGGTTGGGTGAAAGTTCCCCCCTTCTGTCACCTACCCCAGGCTCTCACAACTTTTAGATCTATTCTTGACATCCCTTGGGCACTTCAAATAAATCTCTGAATCCATGAGGCAAGGCTAAAAATGCACTAGGCAACTCAACATGCAAGGAACTACTTCCACTACAGACAGTAGCTACTTCCATCTGTATAATTCTTTTTGTTTCTTCTGCAGCTTCTTATCTGATGAATTAGGAGGGAATTTCTTACTCTTAATCTTCTTCCTCGGTTGATGTTCATGAAGGACCACAGCCCCTGAAGCTGCCCTGCTAGGAACAGATATGCTGTGCTGTCACCAGATTACAGGACAGGAGGTTTCTTGTTTGGCAGTGCTAAGTCCCTTCCGGCTACAAAAGGAGGTGACAGCAAGAACTAGGAAGAGAAGGAAGATTAATGGTGTGTGTAACACATTAGAAATAAGAAATTATCATACTCTGCAGAAAGGAGCTTTCCAGAGGAAATGGCTCGAGAGAGGTGGATGTAGGAGCCAGTAACAGCTGTAACTAGTCATTTATCCAGTTTATGCAACTGCATGATAAACTTCATGCAGTCCCGTGATAATAGCTATCTTCTGACTCGAATGCTGCACAAAGCAGGGGGATCATGATCAATGTCTGGCAGGCACAGGGTCCTTGTTACCAAGCAACACGACTTCTTTTGCAGAGCCAGATTTCTACTTTGATTCATTTCCATTTGTTTTCTACAATTTATACATTAGCAATTGAAAGGAACAGGTACAATAAATATCAATGAAGCATCTGTTAACTCTCTAATGTTCATTAACATTCAGATCAGTGCTTACTGACACAAACAGAGAAATTAATATATAATTGACCCATAAAATTAACTCTTTCACAGATAAAACCTTTCAGAGAGAAACTTTGTTGCCTAGGCTAAGATTCAGTTCACTAGCTCTTGTGGACCATGTGGATGCTTTCTAGAGTTTTAATGTCCAAAGAGCATCTTGCCCTTTGCTCACAGAGATACACACATAACATGGAGACAGGGACATTAGAAAGGGAGATGTGACAGCAAAGGCAGTGAAGAAGCTACTATATGTAAAAAACCAATCACTACATTATACCCTTTGCTAATGGGAAAACAACTTTATCAGTGGGATTTGCCATGATGAAATCTCCTTACAGAATTGTTACTAATTAAGTGGACAACTGTGTTATGAATTACTTACCTTTCCCAATAACCTTCTGTGAAAGAGCATAAGCTTCAGAAGGACTGCGGGTGGTTGCCTGATTTTGAAGAGTTAAATACTGTTCTGGACACCTATGTCCAAGCTATGCCTGTGCCAATGAGTTCTTAGGTGATGTTCAGCAAGTTTCCTTACAAAGATTTGCATGAGTGCTCACAGTGGTTTTAATATTTTCTGATCATTCAACATGATATTTGGTGATTCAGTTTCTAGAAGTGCTGACATCTTCTGTCTACAACTGAAAATAATGGAACTGCGCCCTGAGACAACAAATTTATATAAAACAGTAAAGTGACAAACTGAAAGTAAAGTGTACCAAAAGTTAAGAGATGCCTGTAACAATTTTAATTGTCATTGCCATAACTCAGGTCTTAAAGGGTAAAAGAAGAATAATGGAGGATGGCAATGTGGATTGGATTTGGGGAAAATAGTCATGCAACCTAGGGGTATCTGGAGGGTCCAGTTCAGTCCTTTTCTATACTATTCATCTCCTACCCCTCTCTTTGGCAAGATAGATCACAAAATCTAGTGATGTATCACATAAGATGGAAGACAGTAGAGCTCCAGAAGGGAGAGAAAAGTGTCGATAAATCCACCTTTACTGTGCTAGATGAATAGTTGGTGAAGATATAGCCATGGCATTTGAGAGATCAGGAAACATACTTGGAACAGCTTTTCAGCTCTGATCACAGACCTGATGTCCAGAGTGTGAAGAGACACTCCTTAATAGCCAGGAACCAAAAAAGAAAGACAAGAGAAACATCTTGTTTTCCTCAACCACAGAGTGAAAGTCACTTGCCAGGAAGAACAATTTCCCCAATGTGGCCTCGTGGTGTCAAAAGGTCATAAAATAGAAAAAAGCAGTCTTCACTGAAGTTCACTAGGGTCTACAGAAATCTTTCTATGTCTGTCTCTGAATCAGGTGTTAGCAGTCATGATCCCTGCTGAAGGCTTGTTATCCAGTGAGCATTAGATGCAGTTGCTGCAGTGTGTCTTCCTTAACAATTGCCAAATAAGGGCATTTTCATATGACCATCCCTTCTTTCAGATGGTTTGGATTAATGTGTCTCCACTGATAACTGTGTCTTCCTCCCAAATGAAGGGACTTTTTCCCCTCCTCAGACACCAAGAAACATCTGTAAATTTGATGAGATGCAGCTATTTTTATAAATCAGCAAACCAATTAATCTTCTAAGTAGCCTTCCTGGATTATTTTTCTTTTCTGATTTTCTGCATCTCCCAGTGGCTATTCTTTGGTCCTTGTGAGCCAGCTTGTTGTCCTCAGCACTCTGTGAAGTAGAAATGTGCCCCATCTACACAGCTATCTGTATATACAACACAGATTAATAATTTTGGGCCTTACTTCCAGCAAACAGAGTTTGTGTTGATTTGCTGTACAGGGCTGAGTCCTGTGAAGTCCTGGAACCACTTAAAAGCAGGAATGCCCTGTCTCAAGAAGGGAAAAATCTCATGATCAAAAAGGGACAACCATGTGTCCTCCATTCCTTTGAAAACCTAGCCACTCATGGAAGGTGTTGCCTCTATAGCCATAGATAAGTTTTGGCTTTGTGCAGGAGACATTGTCTGAAGATTTCAATGGATGGAAATGGATCAGTCTTCTTTCTATAGGTGTAAATGTCATCACTAAGGCTTGAAATACCCAGAGCCCATGCAAATTTTACTGTTGATTTCAAAAAGCCCAGCAGTTTTCCCCTCATTCCTGACTTTGGAAGAAGGTGTTTGAAAATTTGAAATAACCTACCTGAGAATGTGAAATGTTTGCTAAAAATAGCCAAACACAGTATATAGCTTTGCACATGTATTTAGGTGAAATATTGCACCTGTGTCCTTTACACTTGCTTTCAGCAAACCTTCTTGAAAATGAATTCTCAGTACAAATAAATTTTTCTTTGAGTTAAATACTTATCATCTCAGCACCTCCTTCTGTTATTCTTGTTTCTGATGATGTCTTTGATTATATCCCTAGGTTAATTTTTAGGAATGACACAGCAAACCTGGCAGCCATAATCCCTTTAGTAGTTCAATATGTTTATGAGGGTTGAAGGATGTTAAATGTGGCAGTTTAAATGCTAAGCTGAGTAATCAGTTCATTAGGAATTTGCTCAATATGTTTGCCGTCTGCAGCCGAAACATGCAAAACCAGACTCAGATAAGTTACCGGACAGTTTAATGTATGAACAAGATAAACTCCTCAAACATTAATTGACAAACCCTGGGATTTTGTTAGCAGAGATAAGTGCATATTCACACTCACACCCATGGATAACTTACCCACTTCAGCATAGAGGCACTGTAATACAACTGCATTTAGCAGCCAGGGCAGGTATGCACAACTGCATCTCCAAGATCCTGACCCAATACAGCCTCAGCCAGCAAAGCCAGGCTTCAGAGGGTTGAGAAGGAATCTGGGGAACTCCATCACGGCCATGGAAATCTTTCTGTTGATTGCTATGGGGATTGCACCACATCTGTGTAGTGGACCTGCAGACACTGAAATACTCAACCCATGGCTCTATGGTGGCCTGTCTTTCTGTCTGGAGGAACTATATCCCCCATTGCAGGAAAAACCTGTTGCCTTCTTGAAGCTGTCTCAGCCTTTTGAAATCAAACTTCATTTTACGCTGTCCCATTCTTCCCTTCCACTCTAGCCTGATGAATATCCATCCTGCAGCCTAATGTTGTTAGTTTTGTTTTTCCCCCCCCCATACACATAATTCCTCCCTTTGACCCTTATCTCACTCTCCACAGCAAACCTTATCTCTGCTAATGTTACAAAACAGCCACAGCCGTCAATAATTCAACAAAGCCCAGAAACAAATAACCCAAATTTCACCCAAGTCCCCATGCTAATATTTTCCTCTGACTGAGTTTATACCTTCAGACATTTCTAACCCCTAAGACACATGGAATATAGCAATTTAGGGGGAGTTCAAATCTCTGGTTCCTGTCTGATCTGATAGTCTCCAGATGCACCATACAGCCCCGATATGATAAATGCCCTTGCCTAGACAGCAAGAGAAATTTGTTTAGATCAGTTACAGTGTGAAGAAAATGGCCAGCAAAGGCTGAACCACCCCAGACTCCATAGTTTCCTGAGCATCTACCCCTTTCTTTCAGTAAAGGAAGATGTCTCTGTCAGAGTAGTGACTTAAAGACTTTTCCTGTCCCTGCCTATGATGCCTGTGAGGGTAAACCTGAAGCAGGACCTCCTCCTCCAGTCTCCATTTGCATTCACTCAGTTCCTCGCTAGTGTCCTATTAAATGCACAGTTCATTTAGACTTAGAAGCAATTCATGAAGCCCCAAGTATTTCACTGATCAAAAATCTCTTGAGGCTCTGCTTCTGCAACAAAAATTATGTAAGGAGAGAAAGGGGGGCAGAGGAGAAACAGAAGAGCAAAACCCTGCATCATGGCTCAGCATGATAAACAAGCATGTGAAGGAAGGGTGCACTATGGGGAGAGGGAGGAAAGAAGTGATTATATGGCAGAGAATGATCTTCCTCCTCAAAATGCCTCTGGGAAGGAGGAAGCAAGAAAACATGAAAATCCTGCCAGTACACACAATGACCCTTCAAAGCACCATGGGGAACCCACTGATGAAGAGCTTCTCTCTAATGCCTCCTGCCAACTTGATATTTGCCAAATCCCATTTGCCTCTAATCACTCACAGACAGTTGCTTGGCCTGAATCTGCTCCCTCTTTTTCTGGTGCAAAGCTGGAGTTAGGCTGCAGAAGCTTGCTTGGTGCTGGTGTATGTGAAAGTAGGCTCTGTGCCTCTCTTTACAGTCCATAAAGAAATGAAAATGCTGATTTTTAGCAGCTGGCTTGGACAAGTCCTGGAGAAGCAGCTGGGTAGCAGGGTGGGCACATGGACCTGCATATTGCTATAAGGGTTATCCTTACAGGAAGAGAGTACACAACTAAGATATTCCCAGTAGGTGCTCTGGGAAGAAATGGTTAATCAGAGACACAGTTACTTTTCTGACAGCTCAGGAAAGAGAAACTATTTACTGAAGGCCATATTGACATCCATCTCGCTACAATTTCTTCCATTACTCTTCCCCCAAAACAGAGTCACTCTTTCTTACTCATCCAGTGACTTTTGCAGGGTAGGACGCACAAGGTCTGGCTGCCTTTAGGAGGCAAGCCCAGTTTTCTGAAAGATCCTTCATGGCACAGCAAAAACAAAGAGAAAAGGGAGTCCTTATTAGGTGCTAGTCACCCAGAAAAAGCACCAAGGCAAATCTAACCTGGATCTTAGTAATATGTGCCGTTCTCTATAAGACCAGCAGTTCATCATGTCCACCTTCCTTCAACCCTTAAATTATGGCAATACATAAGGACAAGAAATTTCTATCTGGCCCTCCTTTGCATACCTTCAGCAACAGAAGCAATCAGCTGACATCCTAAAGCATAGCATCTGATTGCATTTCGCATGCATAATGGTGGCTGTTATTATTGGTAAGAACAACAGTTGTTACAGTTCAACAAATGTGTCTTAATCATTTTCTGCTTATGTAACACACCATATACAAGTATTAATGCAATCAAGTGCAACCTAAATACTGCCTGCAGAAATATCGCCTGCAGTCTCCTTTTACTCAGTAAGGACTGTACCTGAATCTAAAGGTCTGGATAGAAAAACATTGTACAGAAGCTGGGTAATTTGAGGGGATTAGTCCCATGTTTAGATGTTTCTTATGTAAGGTGATCCTTAATAATTATGGTTTTAGACCCTAGGTTAAGAAAAGTGAAACAAAATTTCTCTTATATCTCTGATCTCTCTCGCCACTGGCCCGTCAGGATTACTTGCACTGATTTCTGTCTTGTTACTCTGAATTTAGATTCTTGTATGTAAGAGCAAATGAAGCCTATGTACAGCAATAACCTTATCTATCCTGGAGAAAAAAAGAAAAAAAAAAAAAAAAGAAAAAAAAAAGCTCTTGTCTGTAGATATAGAGATGCTCTGATTTTGCCTCTCATGCTCATAAATTAATTATGCCAGTACTCTCTTTAGCACTGAGGACAACGGCTACAGACTGGCGTACATCTGTACCTCTAAATTCCCTTATCCTTCCAACAGGGTAGTTTCATCCAGGCTGCCTACTGAGAGAGGCTTGTGGCTCCTGCTAACTCCTCAGTGATTGTCTGGGAGATTGCATGGGCCAAATCCCCTCTGGGGACCATTCTAGCAAAGTAACAGTATAAGCAATTAGATTCGGGTGCCCAGGAACCTCTTCTGGCACTTCTTAAAATCCTGAACTATAATAAGGTCAGCATTGCTGTACCAAATTTGCTTAAGCTGTAATGTTTTGGACTAGGAATTGCTAGCAAACTGAAAAGAAAGGTCACTTTTTAAATATATATGCATATATAGCCATACACACACATCCAGTTCCCAGCTCAAATTAGATTACTTCCTGGGGAATAGTTCTTCTATGGACTTACAAGTACCACTACAAGATACGCTTTCTTTCATCAGTGAATACGTCATTACCTCTTTCCTTAATATGAAGGAGGGAGAACAAACTCACTCTGATGGGGAGGCAAACAGTTTACAAAGTCCCCCTGAAAACTCATTTCTAACTTGGAACTATCTGAGGGGAGCTTAACGGTCCTTGCTACAGTGTTTTTCATATTTACAAATTACAAGATAAACCTTGAAATGAAGATATCATTCATGCCAAAAGCACATATCACCTTGGCTTTTTGGTACAGTATGGGGCAATTTGCATAGTTCAGATAAAGTATACAGAAACATTCCTGTTGCCTGGTTCTTCTCCTAACCAGGCTTTGGACCAGAAGAGTTTTGTTTTTCTCCATTCCTGGTTCTGACTCCTCTGCATGAAACCAGGCCATTTAATTGAATAACGAGGTATTTTTCTGTGAATTCTTCAGTGACTTGGACTGAGAAAATGCCATCAATCCATATCTCAGGGGGCACTTCAAGTCATTTGTATCCAAGGTTTTAGATTCAAAAACCACTGAGCATGTCCCCACTGCAAACTGGAGCACGATATACAACTTTTTAACCTATGAGACTATATGAGGTTAGTCTGGCTGGTTCCCTGCCAGCAACAAGCAAGGCTTGCTCAGCCCCTCTAGCTCAGTTTTGAGATAATGACTGTCTTGCCACTGGTGAGCAAGTTTCTGCAGTTGCAGTTTCAGAGGTAGAAAACAATAAGCTGCCCTTCATTAAACACCACGGTAAACTGAGCAAATGGGAGCAGAGTCAGAACTGAGACCAGCAGATATGCCTGCCTGCCTTCTCCTTGCTCAGAGCAATGCTTAATGGCATATACCAGCCCAGGGACATTTAAAGTAAAATCCAACAGCAGTAGAAGGTGTCTGAGATCAGTGTACCTACTGCACACATGGTCACCGCTTTTAAAATCCACTCAATATCATCTACTTTTGGACTCTCTCACTTCTCCTGAGTTTGACTTAATCCTGAAAGTGTTTCAAATGGGCCTGGTTGAAGCAAGCCGTGAGAAGTTGAGCTACCCAGCTCAGGTAGGTGCTGGGAGCACAGTGCAGAGACAGACATCCACTGTGCTCTTGACAAGTTGTTTTATTTAATGACTATAATGACAATCCCCAGGATTTTCAATTATTTTTCCATGACAGAAAAATGAACAATTTAATTTCCTTGCTTCTGGGATCAAACAGCCTGTGGCATTATGATATAAATACATCTGAATAAATTAAAGAAAGGTAAGGGAGACATTCAATACAAAGAACATCCTCTTCTCAGAGGCACTCAGCACCCGAACAACCTTTCCATGTAAGAGTATGAAACTTAGAAGAATTACGTTACACTCATGCCCTCTCAGCTTCTAAGGATATTTTTACAACCTCTGCTGGGGTCTCATGGCTTTCTATAAAGGCAGGTTATTGACAGATACTAGATACAATACAATCAAAGGCATCTTGAGCTGGGAGATGTGAAGGTCCAAGAAGCAGATTATGCACAAATAGGTCTTTTTTCAGCATCTTGTGGGAGTCAGGATATTTATGACTGGCTTTATTGCTCTAAGAGGAAATAAAGTCTTGGCTTTCACAAGTTTGGGAATTATGAATCTAGAGGCTTCTATAGCAGAAAATGCAGTATGGAAAATAGAGATACCCACACGAATGCAGAGCAGTCCCTCAATGTTTAACTGTGCATAGCAACAACACATACCATTACAGGAGCCGATAAAGAATACAGTACCCAGATGAAAATGCAGGGTACATTTTAGAATGTGTATGTTGAATGTATTAACAGTACAGCCTGGACCACAGCCAGGACGTTAAGTCTCACAAAAGAGGAGTTACCCTGCAGTTGATAATCGCAAGGATGAACGGCTTGTGCGTGGGGAATCAGATCCAGTTAGTGTCTGATCACAACCATTCTGGATCAAAAAAATTAGCACTTGCAAACAGGAAAGTGGCATCTTCTGAGTTGCCAGCACCTGGATTCTCCTGTTTTATAAATTCTCTTAGACCTGTTTTGGTTACAAAATTTACAAGGGTACAAGAGATGAGTAAAGAAGAATTACTTAAGTGACAGCTTATCTGAATGAATCTGAACCTCTTGACTGGAGAGATGTCTGGTTTGTGAAAGGGACAATTTACCTTGCATTGTCTTCAGCTAGCGCAAGAAAAAAAAAAAAAAAGCAGATGCAAGTACAGAATAACTGTGGGAAGGGAGAATTAGTGGAAGTCACAGTAATTTGGTGTAACTGCTTTAACAAAGTCCTGGACAAATGAGGTGGAAAAAATCCCTTGTTCAAACACTGTAAGGAATAGTGGACCTCCATTCCCCCGCAGGAGTGGGCAGAGTGAAGGGCCAGAGCCATTTCCTCTGCAAAATCCATCATTAAGATATGTGCTCTATTCTGCGTGGCGCCTCACTATTTATTTCAGGTCGCTGATGCCAACCGAGCGTGTTGGACTGTACACAGTGCTGCAGGCTAAGAATCCCTCCGAGTGATGATCCTGATTTTTCCAGTGACTGAGTCTATGACAAACCATCTGCACATCACAGGCCTCACTTTTCCCACCTGTGAAAAATTAACTAACTCTTTCATTTGTCAAATTGACAGTGTTAAAATTAGTCAGCAAGAGTCAGAGCACAAAACCTTACTCCCTGGATGAATAGATTTTCACCTAGCTAATCTGTCCAATTTCTCTGGAATTGGGCATTTAATTATTCTCTAAGACTGTAATATTTGCACAGTATTTTGGAAGAAGTTTTAATAACACCACCTTGTAAGACTCAACATTGTTTTTTGGTGKTTTTTTTTGTTTTTGTTTTTGTTGTTTTTTTTTTAAGGAAGAATGACTTTTATGAACCAGAAGAAACATGATAGTTAACAATGGCACCAGAGGGGATTCTATATCCCTACCTTGTGGGCCGTATTCACAAAAGGACATGAAGATGGAAAAGAGTTCTGTCATCTGAGGTTTTGACTGACACGATTTGAAAATAGAGTTTGAGTCTGAGATGAAAATATGGTATGCTGGAAGTTGCTTTACAACCCAAAAATGGCAAAGAAGCCAAAATGTTCAAAGTATTTATGGAGCGAAAATTAAAGAAGTCCATAATAATTAGAAATATTGAAACTTAAAATTATGACCTTTTCTATTTAAGCAAACTTGATAATCTAAAAATGTTGATATTTTGATATCTTTAAAGGTTAACCTGAAATACCTTTTTCCAAATTACCTCAAAATTGATTTTTCCATCATTTAAAAAAGAGACAAAACACTATCTTTCGGGATAATTTCTACAGTTCTTTTTGTGCTTGACTGCAAATGGGTGCTGTACATGGCTGGACTAGCAATTCAATTAGGGATCCCCAAACCATTTTTTYATTACTGTAATTACTTTTATTAGGGCTTGGCCTAAAAATCTCCAGGAAGATCAAGATGCCAGAGTGTTAGGGTCCATCCAAACATTTAATAAACTCCTCTAAAGAAGCTTCTAATCTAAATAGGCAAAATGCTGGGAGGAAAAAAGAAATATTATTAGCCCCCCATTTTGAATGAGAAGAGCACGTGACACCAAGAGGAAGCGACATGCCAATGGCTACCCAAGAACTCAGTGGCAGAGCCAGGGATCGTTCTGACTCCCTGAGAGCACATTGGGTGCAAAAGCATCCTTGGCCTCTGGAGACTTATGTTATAAATAAGTTATTCTGTGTGATGAAAAAGGAAAAATGGAGGCTGTGTCTGTGTGCTACCCCAGATCCAGGATTAGTTTCCTACAGTAATGAGATGGCTAAGTAATTTCACAGGATTTCACTAAGGTAATCAAGTCCAGACACTCAGCATCTTACAGTCTTTAGACACTGATGAACCCAAAGTCTTTGCTATTATCAATGCACGTATTTAAAGAGCAAGAAAGTAATTTGAAAAGTACCTTCTGCTTAGAGCTGTCCCAATTCTTTCCTAAAGCATGCCCTGGCCAGAAGTGTGGTTCAGACAGCAGGAGTATTAAAATCCTTTCTGGTAAGAAGTTGCCAATGATGCTGGTGTGTATATGCCCTTGGAGTGCCCAGGCTGTCAGCTGCAGCAGCTGTTGCTTCATTCATTATACATGAGGAGTCACAGGCAGCGTGAAGCGCTGAAATTAATCCTGACAGAGTCATGAATAAAATGTAAATATATCTTGAGAAGGAAACATTTGGAAGGGAATTGGGAAAAAAAAAAAAAAAAGAAAGAAAGAAAAAAAGAGGCAAAAAAGGGAAAACTGATCAATTGTAGGAATGTAGGAGAAGAATGAAGCAGTACAGTCTGCAGAGTCAACACCTGGGTCTTCTTGCCTCATTTCACGCCACTGGGAAGCAGGCTCTAGGACTGCTGGCACACACCACAGTGCTGCAGTTGCCTGGGAATATAGACACAGCAGCTCAAAAAAAACCCCMAAAAACAACAACAAAAAACCCATGTGTGCCTAGGGAGCTTTAAACCCAAATGAATTGTGGGACTAGCCTTGAGGGCCACAGAATAAGGCTTGCTCTGTGTGKGGGTTTGGCAGAAGAGGGAAAAGCTGGTATCTACTTGCCTTTTAGCCATGTCTTCCCATTGACTCAGTGCCTAGCTAAAAAGTGCTGGCAGTTTGGGTTGGGGCTTTAAGACAAGCTATCCCCTGTCTGTTTCTGGTTACTACCTCTTTCAACAGGCAGTGACCATACGAGTGCTCCTAGGCTGTTTGCCCATTAAAACAGACCAATWAAATCACCTTTTGTAGAACCACGTAATCCATCTGGGAGGCTGGTACCTTCCTGAGCAGCTCAGACTAGATTGCAAACATTCAGCTGACTCCGTTTACACTGCCTGGYAGCCAGCAAGTTGCTTCAACTCTCCCTGCCTCAGATTACCTGGTCTCACAATCCATCAAATGGTATTCATCTGCTTCACTGGGGGATGAGGAAGAGTTATATGATTCTGGATCCTTGATAAAACATTTTTCTCCAGATACAAAGACCGACTATAACACTGAATTTTCACAGCCTCTTTCATCCCCTGTGGTTCGAAAACTGCAGGTCAAATATCGCTCTCAGCTACGCCCAGGCAATTCCAACCAATTTCAGTTGCAGGCAAGACAAAAATCTGCGTATGCAGGGCTCAGTCTAACATCACTGCAATTTTTGTATGTATGTACGTGGAGAGCATGGGGGTGACACACAGCAGCCATTCTGACAACAATAGTGACTACCCAGCAGGGTGCAAGAGGGAGAAATGAAGAATTATTTTCCCAGTGGAAACTACAGGGAGAATTTTAAGCAGGCAGAATGTAATTACCTGAAATGGAATCGTACATTATACCCATCACGCCATTCCACATAAAAATTTAAAGCATGATTTGCAACTGAGGAAGCTGAGGTGAATTTCTRCGTTTCATTAATTTGGTTCCTCCTCTTTAGCACGGTGCTGCTGATGAAAGGCAGATTCACCTGCATGGAGAAGCAGTACCACCTTCTCCATGTCCTGATCTGAAGGGAGAAGCTGGGAGGTGTGTTGTGCCTATTTCTGAGAGGACCTCAGCTACAGATCTTCCATCATATTCTTTATACTGATTTCACCCAAACCAGCTACCTTATCTATACCTTACTGGATGCATATATGTTGCTAAACCACAGTCCCTAGCTCCCTCTATTACATAGCACCTGGATGCCTCAAAATCCTTAAGGTCCTTATCCTTCCAATTAGTCCCTCCTAAGACACAGCTGACAATTTTAAAGGCAAGAACTGAGGCTTAGAGAAACTGAGAGTAGAACTCATCTCACCTAACTTTAGAAGTTTAAAAAGTAGGTGTCTGCACCTGAGCTAGGAAACTAGGCTTTTCTTTAAGGGTCATTAAACAAAAAGAGGTGCTTATAGGGCACCTAAGTGTCTGGTTTAGGAAGGAATTGATCATTCCCTGGAAGTGCCTGCTTTCCTTCTTTGGCTATAAAGAAAGATTAGATAATTGCCCTGTTATTTAGACCCACGAGGTCTAAACAGAAATACATAGTGGAATAGGGAATTGAAACCACATCTCCTAATTCATACACAGATTTCTTAGCGAGTGAGCCATGACCTTATTCCTGAAAAAATTATAAAAAAATCTTCAAAAATATAGTCCTGCTAGGAAAATTGCCTTCAGCCCTTCACAGATGTTGTGTCCCATGAGTGAATGGGTAATTCTGTGTCAGCTCCCACCACATTTTCAAAGAAACAACAGGCCCTGCAGTGCATTGCTGAGGCAGAGGAGCGTTGCCACCAACGCTTCAGTAGACAAAGTTTGCATATTAAAAAGAAAAGCCTGAATCACAGAGTTTCTATCTGACTAAACAGGCGAATGGGGCTAGACTGATGAGTGCCTATAGACTTGTGGGTCACTCTACTAGTGCTTGTCATCATGAGACAGATGAGAGAGGAATTTATTTTACTTATAATACATATCTAATTATGAAATAAACAGAGACAACAACAATAACCAAAACCTCAGTATTAGTAGACAGTTGCACCACTGACTAAAGAAGGAAAATTGCCTACACACAACTTCAGGATGGAGAAGTAAAAGCTTAGGGAGGACCTAACCTTCCAATACCTACAAGAAAGTAATTGAGAAGACAGTGCCAGGCTCTTTACTGAGGAGCAGGATGGAATAACAAAAAAAGATGGTAATAAATTGAATCAGGAGAGGTTCAGGCTGTATACAAGAGGAAAGTTGTTCACCATGAGGACAGACAAACATTGGAGTGGCCTCCATCCTTGGAAGTTTTCAAGACCTGACTGGATAAAGCTCTGATCAAGCTGGTCTGACCTCACAGCTGACCCCATTTTGAGCAGGAGCTCAGTCTAGAGACCTCCTGAGTTCCCTTCCAAACTATATTATTCTGTGATTGTATCATAAAGACATTGATTATGGACCAGTTCCCATCCCCTAACAAGGCATTCAGAGAGTAAAAAACCGTGGTCCTTACTGAAGTTTCATGTGGAGTAAATACAGACCTACCAGAGCAGCCAGTAACCAGCCCTTCTCAGTCCTCTGTCTGCAACAAGGACAGGGGAGAGTAGAAATTCAACATTATGTTTTGCAGTCTCTAGCTCCTTAAGCAGCCTGAAACTTCGAACAGCCAGAGTAATGAAAACTAGCTTGAGAAATCTTTGCAGCACGTGAGAGACCAAAGGCTGGTGTGATGATGAAGGTAGTGTCCCTGACTTCTGTCCTTGGTGCCTCAACCTGCAGACAGCATAGTTTGCATCAGAGGGATCTGGCCTTAACTTTCCATAAAGAAAGATAGCAGTGGGGATATCTGTGTTCTCTGAGACAGCTTAATCACCTTTACAAAGTGCTTTCAAGAAAAGAACTTT
>JAYKAV010002964.1:267139-290952 GCA_035582835.1 Phoebastria nigripes
AAAAAAAAAAAAAAAAAAAAAACCATCAGTAGTGAATTCCCTGAACAGCCAGAATTTTAATCCTTTTGGACCTACCCGGATATTATGTGCTCCAGAAATCACCCAAGGTTTCCTTTGGGTGTTTCTAATTCACAGTGGTTCCTGAAGGGAAGGAAATAATCTATTATTTCTTTTGTGTATCACTTTGCTTTCACGGCAAATTACAGGAACCACTTGGCTGAAAAAGTGAAACAAGCTATGTCAGCATTTGATATGGAGCTCGATTACTCAACCATGGTGTCACTGAGCTTGAGTCCCTGGGGTCTTTCACTCTTGCCAAGTCCAAATAAGCACAGACATACCTCTCTTGTACCTGCAAAACAGCTGCAAAAAGCATTTAATTCATTGTGCTCTAGAGATGGCTTTGCATTCCTACCCCTTCCTATTTCATTAAGGCTTTTTAAATTGAGGCTTAAATCAGTTGGCTAGCCAGCAGGACGTCTTCAGGAAATGCAGAAGGCACGTTCACACCTCATGGGTTTTTTTTACCTTGTTTAATTGGAAAAAGATCTACATTGTACTCTTTCTCAAATTGTGCCTCTCAGCTTGCGAGGAGGAGAACTCCTCTAGCAGAGAAGACTCTGCAAAGCTGAAGGACAAGTCATAAAGCCATTGAAATGGAAATTTAGAAAGCAGTATGAATAGGGTCTTTGGAGGAAAATAGGTCTTCCCTGCTACAGTGAGCATGAATAAACAATAAAAGATCGTGTCACTAAGGAAAACACTTGTTAGAGAAGGTTTTTCCTCTTCAATTGCAAAGCTTTCATTGTAAGGTAGTGGTGCACAGGCAGAGAATTCACCTCGCTAGGCTCTTTGGATGTGTTAATCTCTTATGGGATTTATTGCCACCTTTTTTTTTTCCCCTAAAATAATGGATATGGCATCTTGTCTAAAGATGAATATTTGATCCTGACAGATGCAGGAACAGGGAAGGTGATTTTGCTTTCTCAAGACCACATAAAGAGATCTGGAATAGCAGGAGCTCTGTCTTGTCAACTTCTGTTAAAGATGCAGGGTGTCAACCAAGTCTGAAAATACGTCAGCTCTTCTAAACCGTGTTTCCTAGGAGCAACTTAAATTCTTAAAGTATTCAATTTCAGATGAGTGATCTGCCCATCTTAGAAGAGATTTGAGAGTTCATACTCGAGCAATGCACAGCTGAACCAGATCAGCATCAAAAAAGAAGTTTAGCCTCTGACATATTGCTTCAGATTCCCAAATGGTACAAACTAGCAGAATTACTGTGGAGTTATGTTGGTTACACATTAAATGACTGCAACATTCAGCTTTTGGGAAGAAAAATTAAATCTAAAACTTTTTTTTCCTTCTTTTTTTTTTTTTTTATCAATAATTAAAATTTTTTCAGCAAAGAATTGGATGGAAAATAAATCATTTTATTGTCCAAAAAGATTGTATTTTGAATCTGCTTTTTCTGACAAAAAAGAAAGAAAATTGAAACAATTTGAAAGACAGTGAATACTTTCAATACAATTTCAACCCCATGACAAAGTTGTTTTTTATTCAAATTATTATAGCCACTTTATTTTAATCTGGAATAATGGAATATTAYGAACACAGATCTCCACAATAAAAGGAAAAAGTAAGACTAAGTAAAATTTCACATAAAACCAGGCTGAGTCATCAAGATCCTGGAAACTCTCTCATGTGAGGAGAGAATGAAAGGAAAAGATGAAGAAAAAAGGTTCAAGAAAGCCTATGAATGATGATGAGATGAACCAGTAATATAATGCCGTATAAAATCTTTTTTTTTTTTTTAGAATCTCTTTTAATACACCCAAATGAACAGCAGTATGATCAGGAATGCAGGCCATACATACACAGGAAAAAAAAAAAAAAAAACAACCACCAAACAAAAAAGCCATATCCTGGAAAACAGTGGCTTATAAATAAGCCTCCAGGCTATGACTGATAAGCAACTCAGATACGAGCTCCCAAAATGGTGCATGGTGGTGAAGACTAATGGGTAGTGCGTTTTGATCCCCTGTTATTAAAGGAAAATGATGGAATAAGGAAACTTTAAAAAATCAAATGTGTTTCTCCTTGTTCAGGCTCATTTCATTGCATATTTCTTGACACTTCCACATTCTAGATCTTCTTAGCTGGATATGGCATTATGTCATTAATTTAAGATTTTAGCTACATCAATGAGTTTCATTCTTCAAAATGCCCCTGTTTCTAGTGAAGTCTAATGCTGTATTCAGGATTGGTTTTATTTTACTTTCTAAAGGAGGTATAAATGCTTTTACCACTCTTTCCCATCAGCTTCTACCTCATCTACCTCCTCAGTAAAATACTGAGAGAATTAGATATAATGCTCTTGCCAGCTTAAAGTTTAGCAAGAAATACTTGCTGCTGGTGATTAATAAAAGATTGACATTTTCTTTTTATGCCATCTGCAAACTATGCTAGGGTAGACTCCGTCTTGCTTTATCTATTCATAAAGCTTATCCCCTTCCCTTTTTTTAAATGGAAGAAATCTGGGGTTCCTGTACCTGACAGCTCCTCTTTAGCAAGGATAGACACAGTTTACTCAATCTGAAATATCATCAGCTGAGGGTGAAAAGTGTTAATTTGCTACAAATGCTGAGAGAGAAACACTTTCAGGTTCTTTAGAAGCCTTGAGTGGGTAAACAACAGCCACAGGTTAGCTCCCATAAAACAGGGTTCCTCATCATCATCATTGCTGTCATTGTCTGAATTTCTTCAATAGGAAGAAAAAGCGCATGGAATATAAGATATTTCTGAGGATAATAATGAAAAATACAGCTTGTGAGAGAGAGCATGAGGTCAAGCTTAAGGCTGTAATGAGAAGAGGCAATCTTCTCTGCTCATTACATCTCTTTTCATGAAAGGGGCTTTATTCTCCATTCCCATTTTTGTATTATTTTTTCTCTCCACTTAGAATCATTTTTAGTACTGAAACTGAAAATGCAAAACTTAATAATCCACAGCATTTTTTGTATCAGCGCAATGGCCTTTGACACTGATTTTTTCAGGACTGAAATAGTTTGACTAGTCCCCTAGCTATTAACTTCCCTCCCCACCTGCAAAGGCTTACTGGGATCTCAGATCTCCACCCATCCCTTTCCTCTCTGTCCTTAGAGAGAAAACTTTCCCCTGAGGACTTACTATGTTACTATCATGCCTCATCTGTCTTCTAAACTTTCAAGAGATCAGCTCTGCAGTCAGCAAAAATGAAGTACAATGCAATTAAATGAGGTTGTAGCCACACTACAGCTGGAAGAGATATGGCTGCTCTCATGCAATGATATGAGTTGGGTTTAACTGAGCCAGACTGATTTATAGTTACAGAAAAAACAGGAAAGAGGTGTCCAATTTTCTTTTCCACCCCATGACCACTGTCTGCAGTAGCTGGGATACTTGTCTGAGTGGAAAAAGAAGTACATGGGCTTTTGTGTAGCTGTAGGTCTGACAAAGCTGATGGACACCTGGAAATCCTGGACCAACAGTGACTGCATACTCAGGTTGATCAGCAAAGTTAGCATAAAGATGTGCAGCCCCTAAACTCTACCGGGAGTCCCATACTTGGATGGTTTCAATGGTATAGTAGCCTCATCCTGGTATACTTTGAAGAACTGAATTACTAATGAGTTGGACATTGCCTTCAGCCACAAAGCGTGGGCCTCTCGCCTACTTTAGCAGCCCTAGGATGCAGGCTCAGCTCACCATGGAGGTAAGAACACAACTTTTGGATAAACTGGAATTTCGGCACCTTTTCTCCCACTCTAGCTGGGATCAGATGTGAGAGCTCGTTCACACTTAAGCACTACTAACTTTGGTAACATACACCCATTCTTAAACACAGCAGCTTGGACCATAAATGACATGGCAAAKAACTTGACAAGAACAGCAAATTAATGTACTTTTTTGGTTTGCAGAAGATTGTGGGAATTCAAAGGCAAAAGAATGACCTCAGTGGTTACGTTTCATTCCTTAGATTCTCTGTGTAAGGGGAGAGAACTGCTTGTTAGATCTGTATATTTATTTATTAATAGAGCAACTTATGCTAGCCTGAAATTGCTTCAGAGAAGTACAACTTAACAGATACATTATTTTCTTTGATGTGATCAGAATTTTGCTATACATATTTATCAGTTTGCTGGTGCTGAAGTTCAGTATCCTCCTTTCCCTTCCACTGCAACCCACTAGATACCACAACAGCCTCAGCTACCCCTGAGATACACCTAGGGCAGCGTCTTTCCTGCACTAAAACATGTCTGTTACTAAATATTAGAAGAGAAAGGACTGAGATGCTGGGCTGGGAGTATTTTCTCTGATTAAGTGGGCTGGTTTCCCTCAGTCTCCGCACAATCTGTCCCTTAGAGAGGTCAAGCAGATGAAACTGCAGTCCTCTTGCCTTTGGGAGGGCTTGGACACAGCTGCTAGGGGGAGAGCTGTGCAGCGTTACGGATGCTTCTCTCTCATGCTCCGAGGTTTCAGAGTGGGAGTGTTAATTAAGGGAAATTCACACCTCATAGTCCTCCCCCCACAAGTTGTTTGGTGGGAGCGGAGAGGTGAGGGAAGGGAGTGGGGGGACGCTGGCAAAACACAGTCAGATCCTTGACCCAACCTGGGCTGTTCTTAGCAAGGCAGCTGTCAGCAGCTCCAGCTCTCTGGTACGAGGCAGGTTAGTAGCCTGGGGAGGTGCTGAGGGCTATCATTCCTTCCTACCTTACTCAGGGCCTGCTCCTGCCTTAAGTCCAGCAGAGGCTGACAGGAAGGCATCCATAGCACTGATCCTGTGATATACCTAAAAACTAGGGAAAATGGAGATAAGGCAGAAAGAAATCCTGTTCCATGTTGTTTCTATCTAATTGCAGGTCTTACAGAACATTTACATGTTGTTGCCTTCTCAGTGGGTGAATCCATGCACATTTATTCAGACAACACAGAGGTTTCTGTCTGTTTTGGGTATTAATCCTTAACTAATAGTTTATCACTAAAGACCTCTCTATATAGTGAGAACACGGATCAGATGCTGCCTCCAGTTACACTGCTGTCACTTCACAAATGTACATCTCTGTAATGTAGCTCAGGATGTAGCCCATCGTCTGAATTCAAAGACAGACACGTAAAGATGTGCACGTACAAATTAGTAAGTGATCCAGGCATTCCTTGGGGAATTTAATCTAAATCTTACGCATTGTATAACTGAGATGGGAAGCAGATGTCTAATAATAGATCTGTATCCTAATACCATCTGCTCAGACTGAATCCCCACAACAAACTGTGTCTGCCCGCATGTCATGCATTTCTGCAGTTTCAGCCTTTCCGAGGCTCCTTCTCCAGGTCGAAAGAATAAATCCCTGTCATATTCACCTAAAGCAAAGCATTAGGCCGTCGGCCATCTGTTGTTTATTTGTGAGGTTATCTTATCTCTGCTGAGCCTCAACATCCTGGCACACAGTGTAACTCAGCTACATACCACTTCTCTCTCTTCTCATAGCAAGACATTAAAGATGTCCTGTTAAATCAAATCAGCCCAAATATCTAAAAGAAGGTGAATCTCAAATGCTTTTACAATACAGAATCAACAAGGCATTTTATTTCACTCAGACTAGAACAATTGATTATTTTTAAAATATCCTTACTGAGGTTTAATGACTATGAAGGGAACTATCCCCTCTGTTTCCAAAACAGCAGACAGGCTCTTTCATTTCCTGCACAAACACACAGTACTGCAAACTGTTTAGAAGCGTGTTTTCCTTTCTCCTGCTAATGAGTCTCTATTTCTGACAGAGGGCTTGATCACAGCACTTAGCCCTTACCTATTTTGGAGAGGGTAAGCAGCTGTACAGATCAAGGGGTTATGGAGCTCTGTAGGTACTCATAATGTACACTGGAGAGTAAATACTATTGAGAGCTGGCTCTGAACAACACGTTGTATCTAACACCCACTGGCCAGCTAAACTCAATCATTAACACCATCCTCTCTCTAATGATGGAGAAGTCAATGGACCTGCCTTTGGAGAAGAAGATGATGGACCCTAGGTATTCAAGCTGGTCCTTCTGTTAGCTGGACAAGGTAGGATGCTTCTTGGTTTCTATGGAGTCATTTAATGGCAAGAGTTTCAATAGCCCTAGGTTAGTTTGCTAATCAACAACTAGGAAGCAACTGGGATTAACAAGAATCATGTTTCTACAGGTATCTTTTACATGATGACTGCAGGGGTTCAAAATGTTTATCCTAGAAGGGATTTTTTTCTCTTTTTTTCCCCACTGATCAAAACAAGCAAGTCCCTTCTTGTCTCTTTCTACTTCACATGCACCTAAATAAGCAGTACCACTCCAGCCACACTTTATAAAGCACTAGAAAATTTTCAGTGACAAGAACTCAAGGTGGATGCTAAGGCTTCCCCCTCACATTGTTACTCCCAAGCATTTCTTTGCTGACACTGCTGTTTGTGGAAGGGACTCCTCCGTGCTGTACACAGACCAGTTGCTCCAGTCAGTCCCATAAAGTTCAGTGTAATGGGGCTGATTTATAGCACTGTCAGATTTTCACCACCTCCATTTTCTGTCTTTACTCCTTCCCTGCTCCCCATGGTAGCAAGTTCGAAGCATGGGGACATGGAGGGTGGAAGCGTGAGAGCGACTGTGCTGGACAGCCACTGATAGTCACCTCTTTGACAGAGCATGGATAGTCCTGCAGCCACAGGGTAAGGAGCTAGTGTGAGCAACTCCTGCTTTGAGTGCTTAAGTAAAATCATCAGTACCAAAAAGAGTTTTCCTATGCCACATAGCTTCTACTGCTACAAAATGCTAACCATCCACTAGTAAAATACTCCACCTGCTCTTCCACAACCCTCAGTGCAAGGTCTAACTTGTCAGGCTTAGACCTGATCTCCACCGAGCTTGCATACCTGCATTTAGCCTTTCCATGCCAACTCTTTGAGGGATGGATCCCTTTCTTGTGTGCACTGCAACCCCCCCTGAGTCCTTTGGATAAGAAGTGCAAAGCACCATTTTCAAACACTTTTGGCTCCATAGTCATTCAGCATGTGTCTGACTTTGGCTAGGGTGAAGTTTTTCTTGATGATCATCACATAATTCACAGACATCTCCTCTGTGGCCCATGGCTGTCGCTCCTACCTTAGATGAGCCTGTTTTCCAGTGCTACCCTGGTAAACTTTCCTCACACACTCTACTGATGTTAGCAGGAGAATGGGGCTCTCCTAGCAAGATAACAGGCTGTATGATCAGCCATGGTTGTTATGAAAAGCAAAGGCAGAGCTTGGGAACAGGAAAGGTGCTCACATCCATTCTTTACCTGGAAACACTTAAAGACTTTTGAAGCTAGCAGCTCCCTTAGCTTGTAGAAGTAGAGCAAGCGATGCGTGGCTGAATGAAACTCCGTGGTTAACCCATGAATCACAACACGGCAGTCATCATAAACCCTGGGGCTTGGTGCCTGCTGCTCAGCAGCTCCTGGGGTTGTCCTCCCTGCAGCTGTCTGTTACACAGTTATCATGACCAGTTCACTGGGCCGAATTTGGATCATGAGATGCTGAAAATGGATTTGACCACATCATCAATCTTCAATAGCTATTATCCAAAAAAAGTAAACTGTGCATCATGAATGTTAAGCCCCAGAAAGAGYACTACTTTGGTGCTCTTAACTAAAAGTAGAAAACCCTCAGTGACACAGCTAATTTTCCTCAAAAGCCTCAAGACAATCTCACCCATTCCCCCTTGCCTTTTGCTGCCCTGTATTGTAATAGTGCTGGATAATGAGGATTGGAGGTTTTTATATCTTTTGCAGCAGGGGACGAGAGAAGTCGGGAGCAGTTCTGACACCCTGCCAGGAGCGGCTGTGTGGTGTGCTCCTTGCTTGGGAGCACAGCGTTCACGCATTGTGTTGTGATGCCAGTGTCATAATGTTGTGACACTGCAAATTGCTCTGCTCTCCTCACAGACGTTTTCATTACAGAGATGCTTTCACCTTTGCTGCCTGGTAAAAATTGATGGGAATCTCTCAAATTGCTGAGAAAAGGAAGGAATAGAAAGGAAAAAGTGCTTCCCTGAGGCTAGAGGAAGACGAGAACTAATAACTACAACAAACCCTGACATAAAGTCAAATGGCAGTTCTGTGGAAGACTGCTGAGCACGAGTATATTGACTGTATAGGGAAAGTTGTGTTCAGGAGGTAACTCACAGTAAACTGAAAACAATATACCATAAGTCAAGGTTATTTTAATTTTGTGTTCAAGTGACCAAAGATTTTTGGCTTCTTTGTTGTTAGATTTTATCTGAGAAAGGTTAATAACAAATCCATTAACGAAAGTGTCTGGGGAGATCTGGTAAGTCAAGCAGCAATAAATAAAAGGATTTTTTATGACCTAATGTTGTTGTTTCGCATCCAAGAAAGAACAGAACAGAGAAAATATCTTTTGTGTTGAAACAATAGCAGAAGCAAAAACTGTGAAAACAGGAAATCATCTCTAAACTGAATGCTTCTCATTCCAATTCTTTGGACTATGTGAAACACAAAGCTTTTCTAATTCACAAATATCACAGCAATTTTCTTTTGTAGCTGCACTGTTTTTCTTTTTTTGTGCTGTCTGACTTCTTAAGGATTATGATACTGGATTCAAGCAACACAACAGCAATGCACCTATATTCTTTGCTGAGTACGTTATTGTTAAAATTATGCCTCTTCCTGATTTTTTTTTTTAAAAGCAAACTATGTATATAATACATACCACGAAGATAATTTTGTTGCATATTGAATACACATGTCCTAATTCTGAGTGGGTTTTAGACCTCTCAAACATATTGCCTCCTTAGTTATCCATATGCAAACCAGACTTTTAAAGCTTTGCTAGTTTTTCAGGAATGTTAGGGTATACACCAATAATTATAGCAGTACTTGCCTAAATTAGAGTCCAAAGCTTTGATGTTAAAACGCTAGTTAACATGCTTGAAATTTTCATCGTAATTAAATCATACTGACATGAAACACTGGTTGGTTTTGTAGGCTTTAATTCTCTGTGACTTTCAGAAACAGGTTAGCAATAATTTATATTAAGATATCAGTCCAGACCAAACTCCCAGCAGTCAGTGGAGCAATTTGAGATTTGCAACATACTAACTGAGGTTCTAAGATGGGTTATCGTTTGAGCTAAAAATTAAGGCAACTTTCCATTATTGCTCTAACTCTAGATGAAAAAGATGAGATAGACCATCAGGTAAGAAAATATTTTAGGATGTAAGTGGGAACTTGGAAAAAAAAAAAGGTGACAAACTTCAGTCAAGGTGCATGGTCATCTTGTGTAATAGACTCTGGTTTACTTTTAAAACCTTCAAAGAGCTGTCAATCACCTGTACCACAGCTATTTGTAGAAGCATTTGTGAATGCAGTTGAAACACTCTGCCATTCATTGAGGAAAACACCACTTACCATAAACTGTCATTTGAGTTAATAATAATGCTAATAAATCTCAACAGCTTCATTCTCAAGCCCTTTGATCTTATCAAATGCATAAAGCTTGTAAACTGTCTCAGCCTCCTGCGGATAAATGAATGAAAACCCATATTCTGCTGTAAATTGTACCACAGATGCAGCCCTGGGTCTTCAGCAACAAAGCCAAAAAGCTGGAGCTAAGTGAACCATTCTGCCATCATTCAGTTAAACACAATCTCTAGTAATTATTATGGCAGACAGTTACTAGGAAGAGATAGTCTTGGCACAGATTACTCTTAAATGTAAGTTTTATCTAAACAGATGTCAAGTGTATTTACAAGGCGTGCACATCATCCTTTGGAAGGAAATCTGAGTAAATGTGCAGGAAGGGAACCCCACTTTGTTCAGAGAGATTGCCTACCTTGGGTAACTGTGAAGCAGGACTGGGGAAGACAGAAAGTTTCCTCAGTGAAGGCACAGGCATATAAGCCACAAAAGCAGCACTGTATGTTTTCAAGGGTTGATTTCCTTTCTTCTGATTGCAAGGATTTTTTTTTTTTTTTTTTTTAAAATTCAACATATTATCTGAAATTATATCTTTCTCGGGCTCCCTCTCATTTAGAGATGTATATAGATAAACAGAATGCATCTCTAAAATGTTGATGCTGTTGAATATACCAAGGAAAATATTTTTTTTCTGAACCAAAAAATCTAACCACTATGTTGCTATGTAATAATCTTGCCAATAGTCTAACCATCCATATAGCATAATTTCCATTGGGAATAGAATAAACCAAAAAGCAACAAACAAACCAAACCCAGATCTGAGACTCATTCACAAATACTGCAAGTCAGCTCTGATATTTGCAGCAACTTGTTCATTGTTCAGTTTTTCCACTCCTAATGAAAGTTTCCTCAATGTTAACAGAAGTTAAGTATTTGTTAAGGCTTACCTGTCATTATCCCCCTGTTTCAAATGATTAAAAGAGGAAACCTGGTGACCATTTGCACAAATAAAGCATTGTAAATACCTGAAGAGACCTTAAATAAAACAGAAGCTGAAAGTTGTTCCTTGACATTTTTTTCAAGGAACACTTCTGGGGAGCCAGCATCTTAAAAGATTGTCAGTATTTTGTCACGAACGTGACAGTGATGAAGTTTAGGCTGTGAATAAGGACACAGCAAGAGGCATTGTCTCTGCCATGTTAAAACACAAAATTCTGCAGTCCTTATGCCACCCACTTCATAGGGCTAAATGTTACTAAATTAATTTGAAAAAGCCTAAATTTAAAGCAAATATGGCTCAGAATGTATATATGAATAAAATGGTTGATGATTATATTGTTTGCAGGAAACTTTCCATATCTTAATAACAGATTATGAATGACCTCTAATAATCTAGCTTTGCACCTCTCTCTTCTTTACAGTTCTGTGTTCTAGCATTAAAATTCCAGAGCTATACTGCTCTGTCGCAATCCTATACAGCAGAGTAGGATGCTGTGCTCTACATAAACTATTTATATTAAGAGCCAATAAAGATCCCCTTTGATTTCATACTCTGGGCTCCTGACTGGGGTGCAGCCAAACCCTAGGAAAAGGAGTTTGTACTTAGCTTATCTCAGCCTACTGTTACGCAAAGGGACACACAGTGAGCAAATGGCACAAACCCTCACAAACTGGAGACAAATCTAGACCTCTGACTTCCCAAATAAGGCTGTGGAAATAATGCGTTAAAAACAAGGAGACCTTACTGTGCAATGCTATATTCTGCAAACAGCAGATAGCAATTGTGCCACAGTCAGTGGACATCCAGAACTTTCGTGAAGCCAAAGGTTGAAGAATATGAAAGAGACCACCTCAAAGCTGGGGAATGTAATATTTGAGAACATAATGATCTTTCTACTTTGTGAAAAAATAACATAAATTCGAGAATGAGTATGTACACCCATCCTGGATTCCATCCATAAAACACAGACAACCTGCTTCACAATTTTTACAAGTCAGTGGAAAAATTCTTATTGTCTTCAGCAGGCTTTAGAAAAGACTAATCAAAATATCTGACTTACCAAAATACTGCTGGGGTATTTGCATTTTCTGAGAAGGAAACTAATAATGTCAAAGTAGTGGTCAGAGCGAAAATAACATCCTCATTGACTTCTCTCTGTTAGTTTGGTACCACATCTCTTAACAGTCAGATAGATACCTTTACTGATTTCTTAGCACTACAAAGCCCCTTAAGTATAAACACAATGTACATACTTATCTATCCACAATCATGTTCACAGATAGTTCTTTATATGTGACAACATCACTACTGGGGCAAAAATGGTATGTGATTTGCTTTTAAAATCCATACCTATCTGTTTAACAGCAAGATATCACAGTCTTTCAGAGCTTAGAATAGAAAGTGTTTATTCCATCAAAAGAACACAATATGAACAAATGGGGAAGGGAAGGAGAAGAAATTAATGGAATTCATTAATAAGAAAAAGCGACGCTTGGCATAGTGAAAAGCATGGTAGATACAGTCCCAGCCAGTAGTTGTTGCCTATGTGTTTGTTGTGTTCTCTGCTAAGGAATAAGAGCAATAAGGGTCAAGGGGGCTTTGGAAATGGGCTTTTCTTCATGATGCAAAATGTTAGGAATAGAGAAAACCTTCTCACCGATTCCTGCTCTACATAGTTCCTCCCCCCACCCCATCTTGCCACTGTCTTTGCCTTCCTCAGCCTTTCTTTTGAGCTCTGAGCACATTTCCCAGCCTGTTTCTGTCAATCACTGTTGTCAGAACAGCAGCTGCACGGAAGTGTCCATGGAATTATTTTATGCTGAAAAAACACCAGCTTAATGTATCTGAAATCTGCAGGAACATTATTGGCAAGGAAACGTTGCCCCGTCGCCTGCCTGCCTGCCATTCCACCTCCTAAGGCAGGTGGTTTGGTGGGACACTACAGAGCTTGCTGCCTGACTGCCTGATACAGTGAGAACTGGCAGACCCAAAAATCTTCCCCTCAGTTGAAATGGAAGTCAGACAAACTCAGAAGGAAGTAGTTTCAATTGGTTTTGATATTTTTGGCACTGGGGGGCATGGCATTTAACCTGTACATATGTCTGTATTCCAGTTCCTTTTCTGGTTACGGGGCTTATTGCAGAATGAAGTCGTAGTGTGACTGGRGATAAACTGAGGCAAAAGAGTGTGTTATAATCGTGGGACATCTGCCAATTGAACATACTAGGTGAGCTAATGGTATTGCTGGAGATATGCTTTCTCTGAACAACACATTTGGTTAGGGAAGTTCTCCCTCTGACTACACACCTGTGAAACTGGAGTGTCCCAGAGAAGCATTAGTAGAGAAGGAGAAGGAAACAGGCTGGGGTATGCCTGGTTTTAGGCGCATGCTGTCTGGAGAGTTTAACTGCAATCAGAGACAGGTACTCCACTGAGGAGCAGAGCTGGTGAAGGGAAAGAGCTGATGACTACATATAGCTTTAGTTTCAGGTAAAATGAAGCATAACCTTTCCTGAATTATTTCCAGCTGTAAACTCCATCCAGCAATACTTTTCCTGCTGCTGCCACTGGAATAACTCCTTATTTGTCTTTTATTTTTTAAAATGTAAATCACAAACAATTCATTGATAAACACCTCAAACCTGGCATCTTTAGCCCAATGCTATCAGAGCATTCAGGAATCATGCAACAGAAAGTCTAAACTGCCCTCCTCAGATCTCCCTTCACCTCTTAGTGACTCATTATTGGGTCTGAGTGTAGGGACGGAGGTTTCGTCCTTCTGTGTTGTGTTGTTAGAAAAATGTACGTGTTCCAGGCAATTTTGAGTCTTCTACCCCAGACAGTTTCAGGAGAAACACAAAGCCTTTCAAACAGTAATGATGAGGTTGAACATGAGCCCAAAGGTGTGATTCTTGCTGACATACTGAAACAGATCTACTCAATTCAAAAATACGATACGTGGTTTCAGAAAGTGTGCTTCAGGCTGAAATTTGGCACATAAAGGTCTTGAGCCCAGGAGAAAAAATACGTTATCCACTCTTCGAAAAAACAACAAGGATTGGCATTTCCTATTCTGAATGAGTAGAAAACAAATTAATCTAAATTTAATAAGTCTTGACTGGTTTGTTGTTTGGTGTTTTTTGTTGTTGGTTTTTTTAATTTGATATTCATAAAAATCACAATTGGATTTGGTTAAAAATATACAGCTGTATGAAAAAACATTATAAGGTGTAACTGATTTCTGAGGAAAGGCCCCCACAAAAACTGCATTTAATTTCATTGTCTAGAGACTGGATGAGTCTCTCCAGTCAACGCCAAGGCAGAGGAGCAACACCAGAGAACGATTCTCATTATGTTTTGTTTCAGAGATTAAGTGGGATTTATGGACTGCCTAGACCTTGTGGCTGGACTCTCTGCAGAATTCCACTATACAAAGGAAATAGGGGAAAATAAGACAGAGAGCTTAAAATATGCCTACAGGTAGATTAAAAGTTTAAAACACATCAGCAAGAGTAATTTTGTGGGAAAAAGGGATGATGTTATGGGGTTGGTGTGAATTCAAATGCACTTAAATCTATAATTAACAGAAGAAAATGTATCATAACAGTGAGGAATAAGAGACAGCAGAGCACTATCTCAGAAAAGGATGATGGCGACCGTTTTGACTTGACTCATTTGACACTGTGCTGTATGTACAGAGCTGGAGAAGACAATTACTGGACTGATAGGTAGGAACATAAGAAATTATCATGACCATGTACCCATGCAGAACAGAGGCTGGAGTAAACCCTACGCTGCATTTCTGCTCTCAGTCCTGTAGCTTTCTGTGCAAGAGAGAGCATTCCTCCCAGGAAAAACATGTCAGCGTTGGTGCAGCCTCACCTTGAATACTGTGTGCAGTTCTGGGCCCCATAATTTAAGAAGGGTGTTAAGGTCCTTGAATGCGTCCAGAGGAGGGCAACAAAGCTGGTGAAAGGGCTGGAAGGAATGTCCTATGAGGAGTGGCTAAGGACTTCAGGCTTCTCTAGTTTGGAGAAAAGGAGGCTGAGGGGTGACCTCATTGCTCTCTACAGCTTCCTGAGGAGGGGAAGTGGAGAGGGAGGTGCTGATCTCCCTGGTATCCAGGGAATGGTTCAAAGCTGCATCAGGGGAGGTTTAGACTGGACATTAGGAAGCATTTCTTCACTGAGAGGGTGGCCAAACACTGGAACAGGCTTCCTAGAGAGGTGGTTGATGCCCCAGGCCTGTCACTATTTAAGAGGCATTTGGACAATGCCTTTAACAACATGCTTTAGCTTTTGGTCAGCTCTGAATTGGTCAGGCAGTTGGACTAGATCATCGTTGTATGTCCCTTCCAACTGAAACAGTCTATTCTATTCTAGTCTATTCTATCTTTCCTAGTATCAGAGGGTGGCAACACATCAACCACAGTGTCTTTTCCCCACTTCTGATTTCTCTAATGAGCAATGAAAAAAGACAAAATCATTCTGAACGCTTGGTTGGGAAAGAAGAGATGTGATTTAACCTTACATAATGACACCACACATGTAACTACTAACCATAAGAGTGCTGATCACTGGCATTAGAATTCATGTCGCTCTTTTTCTAAATAGGCATTTACAGGCATTGTGCTAGCAGCTGAAGGGCGATCATTAGCAGCTCCTGCAACATGATTCATAGTCTTTTAAGTTTCCCCTTTTTGCATTTTTTTTTTTTTTTGGCAGCCTGCTGATAACCACGTGAATGTTGGAGCCAGCAGACTGAAATCTGTACAAAGAGAACATAGGTCTTGGTCCACTTTGCCCACAGCCTGGCACAAAGCCCTGCACACAGTGCCAGGGCCCTATCGCCATTCTTACTGATATCATGCTATACAGCCCAAAATAAAAGAATAATCTCCACCTCAGGTCATTCACAAGTTCTCGGTACTGCTTCATATCAACCCATGGGATTTTCAGCCATCATCAGCAAATGCTGAAAAAACAACCTAACAACATGAGTATCTGGAGAAATAAAATTCAGTTACTTAGTCTAAATAGTGAACAAAGTGAATAAGTGTAAGCCTTTCTACTGCTTCTCCTTCCTTCCTGCCTTTTGGCAGAAGGCAGCACAAATATACAAAAAAAAAAAAAAAAAAAAAAAAAAGTCTGCCCTGTTAGATATTCTTATTCCCATTTATTCCCATTTCCCCTGCCTCCCTGTTTCTACAACCACACTCACAGTTCAGCAGAAGTCCGTAGCATTATTAACTTCATTACAGTGGTGCCAGTTAAACCCTTTTAAGCGCTTCTGGAAATGAATACGTATTTCCAGTAAATTTGCATAAGGGTTTCATTTTCCTACTGGCAAAATAGGTGTTCAACTAGAAGAGATTATTATTAGACAATAACTTTATTTCAAAGAAGTGAGGAAGAACAGAAGGAGCTTTATTCACACAGACAGGACTGAGGGTAAAGAGTAATCCTTTCACCCCTAGATCTCCTTCGAAGGTGCCGCCAGAGAGAAAGGGTCACCTTGCTGGTGGAGCAGAGTCCACTTCTGCTTCCTCTCTCGTCACTTCTCAGGGGTGTGAAACTTTCCTCAGTGCTGCCTGTTGCTTCAACAATCTTGACTGTAAGAGTATTACAGGGCAATGTTGAGAAATGCCTGAGATCAGGAGACAGCTGCTGCTCGGATGGACATCTTCACCTCTGCTGGCTTTCCTGATGAATTCTCCTCAAAATACTCAAGTTCATCAATTTCCAGGTGCTTCTGGATTTAACCAAAAGCCCAATAATCAAATGCAAGAGACACACTGAAACTGCTTATTGAAAAGAAATAAACAAACAAACCATTTGGCAGCATTTCCACCTATTTTGTCCCCCACTAATACTCCGTCTGCTTCTCCTAACTGCTTGGTGCAGTTGCTCTGAGTATCAATGTCAGGACTCCTTTGATGCTGAGAACAGCTGAAATAAACTTGGCTATCATAATTTTATCTGAACTGCCTTCCCCCCTTGGACTTAAGTAGTTGGGCAATTCACATGTATATAAGCAGTGGAGTAGTCTTTTGACATCCCCATCTACCATAATTGTTAAAAACTAAGAAAGATGATCRACAGAGATAAAAAAATACTCTTTTACTGTAACATTCAAGTTATAGATTAATTTCAGGGTCAGCTTTTTTGGACCCTTTAGGAGGGTCAAGCCAGAAACACTTCAGACCCTGAGGCAACCAGAGAACATGATACCATCACATTACAGCATCAGACTTTTTGACACAGATAAAAACCTTTCACAAGCCTTTTAGAAGCCAATACCACTAACAATGTTATTTACCTGGTCAGGGAGATTCCTGTCACTAAAGTTTTGGGACCTGACAGGACTTTGCTCTGAGTCATTTATTGTTCAGAAACTTTCATGACCCAAAAGTGGATAAGTTTATAGGAAAGTTTAACAAGGGTCAGCTGCAATGATACAACTGCTAAGGTACAATTAGTATCTCATTCAAAGGTTATTACTCTGAATTATTAATTACACAGTGATATCCAGAAGAATTATTTAATGAGACAAAACAAAGGAGTATGTAAACTGCATCATGGCTAGGTAGAAGGATATGGGGGAGCAGAAGTCTCCTGGTGATGGACCAGACGGTGGAGCACCTTCTTGGTGTAAGACTTGTCATTTGAGGTATGTGGGCATAGACTGAGCAAAACTTGGGAAATGCAGCATGAAGAGCTGCATTGGCTCTTGACTGACACAAGATACCCCTAGATCACACGGTGAGGCTGGATAAGATAAAATCATTCAGTTTCATGGTTTTAAATCAAGCTTATCTTCATGGTATTGGACACAAATCTTTCATCCTTACTGGTCCTTTCATTTCATGAAGATCTAGGGTGTCAGTTGAGTGTATCTATGAAAATGACAGTTATTACAGTTTCTGCAGTTATTTGAGGAATTTAGGAAATTTCTGGCAAAGACTAGGACTATTAAGTTTCCAAGCAAGTTAAGATGTAAGGGTTAGGGTTTTTTTTCCCCTCAAAGCTTTGCCAGCTCTCCCAACAAATCAGGAAAATGTGTCACAGCTTCAAATAATCAGGTCCCTGATTTATACAAAAAGTTGGCACCTCCTGGCACTTCTGATACAGTTTGCAGTACAGTTCTCTAGGTGACACACCTGTCAACTTGATTTCTCAGTTAAGGGACTAGAGAAGATCCTTAGAAGCATCTGACCTTTCTGATACTTACCTAAATAGAAAACTCAAAACGCTCTGAGATTCACGAGCTGCTCATCCTAATCAATTACTCCTCTGCCAAGCTGGCAACCACATGAAACAGGCTATGACCCAGGAAAGAGCCCACAGATGCACCACGATGGTCCTATGATTTGAACAATTCCTCTTCTATGGTTTGGACACAGAGATCTCTTTTCCATTGCCATATATAGGAGTGGAAACTGGCTGAAATGGCTTTATAGGAGCTGGAGTCAGGATTCCTGGTTTCTTTCAATGGATTGAGGGCCACGTGACCTACAACAAATCACAGGCATTGCTTTTCCCCCAGATTTTTAGCTGGGTTTAGATGCTGACATTGACCCATGCGGGAGTGTTTAAGTTCTCAAAGATGCTGAGGTTTTTCAGCTTTCATTGAAATCAGTGACAGCTCAGGATACTTGTAACTCAAAAATATAGATCCTTTCTATCTCACCTGGACTACCCAAAAATAAAGTTACTGAAATTCCTTCATATATATATTTATGCCTTTATGGGATCACAGCCTCATTTGCCTCCTGAGCAAAAATCAGTAAAGTCTTCCTTCCTCACCTCACAACATGGTGTGGCTGAGCTGTTTCATATGCCAGAGTCGGTGCACAGATGGAAGACACTAGAGGCCATAGAAGACTTTGTCATTGATTTTCTTGCTTTCTCAAGAGCCAAGGGTCCATGCACAGCCCTGCTTCTTCTGAAAACCCCTCTGCAAAGTGAGCAAGCTGGTTTTATGCTGACACTGGATTAGTCCGAGATGAACCGCTGAGCACAGAGCAGCAGAGGATAAAGCTCTTACGTCTGCAACTGTAGATTAGGCCTGGTAGGATAGTGCAAACCAGGGAAAGGAAAGGGACGTGCAACAGAAAAGGTGCGCCTAGAGCCCCGYGCCTCCTGCAGAACTCTGCCTCCCCCGCAGCCAAATGCCAGGGTAGGTGACACTGCAGATTGCTGCCCAGGTGAGGGAACTGGCTGGATGAAAGTATGTCTTGTGTGCAGTACAGCAGTAAAACTAGCAACAATAAGGCATTTTAAAAAATCACAACTTGTAACTCAGGAAAAAAAACATCTAGGGGGGTGATCCCATCCAAACTTTTTCAGTGGTGTAACTTTATATGTGGTATGTACGGAAAGGTGCCATTGCTACATTGGCTAGCCTGACAGAATCCTTTCCCCACTCCTGAACATAATGCAACTGCGGATTTTTAGGCTGAATGGCTGCTTAGAGACTGAATGACATCTGTTGCTGAGTCCCTTTTGCCATTCTTTTTGATCTTAGAGACTCCCACAACTCAGTTTATTTGTCTGTGAGTAATACAATCATTCCAAGCCCACGCTTGCAAATCCTATCTGTAGCTTAAAGAAGGCCCCGATCCACAAAGTCAGCACATAGATTTATAGGATTATGGCAATCTAGTCTGATCTGCTTTATTAATTGAGTTCCTATAAAAAAAAGAGATTCTCTGCTTAGAGGAAGAGTCTCCACTGACTTCATGACTCTATAGGTCTGAATTTACGTATTTCAGCTCAGGGATCCTTCATATATCACACCGTCTATTGTACATGTGTCTGAAGACACAAGCACATGAAAGCACACACAGAGCCCTGCTGTAATGCTGTATAGCGCTGGGATGTGAAGGAGCCTTGAAAAAAAAGAACGGAACCAGAAAGAAAATGAAATAGAAATGAGAAGACAACACATTTGTGTTTTGATGGCACACTAATAGCTACCTTAAGGTGAGACCCCGTTATTCTGATAAGAGTTAGGGCTCTGCAACCATGTAGCATTCTACCTCCTGATGGCATTCCTCTTCTCTCAGTGCTATAACATCAGCATTGCAGTCACAAACCATTTCCCATGCTTACTTTCCTGTTTCTCCGACTTGTTTCAAATCTTTGATTCTTTCCCCTCCTCCCCTTTTTCTTCAGCTCCTCTGATGTACCTTCAGAGATACAACGAAACAAACAAAATAAACAACTATCTGTGGGCATTATGTGAATGTTTTCATTTTTGGCTCCCATCTGTTGTGCACAGCTAGAACAGAAGCAGTTGCCATATTTGCTCACAAGCGTGTGGAAAACTGAKGCATGCATTCCAGCATATGCAGAGGTTGGAGTGAGTATCATAACAGGCGGCCAGGGGATTTTAATAGTGACTGGTAGCTTAGGGCATATTCATGACTAGTATCTAAACATACATGACGAGAAATTAAAACCTGGTCTCTCAAAAGAACGTGAGAGCTCTCAAAAGAATGTGAGAGCTCCCAAAACAAAGGCATCCAGACTCCTGATCAGATCCAAGATTCTTGGTCCACAGGTCAATCTAAATTCGGTCAACACTTGGCATGCCCCAGAAATTGGCATATAGTGTGGGATTTTTTKGGGGAGGGTAAAGGGGTTTGTTGGGGATATTTTTTAATGTTTGGTTTTTTTGTTTGTTTTTTTTTTGTTTDGTTTTCTTTTCTTTTCTTTTATTCCAAAAAAACCACAACTATAGCTGCCCTGCAAGCACTGTGAGGCTGGTTCTGTATACATTGGTCTCTCATTCCCAGACCCTCCTGAATCAAAGAGCAGGAAGAACTGGTGTCTACTTTTTCAGAGGGTGTTCTCTCTGACAACATCCTTGACTGGTTTGTCTTCTTGCACATCCAGATGTTTCTCTCTCATCTTCCCTTAAGGGATATATTAGCATTAGATAACAATTTTAAACTATTTCTCCTTCGAGGAGCTGATGTAAATACCAGCATCCCCTAGGTGGATTCTTCTATCATTACAGAGTTGTGAAAGTTGAGACACATAGTTTTGCCAGGGATAGTATCAACTCATATGTCCAATCCCATCAACTCACCTCAGTGAACACAGGGAGGAACACTACCTTTCAGTCCCTGTTCTCTGATAACAGAGAGCTGCTACTACCTAAATATATTTAGGGTGGATTTCATTCTCATTTCCAGGTGGAGGTCTTAGCCACTGCTAGAGGCATCATACTAGCTTTGATTGGAGTACTTTTTGACCTGATTTAACATATTATATTGTTTTAAAAAAATACCTACCTCATTTTATTAAGTTTCTTCATTTCTCTTTCCTGTTTTTATCCTAATGGCAGTGTTCCAAAGAATTCCCTGTGTAGAATCTAATGCCATATATGCAGCCAGTTGTCCTGTATTATTTAACTTAGTGATCTGTTTTGAAGGATAAGGCCCAATTCTGAAGTACTAATCTGGATACCAATCTTCATTTGTGCCTGAATTTTACTGAGTTTTTATTTCCTTTTTGTGTAACTTTATAATTACAGTAACTTCATMATTGTTGCTAGTTATAATAGCTTAAAAATTCAGTGTGCCTCAATTTTCTGATGAATTTGCAGAAAATCCACCATTCATACCAACTGTAAAAGCCATGTATTTGTGTTGTCACAGGGAAATAAAACCAGAGCCTCTCAGAGAAGAATCATGTCCAGAGCTTATGTACCAGTCTACCCAAAACACAGCTGCATTGTATAAACAGCAATCCATTCCCACCCCTGGGAAAATCAGATCACAAATAAAACTGTCACAACAGACCAAAACCTACATCTGAATGACATACATTCCAGTGAAACAAACAATAACAATCACCATCACCATTATTATTAATACGCATTGCCTGGCAAATTCTTTGCAAACTGAGTCGAATGTTTCTCTATTAGCCCACTCCTTCTGCAAATGGTCCTGACGAAATCCCCTTGACAATCCTAATGTGCATAAGACACTGATGGAACATACTGAGTTATGAGCCTCTGCGTGCTGAACCAGCTGTCTGGAAAACGTATCTTGGGGACAGTAACAATTTGAAATGCACTGCGAAATCCTTTATCATAAATTGCCTGCCTGCAGGATCATTCCACATGTCATATAGGGACATAAAAGTGAAGTACAGGGATGGGCAACAGAATGGCCAGGAGCTGAACCGAAGAGAGAACAGCAAATCCTTTAGTCTGATCACAGGGGTCAGTGGTGAGAAAATGGCAAGCTAGCTCCTTGTGGCCCAAATGCTCTTCTGATCAAGGGTAATGGACGTGAACACTTTTACTTTGGTACAGTAGACTTTGTCTTCAAGAGGATGTGGAAAATTGTAATCTTCAGTCAGGACCGCTCAGGGTAAAAACAAGGCAGACCCATGTACTGAAGTTGAACCAGGTACAAACCAGGAACATAGAGAAGCCAAAAGACATAGCAAACCGCCACGTTTGGCATAAAGCATGGTTAGTAGCCAGAATTTGGCCTGGGTCAGGAAGCAGAAGAAACTAAGGAAATTACAGTTTGAAGATTAAGATGGGAACAGGGTCAAAAAGCAAGAAGCCTGGGAATCCCTGTTAAAAGTGAGGGAAATAAACTTCCAGGGCTGGAGCAAGGCCAGTGCATGATGTCAGAAGTACAAAGCTGTGCAGGGATTTGGCGATAAGGACCAGGAATAAGGTCGAGCAGGACAGGGGGAACATCATGAACTGGCACTGGGTAGGCATACATATGACTATGCTATGAAAAGCAGACAAGGGTGAAACACTCAGGAGAGGGAATCAGGGCTAGAAAGTAGCAAGTGAGATCAGGGTCACAGGCTGTATAGCAAAAGATATCATGTGGGATTCCCCCCCCCTACTGCTTAGACCCAGAGGCCAGCTCTGTTACCTGGAGTAACTGGGGGCACAGCCTCCCAGAAGACCAACTGCAGTCAAACCATTCGTGAATGCTTGATTGCCAAGGCAGAGCTGTATGAAAATGAAGGCAATCAAATCCTGACTTTCGGAACTATTGAGCCTGGTAATAACATGGTGACAGTCCATCACACAAATAAAAAAAACAAGGTTTGGATAATCAGCGTTCAGCCCATCTGTAATTTGATGAGATTGTGACTAGGAATGTCTCCACTTCAAAAGACGTGGGTGCTCTGTTCATGCAAGCATGTAAACCTCAGATTTTTGTCCCAAAATCTTGGGAATACAAAATGCAAATAAGAATCCTACAAAACCAGAAAAGGCTTCTTAATGTTTTTCAATCTTTCCTGCTTCTACCCAGGCTGTGAAAGTTGCAGATACTTTGTTTTCTCCTAATACAGCCTCAGAATCCACACATGCAACTGAAGGGACAGATTTTTTTTCTTTCTTTCTTTTTTTTTTTTTTTTTTTTTTTTTTAAAATCACATCAAATAAACACATCAATAAAATGCCTGAGTCCGGATTTAAATTCTCTGAAAGTCAGTAAGTGTTTCAGTCTGGGTCCCCAGTTTATACTCATCTCTACATTTCAGAGGAACTGCCTGGCAGTAATCTGACTTGGGGAACTCTAATTGCAATGAATCTAGTGCACAATATGTTTTGGAAGCTTTGAACATTACCTTTTAACATTCAAAATACTACTGTAAACATATTTCAAGGCAGAAGAGAGGAGGCTCTGTACACTGATTCCCAAACACTAACAACAACATTGTAAGAGAGTCTAAAACCACTCTGGTGTGGCATGAAATGTGAACGTCTACTTGTGGCTAGAGAAATACAGCCTTTTCTCTGCTATCTCTTCTGTCAGCACCTTGTAGCACAATTGTTTTTGTCATTGAACCACGTAAAACCTCAGAATCAAGGGAAGTGGAATCTGATGGGTCAAACAGTCATCTGGATTTATACTTTGTAGCTGTGTGTTAGTTTCAAGTAACATTTAACATGCTTTGCTTTTAAAACAAACGCTTCAGCAGCCTCTTGTAATGACTTCCTGAAGCTCGGTCTTTACATGTTCATCCTAGCTAACGTGGTGAAAAGCATTGTAAAAAAAATGCATRGATACTCAGTTGTGAGCGGGGAATGGTCTCAGTCACTGCTCATGACACACTGTTTAAGTCCTAAGTGGTGATTTTCATTTTGTAATTCCACCCTTCTTGACAAAAGAAGGAAATCAGGTTCATCTCAATGCCTTTTCTCCTATAATCTGTTTCTTTTGAAGAAGAAAGGGAAATAAGGTCTTCAACCAAGCAAAGCATGTGTTCGGGGGATATGTGAAGTGTCTTTTTTTTCCCCCCTTTCACCCCCCCACCCTTTCCTTTTTTT
>JAYKAV010002964.1:291816-304964 GCA_035582835.1 Phoebastria nigripes
AAAAAAAAAAAAAAGTAATTTATTTTGCTGAAAAAACCCAGTAATTTATAGGGATAGTCCACTTACTCTTTCTCTTCAATTTCCCCCACTGGCCTCACCCCTAGACAATAAGTTCAAGTAAGGTTGCACCAAATTTTTACTGACAAAACTGAAGTTAAATCTAACATTATAAAATTTACCTAGAATTTGGGTGCAGATTTAAAGGAAGTAAATGATAATAATCAATGCCTGCTGTGGAAATGTGCTTGAAATCCCATTCTATTTGTCCTTTTGTTTCTCAGCATGACTGTCACTCTAAAAATGAGAGAGTTTGGCACCAATTTATTCACACATGTAAAATGAATTTTGCAGGTAGTATCATGACAATGGAGTTGTACAGTGCCACAAGATGCTGGTCACCTCTACACAAGGAGAGACAACAGGTTGGATCATCTTCAAAGTAGAAGCCATTTTTTCTGTTAACAACACTTCACCAAGATACAATTTCCCATGTGCGAGGAGACTCATGTGAATCTGTTTCATGATATCTAATACATCACAGCTTTTTACTGCATCCGAGAATGAGGAGTTTCCAGGATGTTTTGAGGACCCATGGATACTCTTCTTCCAATCAAGGGCAGGAGGACATGTCACAAGGCAGCTTGGACTTGTACAGCAGATGGGCCTGAACAGACTGAAATCCTGTAGCTTAGCAAGACTCAAGAAGACTGCAGTGTACAATGACTGCTTTGGGTCATAACCCATCTTTGTACATTGTCCAGATTTATTCTTACCCTGATGTAAACAGATCACAAATCTTCTAGTAAATCTTCACTCAGACTGAAGATGTTCTACAGCCTCTGGCCTGTAGAATGTCATGTTTGATAAAACCACCCAGGGTTGGTTTGATCCCCCCCCCCCCCACCTTCTTCAATAAATTTGATAAGGTGTCCACAAGTCCAATGAGGTGGAAACATTTCCTTTTCTGTATAACATGTACCATAGCTTTTCCTTGCTTTATCTTTAACCTGGTATGTACTGATGGGCACAAAGATAGAAAGTTCCAGGCAAGCTGAATTATTTCAGAGTTATTGAAAGGGGCCTAAAGCAGAACAGACATATGTAGTCTCCTGAGCAGTCCAGGGTTCAGCAACACAGGATCATTCCCCACAACATATATGTTCTCATGTACCAAGCTTTTTATAAGACAAAGTCTTTCTCTCATTTGTATCAGAATGACATTGAATCATTAGGATGTGATGTCATGAAAAACAGAGGAGACACTGGTTTGCAGTGGAACTTCAGAATAGCTTTAAGAGGTATCTATATTTACATGGCAGCATGAGACACTTTGTAATGGCTGGCAAAGTCTGAAAGCTGAATGACAACCACTGTGTGGAGGTAAAGCATCATTGGCAGCGTTATGCTTTAGAGGCAAAGGCAACAGTAATTCAAAACGCACAGTGTCTGCTCTTGTGGAACCTAATGGTCCCATGGCACTACTGTGTAACCATAGTGCCTTGGCCAACATCCCCCTTGCCAATAAAATAGCTTTTATACATCCCCAGCTGTGTATGAACCACTGTAGAGTACATCAGAGCAGTTGGTTTTGCCTGCACAGTCCCTGCAGGATTCTGCTTTCTCCTACCCCGCTTCAAAGCAAAAGCAGTCTCAGGGAAGCTGATAGAGATACATTAGAGAAAATCCTGATGTAAGCTGCAATGAGGTGAGCCCTCATCCTGCCCTCCCCTGGGATGGAACCTGCCGATTTGAAAAGGGCTTTGGGGGATCATTTCTGCAAGAAGGATGTGATGTAAAAAACTAACCTATTTCATTCTATAATTTAGCCTATTGAATTCTCTACATTCAAATGCCAAGGACATTCTTCGTGGAACACATACTCTTTTAGTCAACTTAAATATGGTAAAAAAATTGTAAGACTTAAGAAAGCTCAAACAGTTTAGGCTCAAAACCTCAGGTGCTGCATGGAGGATAAAACACTTTTTGTGCTGCTTGTTAGCTCCTGTACATGAAGAACTAGTACTACCAGTTTTAACCTTCTCCCTTTACCAGCATTTGTTGTTCTCAAGTAAGATTTCATAGCTAGATTTCCACTCCAGAATTCTACACAGTGCCATATTCATTTGGCATGTTTACTGCAGTGCTAGAAATACAGCCAGGCTGGTTAAGAGCAGCACAAACCAATCAGCTGATTTACCTGACTTAACTGCCTTTGGACATTTGGCAGGACAAGTGCAAACACGGTGGACAGCAAGGGGGAAAACAAAGCATCTGTTTAAATCAAGGAAGAGCCTTCCAGCCAAATGCTACAGTAAAACCAAATAATTTATATTTCTAATGGCTCCCAGAACCCTTCTCTCCTTTTGGTGGGTTGATAGTTACTGGCCTCTGTTATGTAGTTTAGGTTCAAAAATATTCCACAAAGGCTTGTCTTCGCTAATAAATCTCCTTGAGATAAGCAAAATATCTTTCACCGAGTAATTTAAAATACATTATCAGGGTTATTCACTGCTAACGGAGGACTGTGAGCTTGGTTTAGGGTTATTTTCCTGCATTCTCTGCAGCAATCAGCTTTTTGTGTAGCTTGGACACAGAGATTTTCCTCCATATAGTTTTCTTTAGGGAATACCAAGCATCTAGTTCATATCAGTCCTCACTTTTTAAGAGAGGTCTATCCCATTGCAGATGTGAGCCACCTGAATTGGAAAAATACTTGGGTACTGTTGTCAAGAACAGTGCTTTTTCAGTCTGGTTATCGCATCACAGAGGTGTAAATCTTGGATAATGCTTGGAAAAACCCTTTCCAGATGGAGTTATAAACAAACCAAACTCCTAAATTCAAGGCTTACCAACAGCCAGTCTTCCCCCGCCCCAGAAAACATTCATTCATTGTCACTGCAAGCAATATACCCATCAAGTGATCTATAATAAA
The DNA here is from genome assembly GCA_035582835.1 of Phoebastria nigripes. NCBI lineage: Eukaryota > Metazoa > Chordata > Aves > Procellariiformes > Diomedeidae > Phoebastria > Phoebastria nigripes. The sequence goes on from JAYKAV010002964.1 coordinate 294,749, forward strand.
TATCACCACTATCATTCCTGTTTCTATCACAGTAATCAAGGTCCCACTCTGCTATACATTGTGTAAAGGATGACACCAGCAGTGCCCCTATTGTCAGGCAAATGTTGATCTACTGTTACAGATAAATCCCCCCTGGAGTCACACTGCTAGCTCAGCAGCCTGCTCATCAAATCTGCGCACTGAAGTTTGCTGGAGGCAGAGAGCCTGGAGAAATCCAGCATCATGCCTGTGTACTTAGGCAACCCTAGGCAGGCAGGACACAAGCTGATCTTGTTGAGAAACTCAGCACAACCCAGAAATGTATGCTTGCAGCCCAGAAAGCCAACCTTATCCTGGGCTGCATCAAAAGAAGCATGACCACCAAGTTGAGGGAGGTGATTCTGTCCCTCTACTCCGCTCTCGTGAGACCCCACCTGGAGTACTGCATTCAGCTCTGGGGTCCCCAACATAAGAAGGACATGGACCTGTTGGAGCGGGTCCAGAGGAGGGCCACGTAGATGATCAGAGGGCTAGATCACCTCTCCTATGAAGACAGGCTGAGAGAGTTGGGGTTGTTCAGCCTGGAGAAGAAAAGGCTCCAGGGAGACCTTATAGCAGCCTTCCAGTACCTGCAGGGGGCCTACAAGAAAGCTGGGGAGGGACTTTTTTACAAGGACATGTAGTGATAGGACAAGAGGTAATGGCTTTAAACTGAAAGAGGGTAGATTTAGATTAGATATAAGGAAGAAATTCTTCACTGTGAGGGTGGTGAGGCACTGGAACAGGTTGCCCAGAGAAGTTGTGAATGCCCCATCCCAGGAAGTGTTCAAGGCCAGGCTGGATGGGGCTTTGAGCAACCTRGTCTAGTCGAAGATGTCCCTGCCCATGGCAGGGGGGTTGGAACTAGATGATCTTTAAGGTCCCTTCCAACCCAAACCACTCTATGATTCTATCATTTAAGTCAACTCTAGCCCAATCCAATAGATTTTTTTTTTTTTTATTTTTGATTTTTAGAAATCCTAGGAACCACATTAATGAGCTGTAATAGGGATGGAAAACCCTAAGGCAGCTGACCCTCAGTATACTTAATGCCAGCTCTCATGCTCGCTCTCTCTTTGCACTGTTGRTGCATTCAAAGTGCTTGCCACCAGCATCTGAGCAGAAGAGACTAGAGGAGGATTTTGCATGCAGGAAAGTGTTTGTTAAATCTACACTTGCCCTGTTGCTGTTAAAGAAATTCTCAGATAATTCAATTTGGACATCTGAAAAAGAGATGTACTTTTTTTTTTTTTTTTTTTTTTTTTTTTTTTAAAAGCAAACTGTTTTCTCAGTAATATGAATGCACCTGTGGTGGGGCAATCCGTGTGATAAAAGGTTTAATCACAGAGGCCAGGCATTCGCAGTTGGATTTCAATTAAAGTGTGTGTTATTTATACCTTTTAATTCCTTGCCTCCAGCCATATGCACAGACTATTTGATCATTGATGTAATAAAAGAAGGTGCACGTGAAAAAGGATATGGATAAGAACAAGCTAGTTATTAACTATGGGATTATTCACTGCATAATGTGTCACAATAGTCTCCATTAACTCAAGGTCACTCCTCCCTCCTCATCCAGTCCATTCCCCTTCATTTCTTTAAGTAACTGACAACTTATTAACACCTCATTTGTAAACACTGACAACCATATGGTGTTAAGACTCCGCTCTGCCCAGGAAACATGTGTCTTGTGGCTGTTGTTATAGTGTGAAGTTGGCACCTGGGGCTTGCAGCCAGGGATGAGGCCCTGGTTGGTGATGGTCAGAATGAATGTGCCTCCTCCATTCCCCCCACCAGACACTGGGTGAGCCACCTGTGGTGGAGGTTTTCGGTCAAAGAGGCATCAGGCAAGAAGGAGAAAAAGGAGTTCCTGGGAACACTGGAGAAGCCAAAAACAGTGTTCAGTTTTCACCTGATTTTACATTATCACAGCTTGGATCCTTATGCTTGTTCTGCTCCTGATCATCACCAATATATCAATGTTTCCTGGCTTCAAAGAGGATTTGAGTGGTTGCAGGATGAAGTAATGTTGACCCTTAGAGGCCAGAAAAGAATTATACTGTGGGCCCCTATTCCCTGCTCCACTCAGACCCTGATGTCCTCACTCAGACACAGAACTGTCATCACATTTAGTTTTGGAGAAGTTAAGTTAATCTCTGCTCCAATTGGTGATACAATGCTGGGGCTACAATTTTAATGAAGGGACCCCTGAATTTTTACTCAAACAAAAACCTCCACAAGCTATTATGGAATTTTATTTCAGGAAGTCTAAAATAAGATCTTTGTAATTCAGGGGTCTGAATGTCAACCCAAAAACATAGAAGAAAAAAAATGTATAAGTTGAGCCACAGAAAGACAGAAAATTCAAAACCGATACCATGCCAAGATGCTGTATTATTTGCTTTCTGGTTTTTGAGTTGTGGGGAAAGGGATCAAATCCCTAAGCTTCCACTCATAACTATAAAGGTTAATTTTTTAGGTTTTTTGTTTGTTTGTTTTAAAGAAAAATGAGATTCTAGCATAGTCTATTATCTTCTGGGACTGGGAGAAGAGTAAATAGTTTGATATATATTTGTAACAGTGGAATACAGTCCAGAAAGAGTTCACTCTTTGGATGTAAGCATGTCAGCAAACAGGTTGACCAGGTAACACTAAAAATTAGAAGATGCTGATTATGGTGGGTTTCAGCCTACCTGCTTTTTGATGTGGCTTGCAGCTGGAGTAAGCATTTATAACAAATACCATACTTATGTACAAAGCAGTATGTGTTAAAAGGATGAAACAGCAACAAGGTGACAAAATTAAGCTGATAATCGCAGTTTTGGAAGCAGCAACTAAGACACTGTTCTCAAGCTCATCCTTTCCTGATGTAACACAACATGAGACCTGGGTATGCTCAGATCAAGAGGCTGTCCAGAGAAACACAGCATCTTAAACAGATTTCCTAGTAAATCCAAAGATTTTTCAGCTAAACTCATGTCTACGTATCAGGGAAGATTTCTGCTCACTACAGCTCAGAACCCCAAGGAAGATTTAGACTTACATGTGTAAGACCAACTACAAGGTAGTAAAGTGTCTTTAAGGCTTTGTGCATTGAACCGCAGGTAAGCATATACCTTGGTAAACCTTGTGGTCAAATTGATTTTAGGAAAACGTACAGAAGCAAACACTTTTCTTCACCCCAAAAAAAAAAAAAAAAAAAAAAAAATTGTACACCTTTATCCATCCTCAGAGCTGGATATTTTTCATAACAAAAACCCCTCGAAGCTACTGTGGTTTGAAACCTAAAAGGAAAATCTCTGTGGAAACTGAATGTTGTCCCTATCTTGAATTTTACAAGGAAAAGCACCAATCTAGTTTCATGGGGTATTTGGCTTTCAAATGAGATCAACGTCTTATTTACATTGAGGCTCCTACTGGAAGCCAGTATATTGTGAAAAGTCTTTAATATCAGTCTCTTAGTTCCAATATTTTATATTCCTTTTGAAAGCCCATTCCCCAGGCATTGCGATATATGTTATATATCAGGAAAATAATACATTCTGAAACCCTTGGACAAGGAGGCCATGGCACAACCCCCCAAGGATTATTATTGTCTTTTGTCTGTCCTGCAAAGCATGATTGAGTATTCTTGAGGAAACATGGGTTTGAATCATCTCTCTCTCTGGTGGCCCCTGACTAGCTATTTTACTGTTGGTGAAATTGCTTTCATTCACACCTCAGAGAGTGAAATGATCCTTGACCTTGAACTGGGTTTGTGCATCTCAGGAAGTAAGATAGTGATCCACAGTGTAAATACAACTTGGGATTTGTAATTCAAGTCCACTCCCACACAGGAGCAGGAGGACACATATTCCTGTCTGACAATTTTCTGAACTGACACACTCTGAAGTTTCAGATTCTGATTCTCCTTTGCTTAACACCACTAGTGCAAATTAATGCAAAAGGGCTGTTGCCAAATCAACATGATAGCATTTTAAATTCTGCTTTGCAGATTGATAAATGATGAGAAGTAAAATAGTGGAGAACTAAAGCCTGACTCTGTGCAGAGAAATGGGCAAGTGTTTATTGACTTCTAACCTGAGCATGCATATATATACACACACATATATGCAATTACTATTTTTTTTCTGTTATTATGATATGCAAACATATTTCATTGGCTCAGGCATGTTTTCCTTCCCCAGCCCACCACAAAAAACATGCAGTGAGAAACTGTTATGAACTTTTAGAGACTTCAGATAACGACAATTTAAAGAATTCTTGTTTGCCTGCATTTTAATAATATTAGTGATACCTCACAGATAATTGTCTATTTCTTAACAGCCATTGCAATACAAACCTATTTTTCATTAAAAAAAAGTTTCAATTTAAGCTTAGAAAATTCACCTTTTGTTTGTCTAATAATCAAATGCTCTGTTCTTGATGCCTATCTTCAAACTCATAAAACTAGCAATTATGTTCTTTGCCCTTTTATACAATAGATATTTATTTTGACATGAATCCTCATTCAGGCATCTTTAGCTAAAGCAATAGGAAGGGATCACAAGAAGGATGCAGTCTTTTTTTTTTTCTTTTCCATTTTCTGTGCATACTTTGTCCCCAAGTAATGAAAGTGAGAATCCAAGATTCGACATAAGGATATCCCTAAAGTTCAGGGACTAATAGCACCATCTTCCTTCAAGGAAGGAGCCTGGGGCTTTGAATCACCTTGCAGCAAGAATCATCAGCAGGTAAGTCCCTTGCTCTATTTGCTTTCCAAGGCACCTCATCACAAGTCTTGTGGCAGGAGCAGTTCTACTAGGAGTCCCTTCAGTAGCCAGCTCTTGAGAAGACAGCACTAACAATATTCGTGGTGTAACTACAAGGGGACTCCAGGCTAGTTTTGTTTGCTACATGAACAAGTGGGTGCTGCTGTTTCCCCTTACTTTTCATGCAGCTCACCCTATATGCAGTTGCAGTTTCAGCCCCCAGTATACCTCTGTTTTCCACAATCCACCCACCTTCTTCTCAGGTTAGTGTCATGGTCCTTGATGGAAAATTCTACACAGGATTTGTAGCACTTATAGCCTGTAGGAAAAGATCATATTTTGGCTCTTGACAAAGGATGTTCCCTTTATTTAGGATCAACATACTCCTTTTGGTCTCATGATTCATTTTATGTTAGGACATCAGAACAGACTACCATGAAAATGTAAGCTGAAGAACCTTTTACCCAGGTTCTAGACTTCTGTCTGAGACAATGCATCATGGACATTCATTCCTAATATGCCTGACTCTGGTCTGATTGAGGTGGCTGTTGACCACAGGGCTTGAAAACCCAAGTCAACAGATACTTCTCCAAATTAAATCTATAAGCCTTTGGAGATTCTCCAAACTGAGTTTCTACCAACAGCATATTTTAGCAAACCAACTACCAGTACATAAATCCTGTATCTGTTTCCAGAACCAAAGCCAAAATGGACACTTCAAGGAGCTTCAGGCTCCTTATATTAACTTTTACAATAGACTTAGCAATAGCAATCGTGTCATTTTGAGAAAAGCAAGCAGTAGAGCAGTATTCTTGGCTGGCATATGCCTCAGTCTACATACCCGACAACCGCAATGATAAATAGGGGGAAGAGGGTGACAAAGGTTTGGGCATAAGACTCTGTTTGTTCCTGGTTTTCTTTTTGCTTGTCTTCAAGAATCTGATTGCAAAAGGATACTATAGCCCAAAGGGAGTCACAGCTGCCTGTGGAGCTACTATATTGTTACAGGCATAGAATATAACATTATTTTCATCATGAGAAGAAAATCTAGAGCAATATCAAGCTGCTTGCAAAGCATTATTTCGGTTTACCTTTTAGTTTAGAGGGATGGCCAACATCATTCATTATTATGAATGCAGTGCACAAGATTCATGCTGATTTTTTCCACACTCTTAAGTGGCAGCAGCATGTCATTTTTGATGGATTTCATCTTTAATAAATGTAGATTAAAACTTCTCAGTGAGAGACAGAGAAAAAAGCCATCTCAAGCTTTTGTAGGCTCAGGTGGTCTACTACTTGCTTATTTCAGAGAGCACATCCTTTATCAGGATACACACCATGACCAGTACGTCTGGTAGTAGGGAGTCTAGAATGGCTTTTTGCGTCAGCTTGGCCACACAGGTCAGCAATTTCCCTGAACTGGCTATTTCTGTTTAGGACAGATCAGGCAAGTACAGTGACATGCTAAAACCACTTTGCCTAAGAGCAGTGATGGTCTAAATGGATTTCCCTCTCTGCCTCTGGTTTTCAGGAGCACACAGGTACAGGAAATTTTAATTCTGACTTCTCTGTATCACACTCCTAGGTTTTTACTCTGATGTGGCTTCCAAGAAGAATACAGTATGTAGAAGTGTTTCCCAAGGATATGAGGTCTCTCATTCTCTTCTCACCCAGTAAAAGCCAGCTGACCATTGCATTTCACCTCCCTATTATGCCTATTTCCAACATATTTATGGGCTATGCTTTTGCCAGAGAGAAGGAGGAACTAAAACCATTCCTGCTTAAATTCTATTTTCCTGCCATGGCATCATTTTAAACTTAACCTTCTGCTCAACAGACTCTCCTTTTCTCCTAATGAAGTTCCTGCTTTTTATATACTTAAAGCTGATGAGAGAACTATCTGAGGTGAGGAAAAATAACATTTCTTCACCCTGTTCTTCTTGCATGTACAGACACCTCCCCCACTCCCTCCCCCCAAAAAAAACCCCAAAAAACCCAAACAAACCAGACATATTTGTCCTTATTCATAAATGAGCTCATTACCAACCATGACAGCCTGACTAAGGAAACACTCGAGGTAAGGGGACACCACAGGCACCATATGGTACACATCTTGTTGCAACAGTTTCCAAGCGTACAGTACAGATTGTACAATCGTCTTTATAGAGCTTAGCCAGAAGAGCGCATTTCTTTTTATTTAACAGCAAATGCAATTGCCGCCTAGAAGAAACTGCTTCCTTGGCTTTGGAAACTAAAAACATTCCTGAAATCATTACGAGGTGAGATGAAAACAGGATTAAAGGAAAATAAGTGGCACATACTGCCAGAAGCAATTTTCAATAAAATTTGTACCAAGTGCCCTGGGAGGGAGGACATGGCTGGGGACAGAAATCATGTTCTCCCTTTTTAAAGTCTGCCTTACACATTGATTTAGAGACTTCTCTGAGCAGAAGCTGGGTAAAGCTAGTTGGATCTATAAAGGCAGGACAGTCAGCTAGATCTGAATATCAGAAGGAAAAGTCTGTGCATTTATGGATCTTTTGAAAAACAGCTACAAGAGAACAGCCCTGTGCAAATACAGATTTCGTGGCTCACTGACCAGCATTCAATTAATCACCCGAGCAGGGAAAAGAAATACAATGGTCCCTAACTCTTTTGTTAGGATGTTTGTGCACCTGCTGCATTGCAATTTAGAGCAGTGTGTTTGGGTCCTCTCCTAAACAACTACAGTCCTTCATTGTCAACAGAGGCCAAGAGTATATGCTTCTTTATACAGGGTTAGTTGATCTACTGTCATGTTCCTCTATCAAAAAAATTCAGAGGTTATGTTGGACTGAAAGCTCCAAGAGCTTCTTTCCAGGTACCGAATTGCCCCAGCCACCAACACCTCCTATTTCTACTGATAGCAGCTCTAATTACCCCAAAACAGGTGAAATTATGCCTTATGTTTCCTCTTCATGAAAGCAGAGTTAAAAAAAAAAAGTTGATCTCTCTTACAGATTGATCAAACCACCAGGTCTTTATCAAGTACTCTAACATTCATGCTAAGAGACTTCTGCTAGTAATGTACAACTTCATATCCTCATGAAATATGCAGTGGCTCAGAGCTGAATGCTCAAACTGAGATGCAAACAGGTGCCCTCGCCCTCCTCCTCCCTGAAGTAGCCCGAGATTTGCTTTTATTCTGTTTCTGCTGCTGACTTACATTTCACCACTTCAAAAACCCAACCATAATCTTTAGTGGAGGGCTGGATCTTAGATCACAGGCATAAAAGACGGAAGAGACCATCTTTCCGACAAGTGAGAATAAAGTGCCCTAATAAGAGATTAGTCAGATATTAAGCCTCTCTCACTTGATGTCAGCCAAAATACTCTGGGTTAACACTTTACAAGAATTTTATAGTTGTTAAGAAGTCAGCACATGCACTGTTTTCACATAAAGTTGGGAATGACCAGAATTTTATGAATTCAAGTCTCAGGTATATTATTTTTCTCTCTTATTTTAAGTATATTCCCACTCTGACCTTCCTCCCCCCACAGACTGATTACTTTTTGTTTCTAAAGATATTTACATAATGTTTTTAACCAGATCATAGTCATCTGAGCAAACAGCAAGTAGGAAGGTTATTAAATGATAAAGCTCCAATTTCTGTAACTTTCAATTACTGAAACAAGATTATGAGAATGCTACAGGGAAAACACAATACAACGTTTGGGAAATACTATGTAGAACATTTGAGCATCTCTGGGAAAAACATCAAGTTTCTCTGGATATTCCAGAGCCCTGACAAGCTTCTTTTACCTTAGAAACTTCAGTGGACACTCTGAGGCTACTTCAGAGGACACTTTCCCAGGAAACAGAAGGTAGATCTTATGGGATACTTCAGGTTTAGACTAAGGGGTACTGGCAAAGTTAGAAACACAGTGAAAAGAAGACGTAGAGAATCAGTTAGGGAAGAAGATTTAGTTTCAAGAATTTGTGACCTGATGGAGACCACAAAGGTGGCTACCAAAACAGGGAAGATCAAAGTGTTTCTGCAGTGTAGGCAAGATATGCATTACAAATGCTGGCAGGATGGAGAGAAGACAGCAGTTGGCATTGCGGCTCAGGATTGGGGTACAGTAGGCCTGTATTCAGGCACAGCTGTCATCAACAGACCAAAAGAGGCACTAGAAAGACCACAGTGAAAGAGGACAGGGGTTACTGTCAGACCTCTTTGCACACCCAATCCACTCACCCATTCACGTTAGGCATCTTAGTGCTTTTTCCACCAGACATTCATATGTTGGAAAGCTCCTTGACAGGAGAAACCAAACCAAAGAAAACCCTCCTCAATCTATACATTAAGCCTGCTCATCTCCCCCACTGATAGCAACGATAGTTTGTGATGTGGGAACCTCTGAAGCACTCTCTCCCAGCTCTGGAGAGACTTCTTGAAGATGATCCGAAATGCAGCATGGAGCTTGGTGAAAGCTGCTTCTCTCTTTGCCTATTGCTATGAGTAAACTGCTGTGCCTGTCAGAGGGGTTGCTCTGACATGACAAGACAAATCAACAGAGCTCATTTAACAATAGTTTCCCCAAAAGCCTCCATACACAATTTAACCCTTGAAGCTTCCCCAGCTTCTGGTCCCCAGACTACTACCACCCCCCACCCACAGGAGCGCTGCAGCTCCCACTCCAGAGGACTCTTTGGCGGGCTTCAGTATCTTAGAACCACATGTTGTTATGAAGATGACCCCAGAGACACACACAGGAACATGTCTCCAACAGCCCCTTCCCACAGCGGTGGCCAGGCTATGCCAACCCCCAATACCAGCTGCCCCGTGTACACATCAGCAAGGTCTCAAGGAACTCCTTTTACCTTGAGTGGTAAGAGCTCCTCTGACGAAGCTAATATGCACCAAAAATCCATTAATTAGCAATAGGTTTAAACCAAAACAAAACCTTACATTAAAAAGAAAATTAACTCTATTCACAGTAACAGACACTGTTGCTTCTTTGAAAGAAAATTGTCTCCGGAACAATACCCTGGAAACTAAGAAAGTTACTGCTAGTAAGGACAGATAAATAACACAATGATCTGATTAAACTCCAAGTGGCCACAGCAATATCACTGTTTTATACTTTTATTCAATGGAGATTTAAAGAAAAAAAAAAAAAAAAAAAGGAGAATTAAGCCTTAATGCAGCTAGCTATTGTTAATATAAAATCCTACTAAAAAGACTTTTCTGCTCACACTTCAATGTAATCTCTCTTCAGAGGAGTGGCGTCTGTCACTTATCACTGGGCAGGATGACTGAACAAACAGAACTCCTCAATTTAAAAAAAAATATGGAAAAGGCACAGCCTCAATCTGTTCTGTGGTATGGAGGGACCTTTCCCATAATGAGGGCATCAGTGACTCTCCCCAAGTCCCACAAAGCAAACATAAAATGACATTAGCG
>JAYKAV010002964.1:304972-387962 GCA_035582835.1 Phoebastria nigripes
GGGGCTGGCGGTGGCAGAGAAGGGGGGGGAAGAAAAAGAAAAGCAAAGAAAAAAAGGCAGTCTTACTAGTTATGTCAAGTTGATGAACACAGAATGCTTCCTGTGCTCTTCCAGCTTCTTTTGATACTTATAGGGTATAAAGAAATCATAGAGTCGTTAAGGTTGGAAAAGACCTCTAAGATCATCAAGTCCAACCGTTAACCCAACACCTCCGTGCCCACTAAACCATGTCCCTAAGCACCTCATCTACACGTCTTTTAAATACTTCCAGGGATGGCGACACCACCGCTTCCCTGGGCAGCCTGTTCCAATGCTTGACCACTCTTTCAGTAAAGAAATTTTTCCTAATGTCCAAGCTAAACCTCCCCTGGCGCAACTTGAGGCCATTTCCTCTCGTCCTATAGCTAGTTGCTTGGCAGAAGAGACCAACACCCACCTCACTACAATCTCCTTTCAGGGAGTTGTAGAGAGCGATAAGGTCTTCCCTCAGCTGCCTCCTCTCCAGACTAAACAGTCCCAGTTCCCTCAGCTGCTCCTCATAAGACTTGTTCTCCAGATCTTTCACCAGCTTCGTTGCCCTCCTCTGGACATGCTCCAGCACCTCAATGTCCTTCTTGCAGTGAGGGGCCCAAAACTGAACACAGTATTCGAGGTGCGGCCTCACCAGTGCTGAGCACAGGGGCACGATCACTTCCCTACTCCTGCTGGCCACACTATTTCTGATACAGGCCAGGATGCTGCTGGCCGCCTTGGCCACCTGGGCACACTGCCGGCTCATGTTCAGGCGGCTGTCAACCAGCACCCCCAGGTCCTTTTCCGACAGGCAGCTTTCCAGCCACTCTTCCCCAAGCCTGTAGCATTGCATTGCATTGCATTGCTGTGGCCAGAGTGCAGGACCCTGCACTTGGCCTTGTTGAACCTCATACAGTTGGCCTCAGCACATCGATCCAGCCTGTCCAGGTCCCTCTGCAGAGCCTTCCTACCCTCGAGCAGATCGACACTCCTGCCCAATTTGGTGTCGTCTGCAAACTTACTGAGGGACCACTCAATCTCTTCCTCAGTTTGCATTCATTGTGTGTCTGGACTGACAATGTAGGAGGCTGATGGTCTCTGTGTAGCCCCCAGGATCATGACGGTATAGGCTCCCTGGAGCAGCAAGCCACCACACTGCCAAATGACCCATTCCTGGACCTGGAAAAAAAGTCACTTTGATAGCAAGAACTGCCAGGGAGCTTAGCTACTTGGTTATAAGTGTTACAGCACTGCTCCATACAACAGCTCTGTGTCAGAAAAAGGAAGAAAACTCAACACCCAAGAGGTTCCTTCCAGTCCCAGGTCTGTATGCAAGTAAATAATGTTCACAGACAGAGTACTCTATGCTTACTGGCTTCTCTGGACTGAACTTGCTGCATCTGTAGCCAGTCCTTGGCATTCCTCTGCTCTACATTTCCAGGTTTCTTTTGTGACAACCTCTTGCTCCCAAACATTTCAGGGCTCCATCATGCCTCCTTATCCCTTGCCAAGGTTTCTAAGTGCTTCCTTTACCATTCTTTGTTATTCCTTTCTTTCCCTCCCATCATTTTCTCTGCCCTGGAAGAAATCATTCAGTATGTAAAGGGGAAGAGGGATAAGAGCTGAGATCACAGAATCATAGACTGGTTGAGGTTGGAAGGGACCTCTGGAGATCATCTTGTCCAACCTCCCTGCTCAAGCATGGCCACCTAAAGCTGGTTGCCCATGACCGTGTCCAGATGGTTTTTGAACATCTCCAAGGATGGAGACACCACAACCTCTCTGGGAAAACTGTTCCAAGTGCTTGGTTACCCTTACAGTGAAAAAGTGTTTCCTGATGTTCAGATGGAGCCTCCTATGTTTCAGTTTGTGCCCATTGCCTCTTGTCCTGTCCCTAGGCACCACTAAAAAGGGCCTGGCATTGCTGTAGAGGTAGCCAGAAGTGGATACCATCAGCTTGCTGTTTAATTGATAACCAGTTAGAAGCATGACTCATGTTGAGATCATACTAAACAGAGATATGGGATCTTGTTTTCTACCCCTTTCTATTTTCATGTGTTCTCAAAGTCAGGAGGGTTCTAGCAGCTGATGCCTAGTACAGTACTTATCAGGATGGGAGCACTCATGAGTTTTCATGTTTTTGTGCAAAGAAAAACAGTACAATTGTAAATAGGACCCTTGTAACTAAATCTATGGTATCGTTCATGGGCTACTGACTTGAGGTCAGGAATGAAGTCTGAGCTAGTAAATTTATTGTTCCAGTCCACTTACACCCCCATAGGAAAACTAACTCCAGTAGTGTTTGTGATCACCACTACATTAGATAGAGCAGCTGTCTGTATGTCTATGTATGTACACACACAACAGCAGTAACTGTGAAAGTGAAGCATACTATTGTGCTCTTGGGACTTGATTCTTTGCAATTTACTCAGTTTTTCTTGCCAGCAATGGAAAAAGAAATAATAGTCAACCAACACCAATCACAGGAGCTTTAAAAAAGGATGATAAAACAAGTAAATGAAGGTTGGTCACCGGAATTCCCATCAAAGGAATACCATAGAGAGACCCAATTAATGTTGGATGCCACAGGGTTAGCTTCAGAGACTGCCTAAGGAGAGCCATTTGATCTCTGACCCTCATGCTGAGCTGTCTGGAGAAATGTCAGTCTACCAGGTGTCGTGAAAGACTGCACGATGTAGACACCTGCTCATTTGGCACTTAGCACAGCCCACTCCTTTTACAAATGGTGATGAACACGCACTGTACAGCTCATTTCAGATATGCTGACAGCATTTGAAAGTGAAAGACTATTTGCCCAGAGACATCCACATGGAGGTGTTTTGAGGAGATTCCCCACAAAAACACCACAGCAGAGCTACCAGTCAGAGGTATGGCAGGATGCAACTTTAACATACCCCAAGATGAGAAGGAAAACCACCCACTGAAATCCAGCCCCAGCACCCAGGGCTCAGCCTGCACATGCGTGGCAAGCAGCCAGGCTGGCCCAACAGCTGGTTAGCTCAGCAGCTGTGGCCACTCATTGCCTGTGCACTAACATGATGAAAGGGGCTGCTGAGGATCCAAGCCACTTTCTTTGGCAGCAGACAGAGAACTGACAACATGATCACGTGTGTTGATTACAGCTCTCTGCTGAGCACCACAGTGTTAAATGCTGAAAGCCGGAAAACTCAGGAAAAGTTTGGCCGTGAGACTGGCCCTTCCTCTGATCAGTCCAGTGCTGCTTGGACACTGTGAAACAGCTGCTCTGCTCCAGGCTGGAGGGGCTCCCGCACCACTCCAAAATCCATCTGTGCAGTGCTTTGGGTCCTGCCTGCTGTCGTCACTCCCTTCATGATGCTCAGGTATGCTGAGCTCTTGCAGAGGGGGAATTGTATTACAGAGCCACCTGTGCCTATTTCTACACTCACATTTAACGCAGCGTTAAGTCCTCCCTCGTTCTCTTTGGATGGGAAAGCTCCACTGTGCATGTAATGGGCAGTGTTCATGAAGTATGTGCAAAACCCATGTCTTCCCCATATGCTGTAGAACTTTTTCTGTGCTGCCATTTGGAGAGGGCACAGAGAGAAGAAAGGTGAGGTAGAGCAAGGTAAAGGCACCATCAGTCCCTGGATGTTACGGAAACATAGAAATACGGATGTTTTCACAGGGGCTCGGTGCTGCATGAGGGGAAAGAAAAAAAAAAAAAACCACCCACTCAGTCTTCTGTGAGTTGATGTGGGAAAGCAAATTATTTGCTCCAGCACACCCATAACTCTCAGAAACTGCATAGCTATTTAAGTAGGGTAGAGGAATCCAGATGTACAGTGATGGATGAGGCCACTTCAAGGCTTTTGAGGAATGCAGGGAGAATTTCACTTCTTCGAGGATGAAAAGTTAAGCCTCTAACAGGGATACATAACTCCAGCTATGGAAAGAAACAAGATAAAGATAAGGGACAGAAATAGAGGAGAGATCTAGAGGGTCGAATTTGCTGTTTGCCAGAGACAAGGATGCTGGTTGTGGTTCTGCAGCAGCAACTACTGCCTCTTGTCCATAAGCCCTCTCTCAGGCCCATCTTTCTGGGCTCCTAAACACAGGCAAAACAGGATGGAGAATCACAAGCTGCTTTGTTGCCCCCCAGTTGTCTGCTTCGCTGGCAAGCACACACTTTGCCTGTGCCTAAAGCCAGCCCTGCGAATTTTGCTGGCTAACACAGCAAAACCCACAGCACAAAATATAGCATGTGGGCATAAACAGGTGCCACATTTCTAAGCAAAGGAACTACATCCAGAAACCTGGGGCTGGTCTCAGTTCTTTGGGGGGGGTGGGGGAAGGCAGAAAAAAAACCCCCAAAAACAGAACAAAAAAACCCAAAACACCATCAACAAACAAAAACCAGCTTCTCGCTAAGCAGGTGGCAGTGACAAGTAGGAGGGACCCATTAATGACAGGAGGCTGGCACTCAACCACTCAACCATTGTAAGGCCTCACACTGCTTGTCCCTAGGAGGACGCTAGGAGCAAGGAGCTCCTGTCTTGCTAGGATGCTGACTAGAAACTAGTAAGTTCACAGGGCCCAGAAAGCAATGCTATGCTTCAGTCGAGGCATTAAAAAAAAAAAAAGATATGCTAACTCCAGCTGTAACGTTGTTTGTAAGCATATTCCTACCGACAGGTAGTCCACATGGAAATGTACCAACATATTCACTAGCTTCGTTGTGCTCAGCCAGAAATGACACGACACAGGCAAATCAAGCAAAACAGGACCATTAAAAACAAGCACATCCATCTGCAAAACAACAATAAAAGCCCTAGTCGCTGGAAGTTTGTGCAGCATTTGCTTTAGTTAATAGCAAAATGCTTTTCCAAGACAAGAGCAGAGCAAGACACATTTATTTTAAGTTGGTGGGTTTTTTTTTTTTCCCCTCCTCCTTTTCCTCCCCCCCCCCCCAAGAGGGGCTTTAGGCAGCCAAAATTAATTACCCCCAATATGACACCTTCATTTCTGCAAACAAACATCTTCCAGCTAATTAGGGTAAATTGTGTGCTTTGTAGCACTTGGGGGAAAAAAATATTCCAACCCATTTCTCCATCCATGTACCTCTGCTCATCAGGCAGAAGAGGTGAGCCAAGGATTCCATAATGTCTGTTAGTGGGCTAAACAAACCCAGAGAAGCCTGGAAAATGTTTTAGGTATTGAAGAAACAGGACCCAAGAAGGTGGTTTCAAAATTAATCCTTACTGTTCACGGTGAACAAAAGTTTATGCCACAAAAATTCTTGTTTGTTCCAAGTAGCACTGCACCGCAGCAGGAAGCCAACTTGATATGGTTATGACTCCCAGGATAAACATTTGCCTTATGTAAGGACATATCATTTCACATCTTATCTACAGTGCTTTTCTGCAAGAGAACTTTAAACTCCAGGTTTGTCAAATCTGGAACTTCTGATAGCATTAGTTTCATTTTAAGTTATGGAAAGAAGAAAAAAAAATTGACTCTTGCTATAGGGGCATGGAAATGACGAACAAACATCTACAGTGTGACTGCATAGCTACAGCTGAATAGATAAAAGGTTCCTGGTTTTGATATTTTAATTTCCTCTCTGTTAGTTATTTTTTTCCCCAAAGTATTTCTGGTTTGGAATGAGATTTTCAACCTGAAAGTTTTTGGGGTGGAGGGATTCCAACAAAAAGAAAAAAAAAGCGCAAAAAAGAAAAAGAAGATGAGGAGGTAGCCCTGAATATTTCATTAAGCCTGATGTGAATTTTTTTTCATAATTCCTGGGTTCATTTAAATGTCTTTGCAAACATGTCATTTTTTTTAAAGTGGCAGGTGCCACTTCAAACAGCAGGTACTGAAACTGCCTTCTCTAACATCTCACAGGGACATAGGCAGCTGAAAGCTGCCTATACCATCCAGATGAGCTAAATTTCCTCTCAATAGCTGGACCTGATGAGGGACCAGCTGGAAAGGCTGTTTGTCATTGCTCATTGCCATGACTGTCATTGCCAGTCGTACTCACTCACTTGCTCTCACCGGCCTGGACATCTGCCCGTTTTTAATGGTTCATGTGCAGCAGAAGCAACCAAGAGCAAACTTCAGAGCAGCCAGGAGCTTATAGCGTCCAGCCGGAGGGTGGGAAACAGGAGTCCATGTTCCTGGGCTACATCGAGAGGAACAGGGACTTGAGTGTGGACTGTCACATCCTAAATGAACACCCGAGGCTGGTTATCCCACCTTTCCGTGTGGAAGCAACAGGAAGATGTCTGAAACCACAGAGTTTGCTCTGCAGGGTAAAACTGTTTCTAGCCCTCTACTAAAACTGCTGCCTTTTGCCCTGGCCCTTAACTTCAAGGGCCTCCTTGGAAGTTAATATGGTTTCTTCTTTCTGACAGAAGGCAATCTTTGACCTGCAGTGAAATCACACTGTAGAGGTTTATCTAGCAGAAATGTCCTTTTCTCCGGACTCCGACTCGCTTCTGTAATCAATGTTCACAACCTCAGGGAAACCCATATATGAGAAACACCTCAGAAAACACTTATCACCTCCTCACCTTCTGAACGCGAGATGAGGGGACAATGTATGCTTTAGCTCAAATTATCTGCTCTAGTGAGATTCAGGAATTGCTGTCAGCAAGTAGGACACCTGCTGGGACTCCAGGAAAAGAAATACTCATTCAACCATTGTTGAGCCATAATTGAAGGTTTAGGTTTACTCAAACAAGGTTTAAGAGGAGAGTCAGGACATTTTGTCTGTCCTCTGAGCCTGTACTCCTTTTCCTGTTCATTTGTGAAACAAAACCATTCTGTTGTATGACTTACCAAGCTAGAACAACAGTGTATCATTAGCAAATTAAGAAAGAATGAATTACCTTCCTTAAAGCAGAAACTGGTGGAACAATTTATATTCTAGATCTCTGGTGTTAAACCTCCTGGAACAGTGCTACGTGCATGTTAAGCAAAGGTTTGCTGTACTTATAGTAACACCTTTTCAATACTGCTGCTAATGGGAAAGAGCGTAATGCAATGAGGAGGACCATTCTATTGTAGAGAGTGTTTATTATTTTAAATGGTCATGGCTGTGAATTATGTGTCTCTCTTCACATTAAGTAGTTTTAGAAAAAATTATTACTGATTGAAGATTTTAGATTTAGACATAATTCTAACCTAAAATGCCTCCACTGCACTCCTTCATTTCTCAAAGAAAAAAAATCATAAATGCACTTCAGCGCAAATCTCTTCCTTGCCGTTTTGCCACCATTCCCCAATTCAAATGAAGGTCTCTAAAAAGTTGACATATAGCCCTATTGAAACAAGACTGACTTTTTTGCTGGTCCTTGTCACAAAATATGAATCCAGGTGACAAAAGCAGAGGCAGAATTTAAGTGCCTTTGGCACAGTCATTTTTGGCTACAAATAATGAAACTCCAAACACTGTATGAAGTTTTTTGTGATACATTGTACAGAACTCAAATACCATCTCAGTCACAAGACTAGAAGGGACAACGTCTCTTCTGTCTGTCTTGCGCTTGTCATGTAATCACTTATAATAGATTTACTCTTCCTTTACCTTGGTATAGGCAGGGCAGCATAAGACAACATAAAGGAGGACATCTGTTACAGAAAACAAAAGCACCTGCTGGAATGCAATGCAGCAAGGAAGGCTCAGCTACCAACAAACTGAAGACCAAAAAAGAGCAAGGCACCCACTGCAAGGCAGGTTGGAAGCAAAAGGCAGCAGCARCATGTTGCATTAGTGACCACATCTCCCCAAGCCTTTCCTTCCCTGTGAGTCAGTGGTGATGATGGCCATCTGTGTTCATGTTCCTCTTGAGGAGCAGAGTAAGGGAGAAAGCCTGGCCATGTGCCTACCTCCCTTCACTTCTCTCCTGTGGTGGTGGGGACTGAGACCTCCTGCAGTGTGAGCGCTCTTATTTTGCTGACTTTGTGCTTTGGGAGAGCCCCTGCTGCAGGTAACCGAGATTGTGTATTTGACTGCAATGTCGTTTGAACCCGCGTACTTTCCCTAAATTCAACAGTCTCACAAGGAATAAGCTTTTCTTTTCACTATGAACTAGCTTCTAACTGCAGGTTTCTTGTTTAACAGAAAACCAGAAATATAAAAAAATACCATAATCTCAGGAAAAAGTGACTCTTGGTTTCTTGCACTATAGTTTGCAACAATGCTACAGATACTTACACGGATCTGCTATTCAGTTTATGGGTCTCAGCTGAGTTTCAAAGTCCTAGTAACTTTCCCTGCCAAGACTCTGTAAACAAACTGCAGTTGCCTATTCATCAGGCTTTGCAGTATCATAACACAGCATTAAAAACACTAGACTCAGGTCACCTTGTCCCTTTTGGAAAGAGAAAAAACACAGACACAGAGTCAAAAGGCTGACAAAGAAAGTTTCACATTCCTAACTTTTCATTCCACATAGGGAAAGGAAAGAAGAAAAAAAAAAAAAAAACATCCACCCAAAAAAACACCACACACCAAAAAAAACCCACAACAAGAGTTCTGATTCCTTTTACTTTCTGAGATTGCCTTGTATGGCTAGAGAAGAACCTCTTGCTACCCACGTCAGTGTTTCCCTTTCTGGTCCATCTACAAACATTTCACAGAAGTGGTGAGAAATTACTTTTTCACATTTCCAATGAGAACAGAAACAGATTTTGAATTCTCAAAATATCTTGCTGGTCAAGTATTCCATGTTCCAACTGGGCTAAGGAAAACTCCATCCATTTCACTTGCTTGGCTTACAAAGAACCTTTATCCCTTCCTCCAAATGTTATGGTTGCAGGTGGATTTCCTATTCTCTTTTATCTTGCTAACTTTGTTGAACTGGATAAGATTCACTTCTAATAGCAGTAAATACTGAGAGATATAGAGGAAGAAAACTAGGTACATCGCAGTTATTGCCACAACAAAATAAGCTGACTAAAATACCACCAGAGTACAGGGCTTCTTTCAGAAACAATAAATCAGGACTCATAAGTGAAAGCGATTACATTTGCAGTACAGCTTAGAAGATAGCATAGCACCATAATTTGAGAATTTTTACTACTAGTTTGGTTTACTGCTTGGCTGTAAATCCTATTTAAACAATCCTAGAAGGATTGCTGTAAACCTCAGAAGCCCAAGGAGTTCCAGAACAAGCCACCTTCAAGCGCAGGAAGGCTGCAAGCTTCAGCGCCAGCCACCCCTGGAAGCCTAACCCACAAGGGACATTTCAGAAGGGTTCTTTATGTGTTAACCTATTATCTTGCTGGAAGTTTATTAGGAAGGTATAAGATCAACCAGTGACTAAGTATCAATTAATTACCAAGGTTGGATTTATTGAATTTCAGGAGCTCTATAGCAGGTAAGTCCTGGCAGGTATCATTACTGAAATTCATTTGAGGTCTAAGTTGAAATCCAAACCRAGAGAGTTTAATGCATAAAATGAAAAATCAATCAATCTCAGTTGGATAATTTGCAACAGATGCTTTACACTGATCCTCTGCTATGGGTGGCGTCCTGAGCATATGCTCTAAGAAAATAGGAGGCAGAAGAGCTGGGGAAAAAACCACACAGATTTATATTGGTTTGCAATAAGTCAAGGAAAAATGTATTCCACTTACAGTAACAGAACCAGAAAGCACTGATGTGTTAGGATTTTAAGTTCATCTGTTACAAATAAAAATCTTTTCATAGAGAAAGAAAACCAAGCAAACAGACCAAATATCTCCTCCTGCTCATTGTCTCGACAAATAATAGTGATGCCAACAACACAAAAACTTACAAAAAAGCTAAGCGAAGGATTTCCTAAATTAACATCTAGAGAGTTCAAGGAACATAATCAGATAAAGAAGGGTATCATCATACCACAGATTGATACGATATGAAATACATGATGTCTTAGAGAGTGAATCAGTTAGTCACTGCTCCATTTCTGTGTCTGTGGTACTAAAACAGTCCCAGGGACCAATTGTCTCACAATGAAAAAAGCAAGCAATTTTAAAGGGAAATGGCCATAGTGGAGCATACATCTACACAGCATCTGAGCTGTAGGTAAAGATTTCAGAAGCAATTAACATTGAATTGCTTTTCCCAAATGAAAGCAGTGGGGCAAAAATAGGGTAAAGATGCAAAGTTAAGATAGAGATGAAGAGCTTTTGCACACTGAATGACCACTATGTTTTCCATCCACGATGACAACCATGTCCAGCAGTGGCTTTCTTCTCAGCTTTGAGGCCCGTAATATAGACATTCACATATTAGCTAGTCATCTGGTGACCTTTGTGGATGATTCAAAAGACCTAGGCAGTTCTAGGACATGATTCATCAGGCTTACTATAGATATCTACCTTACTAAGTGCTTCATCTACTGTAGTTGAGCAGAACTGCACTATGAAAATGTATTTCTCTTCACGAATCCTAAAGGATAGCGTGTAGAACACCTCTATACAGGCACCTAAACCCCAAATGTCTGCTGTAGGTTTAGGGAAAAGCCACAATTAGTACACCTGTTGGCAGGCTAATATGCAAGTCCCTTGGTACCACATGTGCCTGGTCCACCCACAGTACAGGAGCAAAGACCTTGGACCTGTGCTGAGGCATAGGTTTGGTCCTCTGTGAGCTCAGATGAAGTTTATTCCTAAACATATACTTATCGATAAATGGTAAAGATGGCAAGCAGGACCAAACATCTACATCAAATAACATCGATTTAAGCTAGAAGTATTTTCACTGATTTTAGATTTTCACCGAAAGCAGAATTTGGCCATTTGAGAGAATGCCTGAAAATCCCACAACCAAGGTGCTTTTTCCAAAATAAGAGAAGGTTATTAAGAACCAGCTATAGCAGACCTGAGGCATTTACATAGAAGCTGAATTTTCAAAGTTATTCTGTAACCAGAAGTCCTATTGTAGGGTCATTTAAGGAAAAAAAAAAAAAAAAAAAAAAAAAAAAAAAAAAAAAACACCACACACACACACAAAAAACCCACAACACCAACAACCAAAAAAACCCCAAAAAACAACCTACAAAAAACCTGGAGCACTTAACACCCCATCTGCATTCAGTATGCTGAGCACATTTGAAAAATCTGACCTTAAATGATTATTTCTGACAGGCTTAAAATGTGTTTTTTGAAGGGAAAGTGCTTGCTGTCATGTTAGTGAAAAAAGGAAGGGGGAAGAAAAGTGTAATCACAGTCATTTGAAACTGGGTATCTAGTTTGCCAAAATATGCCTGAATATTCTTCCGTTATTCACTACTTTATCTCAGGCTGTTGGCTATGCTTGTGCCAGACACAGGCAAAATGTGATTTTTGTCTTGATAGAATCTCTGTATTAGAGGGAGAACAGAATTAAAAAAAAAAAAAATTGTTAAAATACATATGACTCCTTGTCCCTCATTCAGGGCTATGAAAGACCTTAAAGCTTGATTCAAATTTGGGGGGAAGGAAGGAAGAAGAAGAAAGGAATGTTTTAATTTGGAAACCTGGCTTCTCTACAGCAACCAAATTCTTCATGAGGAACCAGCGACTTATGAGAAGATGAGTGATGAGAGTTAAACCAACTAAGCGTTTTAATAACAACTCTCAGGAGCTTTTACAGGTTTTGAACTTTACAAAATCCAAGAGCTGGTATTGATATTAATTCTAAAAGAAAAGTGATGTACAGGTTAGAAGGAGCATGCCTAGATTTCTATGTATTTATTTTACATCTGACATTTGTGGTTGAGAAAATCTGTTCAGGTAGGTCTTTTAAATTAAGAGCCCAAATTAAATAAACCTCTTTCTAAAATTTTCTCCTATGTTCCTTATGCTAATCCTTTTGCAAAAGCAAGAATGAAAGTATTTTAAATTCCTTTTCTACCTGTTATGTTGCTGGCTTTTATTTCACCTTTCTTGTCTTGGGCAGAAGGGTTAGACAAATCAGTTTCTCTCTCTACAAAAGAGAATCCATTTCATTTCCTGGTTTTCCTGAACCAACAGGTACACTGATGTTCAAGTTTCTGGCTCTAAGAATGTTTAAGCAGTAGTAAAAAAAAAAGTATATTTGAAACACTATGGAGAAAAAGAAAACCCTAACAAACAAACAACCTCTGCTGCTATTATATTATGTAATCTGTTTTTAATAAAAGCTTAAAAAAACCAACCACCACCACCAACAAAAAAACCCAAACACCAAACAAGAAAACTCACAAAATCCTGTGTGGCACTATGTTAAGAAATTGTCTTGTTTTAGTTTGAAATGCTCAAAGAGAAAATAATATCAAATGGCCCCTATTACAGCTACACGGGGAACATGGGCAGTAAGGACTCAGGGTTGCCAATTTCTGCGTTTGCTGAAAGATTCAGAAGAGGGGGTTTTGGTTTTACTTTGCCAGCTCCTGGAGTCATGTGGTTAGGGAAGACCCCTTTTTTCTTTTTTAAAAAGATGGTCCACAATAGTTCAGAAACTGGAAGAGAAGGGAGCCTAAAAATATACCGCTCTACAAAAGGTAGATTATGCCACATAAGCCTATCTCTGATGTTCAGAGGTTTGAGTGAGGATCTCTGAATGCTTATGGTTAGCAAGACTTAGTATTTCCTACTGTTTCTTCACAACCATCTTACAGCCTCCCTCCTCTACAAAAGAGAGGTGGATTTATTTGAAACTTTTCCCCATGTGAGACTGTGCAAAGAGGAGCAGAGAAGCCTGATGTTTGTCTGTCCTCCCACAAATAAAGGGGAAGCAGGGTACGTAGACCACAGAACAGTACTGATGTTCTGCCCTGAGCATCAGCCAGGGGCTGCAGACAGTGCAGCCCTGCAGGGAGGCACCCCAGACCCCACAGCAATTTTTCACCATGCCAGGATTTGTAATATCTGCTTCCACGAGAAGTGGCAGTCCTTTTTTTTGGCCTACTAAGAAGCAAGTCTCTCTTCCACATACACCTATTTATAGATAAAATGCATACATATTTTTATATATATAAAAAATCTTTGCTGGGAAGTATCAGCACAAAGGTTGACGGCTCTTCTTTCAGTCTTGTGGTCATGCATAATGGACAGATAYGGCAAGTAACAGCCAAAAAACAGGATTCAGATGAATTAAACTATCTGGATTCAGGTGTTAGAAAACGAGGATGTTAATGTCATCTCTCTGAAGGAAGCTATCATTGCAAGGAGAGGCCCTTCTTGGCCACGGGTGGCATTATCTTGACAAATGGGGTGGGATGATTTTGCTTAAAGAGAAAGGGAGGGCAGATACTTTTAAAATTAGAGCAGTAATTCTAAAGCTGAATGTCAGTTTAAGTCTTCATGTTCCCTTGCAGCACATAATTGAGGCAATATCATTATCTCATTACCAGAGGATACTGCTGTAAGCTTTGAAAACGGCCTCTAAAGAGCCACTGACACCGCTTGAAGAGTTTTGAGAAAACATTGTGTTTAGGGACAAATTTAATTATTCATGACATATTTTCTGACTCAAATGAAAGGGCCTTTGCATTGTAAGCCACAGGCAGCAGACAGCAAGAGCAGCCTGAACGAGAACTCACAAAGTGAGAGCTTTGACAACACCATGGAGAAGTGGGCCTGATTGTTTTATAATGCAGTTGGGCAACCCCCAGGACCACATCCCAAACAGATCTAAGATGCAGTATCCACATACCTACACTGCAGCGCCTCTACCTAATTCCTAGCTTTGGGCCTCACTTGATAATATGGATGCATATTATCTCTTCCTTGTCTCCAACATCCTTCATGCCATTTATTTGGTTTTGGTAACCTCTTGCAATTTCCAAACACCTTTGCCTGTCTCTAGTGACAGTGACAAAACTCATACAAAATTGGAGACAAAAACCTTAGCAGTCTGAAGAAAATTGCACAGCTCTTGTATTGATACTGGAAGCACATGTATGAGTTTTATGTGTTTTACCAGTACCACCCCAGAAAATTTTTTTTTTGCTTTATATGCATGCATTTACAACAACTTGCAATTGCCTATTAAAGAGACAGCCTCCCCCCTTCCTCTTCTAGGTGTCTCCTGCTTCCCATGCTGTCCATCTGGAATACCTCCTCCTGGACAGGTGCAGTCATAAAATGATGCTTCTCAGCCCACTTAATTGTCCTCAAGTGACAGATGGGATTTGACTATAGCTGGTAAGCCATAAGCACATGAAGCAGATGAGCAGTTAATTAGCAATGCTCGTGTTTCTGTGTAAATATCTATAGAAACTAGACATAAAAAGATAGCCTTATCAAGCCAGTTAGTCCATCCTCTCTCTAGTAACACATTTTTTCCTCATTTGGTACATTTTAAAGGTTTGGGTTGGTTTTTCTCCACACTCCCCCCCCCCCGCTACTTTTAAAATCCCAAGTGACAAAGTTTTTATCAGCTCCCTTAGGAGACTATTCCACAGCCTAACGAATCTTGGTGTCAGAAAATCTTTTCTTTATGTTCAGCCTAAAGCTAGCTCTTGAAAAATTGAGCAGGCAAAAAACAAAAGGAAAAAAAGTCATATCTGTTAACTCTGTAGAACAATTTCTAAAAGCAAAACTGAGCCTTCCTGTTTCCTAGGACACATTAGCACTTCTGTAAATGGTTGTATTAGAAAAAGAATCAGTGCAAGTTTCTCTTGGGGGCAGGTTTCACTTTATCCTGCTGCATTACACCAATCTAAAGATACTGGTCATAAAAAAAAAAAAGATACCTCAATAGAGTAGAAAGGAATGTGGTGAAGGGAAGAATATATCAATAGGGAAGAAAGGCAATGCAGTCAGTCTTTCTTATATTCCAGGTCAAAACACAATGGTCAATGTCTATGCAAGCAGACAGTCTCCAACTTAAATTCATTTATTTAACCAGTACTCAAAACACACAGAAGAGGCTGGAGAACTTTAGCCAAAGAATCCCCTCCTGGGACCCAGCTATTTCATGAAATAACTCAGGATTTCCTCAGGTTTTCAGAGTGGCTCAACAATAACTGAAAAAAGGTGCTATGAACTCAGCCTAAGGAAAATTACTCCATGAAATTACTGGAAAAAAAGACATATTTTAGTATATCACTTCTACCACATTTAGTTTGTTTCTTTTACATACATATACCAGTCTTCTGATGTTCTTACGTGCTGAGTCTTGAGAAGTCTGTTTATGGCTCATAACTAAAGAAATTTAACAAAATAAGATGTGTCAGCCTCAAGAAAGAAGTGAACTCCAGGTCCTGACAACAGTTATCTCTTTGCCAGTCCTTTAGTCTCCCCTATCCTTTTTCCTCTTGGTTTAGAGCCTTGCCTCTATTCTTTTCTGTCTGAAAAGTCTCTCCCTAGAAGGATCCTCCACCAGCATCAGCAAAAACTCCCCTGGAGATGCAAGGCAGGTGCCAGTGAATTATTCAGCCCATATAAAACTCAGGTCAGTCAGAGACCAAATGCACACCAAAAATCCCAAATTAAAGCAGCATAGGCTATAGAAACCATATCTGTTCATTGGTCAGATGTCTACTTGAAAGAGTTGCCCCTATCTGCCATACCTTCTAACTTGTTACAGGGATTGAGCCCTATATGCAGGAGCTCAGACTCCTGCACCATCCCAGGAGGCCTCTCTTCTATACATCCAGAAGTTATCATTATTAGATTTTCAGATCAACAGTTTCTCAAGAGAGAAAGCAGAATGCTTTTTCTCCTCTTTTCAGCTTAGAGAGACCTGTAATACAACTTAACCTTTTCTTCCCAAGAAGTAGACGAAGGCCTACCTGCTCCAACCGCCAGAGCTCAGCAACAAACCTCCTGGTGCTCCTACCAACACAGCCAACCACTACAACTGTAGAGAAGCCCAAGGTACAGATAGAACAAATTTCACCTAACAAGGAGTGAAACACTATAAAAGCTCTCTGAATTACTCATGCCAGAGTCTGTGATTATATCAGCATGGTTTCCGAATCAGGGGCGCTAATAACTTAGTAAATTCAGCAGTGAAGCTCTGTCTCAATATCCTGGTAGAAGATCACTGTTTCTGCCCACACTTGTAAGCACTAAGTAATTAGCACCTTTTTGCACCCTGCTGAAATACAGCTGTGGGCTCAGCCAAACACTGCATCAGGCTGTGCCATGACGACTGTAGGAATCAGACTATCCTGAGTCAAATCAGTCTGAACAAATCTGAACTGTATCATGCCTATGGTGTATCCAGCCCAGTATCCTGTCTCTGCTAGTAGTCAACAAGGGAAACCAATCAAAAAAACTTAAAAGCAATGGAAGCCCACAGTGATAATTTCTCAGAATACTCTCTCTCTCAGCTGCTTGTGGTCTAGCTAACATTGTTAACTGAAGATACTGTCTTTGCACATAAAAAACCTGTGTCTTTCTTTTGTTTAGTTCTCCAAGTGGTCTATAAATCAATGCAAACACTTAGCAACCCCTGCATCCTTCAGGAAAGGGTTTCACAGCTTTTCACAATCCCAAGTGAAGAAACGCTTTATTTTGTTTGTTCTGGACCCGTCACTTGCCAGTTTAATCTGTTGTCCTCTAAGACTTGTATTAGAAGAGACAAGGAACAAAAGTATCTTTCATAGTTTTAGATATTTCTATCATACCAAGCCAGAGTAAATCCCTTCCAATCTGAGGAGTAAAAAGGCTATTCAATCATTCTTTGTGTAAAAACTTCTCCATACAAACATCCAGGCTACCCTTCTCTGCATTTTTTTCAGTTCCTCTTCCAGGACCAGAACTGTGTAACATCATTGATAAAAGCACTGAAGTCATTTAGCAGCTCAAGCTGGACCTAAGTGGGTTGTTGTAGACAAACAGGAAATCGTACTGGGTGACCCCCTTTAGTGCATGCTTAGCACTAAAGGCAATGATCAATTTACTGCCACTGGATAATCACCTACTGTACCTACAAAGCACTACCACTTTGTACCAACCAGAAAAGCTCACACAGCACTTTCCAGGGATGTCCAGTAGTTTTACAGGGACTAGACCTCTAAACTTTTATTTCCTGAGCTAGGGAGTACAGGAAGACATTTTGACAAATAAGGAGATGTTTGTGGCCTCAGCCAAAATCTTTTTCTTCTGCCATTCTATTTCATTATACAGAAAAGTAAATAAAATAATGAGTGAATCATCACATGAAAAATCTCAGGAATTCACAAATCTCAAGCTTATTGATGACACAGGGAGTAAACCATCTATGTTTAATGACTGCTACTGTTCTTACTCCTCTTACGGGCTACGTGTGCTAATCACAGTGATTGTGTTTGAAGATTTATTGTCACTTTTCATCTCTGCTGTCGTCACATATTAGAAGCTTTCTCATCAAGAAAAACAAGTTAACATGCTGCTGCTGACTGCATGATGAGGGGAGTTAGAGTGGGACCTTAAAAGTAACGGTTTTTCACAGGCAGTGAATATTCATTTAACTGAATGTCATGGGAGACAGAGTGTGTCTGAGTAATTACGGGAATTATCAGTGCAACTAACTGACATGGAGGACCATCACCCTGTTTTGGGTAACTGAGGTTTGGACAGCTGAGACTGTACTGTAGTCTATAGAATGAGGGACTAGTTGCAATTCAGCCAGATGACACCGAATGTGAAATGGGTGGTTGACAGCTGCAGTGCAGAACCTTCTTGGGTTTGATGGCATTTTTTGTTTGTTAGTTCAGACTGAAAGGCAGTCCTGTGAAAACAATAAGGAAAAACTGTGATCAAGGGTGTTAAGAATTTTTTTGCTGGGTTCACGTGAGTAATTACAGATCTTGTAGAGGATTAATTCTATTTGTTTTTCCCATACAAACCATCTATGAGCAGCTTTAGTGGAGTAAAATAATGATATCAGTAGAATTTCTCCTAGTATGAATTTCATCAGTAATTCAGTATGACAATTCACAATAATAAGTGGAAAATATGTAAAGAAGATCGGGCATGCCTGGTCATACACTTGGAAGATTTTTAGCACCCCAAGCAAGATAGGAAGCTATAGCTATTTCTGCATTTTTTGAATAATTCCAGATGCCAGTATATCCACATCCCTCCCAAATGACTATTAAATGCAGCAAAAATAAACAACATAATGCATGTGATGACTATTTTCTTCAACTCTGTTAAAGCATGTAAACGATTGTACAAAAGGGTTTGGTGGCTTCTGCTTTAGCTAATGCTTGCTATTTGAGTACTGTTTTCATAATAGTCTTGCTGAAATGAAAAGCCTAAATGAAGCTCTCCAGTAGGCTTACTCACGTAGGCATAGTTGACTCTGTTGCTGCTGCTGGACAACTCTGGGATTTGATCTGGTTTCCATTCCTCTAGTTCAGCACTACTCACCATTGCCTAAACGTCATCACATAGACACCCAGTTTAATGGGCGACCTGATCAACAGCTCTGCTGTAGACACCACCTGTCATCATAGACTAGTTTAAGCCAAAATCCATGCCCCATTTTTCTCATTTATAGAATAGTAACCCAATTTACATGGAAAGCGTCAAGGGTCAATTTATTCATATTTGCTCAGAGTCCTGAGTGGAAGATGCACTAAAAGTACACTGAGCTGTTACTGCAGTGTCAGCATACTAATACACAGTCCCCAAAGGGTCTGCACTCCAGGAAGATTTTGACTTAAATCATCAGGAGCTCCTCATTTCCCTCTCCCATGATGGAAGAGATGAATCACCTGTTAAGGATAATCCCTAACATATATCTAGTAAACTAATTTGGACACAACCTATTCCCTAATGAAAAAAGTTGATTGGAAACTGTTGATCAGTTCTCATTAAGTTGTGTCTCTCCTTTTGCCAACACAGAGTTACTTCCCTGAGCGTATCCTTCATCTTCACTAGTCTATAAACATTTCATAAACATCAGTACACTTAGTCTTAAAGCAGGCCTCTGACATATGTTAGTATTATCTCCTATTACAAAAGCAGAAGTGAAAAGCAAAGTTTATGCCTCTGGCCAAGAATGGATCTAACCATATGTGCACACATAGGCAGCATGCGTATATAAACATATACGTTTATGATTTGAAAAAAAGGAATTAAATGGCACAGAAAGGAATTGAAAATGTTTTTTGAGCTGACTTGCAATGTGTTATTCAAACAGGAGGAAGATACTTTGTTTAAGTTGGACTCATTTAACCTTTCTGAAAACATTTATTGATTCTGAAGTGGAAACATAATTGTGAATTATCAGAGCATTTCATTTCAAATTACCATTTTCATTTCAGAAGTGACCTAACGTATAATATACAAAAGGAGGAAACATTTCCAAAATTAAGCAAGTTGTAATCATGAAAGTTATCCTCCCCTTTTCTTTGCAATCAAGTGTGTGTTTCTGGCAAGTTTTACTAAGTCTTGCATAGACTGTTTCTTGTAGGCCTACTTTGACTTTAAGACCAAAGCCC
This sequence comes from Phoebastria nigripes, assembly GCA_035582835.1. Classification (NCBI taxonomy): domain Eukaryota; kingdom Metazoa; phylum Chordata; class Aves; order Procellariiformes; family Diomedeidae; genus Phoebastria; species Phoebastria nigripes. The sequence continues at coordinate 324,361 of JAYKAV010002964.1, forward strand.
TCGTTGCAAGGTTATGCTTCCTCCCTGAGTTTTTTTCTGGTTTTGTCCTACAATAAATGAATATATACTTATACATATAGATGTCACAGGGGCTGGTACTGCCACTCCTTTCCCTTGTGAGATGTCAGGATTTACTGGATATCAATATTAAAATGCACTTACTGCTATACAGTCTACATTTTATTTTTATTAATTTTTAATGGTGGTTAGAAGTATTGATTTTAAAAAATATTTGTTATGATTTAATCCTTACTTTATTTTTTATTTCATCCCAATTGTTTCATATATATTTGGCAAATGCCTCATATTCTAGCCGTGTGTGATTTGCCAGCTATTAATATTCATGATGTGCTTAATCACTGTTCGTGTTGTATTCAGATTGTTGGTCATCCTAATCACGTGTGATACAGGTGCTGCTGCTGCTTCTCTGAATGACTAAAATACTTGAAAACATGAATATTTGAAAATCACACTAGTCAAACAAATCTCAGTAAAATTAATGGGAGTCACTAGAATCCAAGTGACCAAAATCACTTAATGTCACCCAAAACTTAGCATCTATCAACAGAATTATAAGGAGCCATCTTCCTCCTGGATATCAATTTCCAAATGCCTACTGGTAAGCTCATATGTCCTCTTCTTATCCAAGATCAGCATGATTTTACTACGTGATGCCCTATAAGCATTCAGCAATATTTATTACTCTACTAAAAGATGATCAAAAAGAACTGTGTTTTGGCAAGGTAAATGGTTTTATCTTGTTCCTGGTAAGACTACAGAAATAAACAAAAAAAAGTTTAAAAAAGAACTCAATAATAAAAGGACCCCAAGGTATGTTATAACATAAATTTATAGCTACAGGAGAGATTGTTTTGAAGCAAAGTAGAAATTATTCTGAGAATGACAATCTGAGATCCCATATTAATTCTCTCCAAACAGCTCTCAGATAATGCTTTGTTTAAATGTCAGAAAGGCTCTGAAAATTCAATCAGGAATGGAAGGGAAACAAAGGTTCAAAACTGTATTCCTTTGTTCTTAAATGTCTTTGCCACCTATGACTAAAGACTCTGCAAACATGGCATAATCAACTTGAGGCATGAACACAGGCGGCTTCCTGTCTTGAAATACTGTGACTGAAGAAACAGGCTTCTGAAAACAGACCTGATTTACTGGGGACTAAGATTTGCTGCACAAATGAAGTCTCAGGCTACAATTTGCCTTTTACCTAAGCCATCAAGATAAGACATATTTAGGAAGAACAGCTGGCTGCAGAGTTCATTTTTGTTCTTTATGTACTTGTCAATATAAAGAAAAAAGAGGGAGTGATTGTGAGAGTGTGTGAGTGCAACTACATCACACACTAAACTTGGGAGGCTTTTTATTTAGGTTTTTGTAAAAGATGCTTGATTTCCATAATAGAAGGACTTTTGTGGAAAACTGCATTTTTAATGTACGCATTAAACTCATCATAGTTCCATCATAAAACAACACATGCTGTCAAAAAAAGAGTTGAAAGCAATACCCTAAAATGAACATGATTAGACAAACATAAAATAATTTTTAAAACTCTGCAAGTAATAGAAAGAGACAGCACAGCCTAACAAAGACCTAATTCTCAGATCTTCTTCCAGTGTCTGGCAAGGTGATGGTGTAAGGGTCTGTATATCTGATGGCATGTGTGTATAAAGTCTACCCCAACTAGGTCTCAGTTTCAGTTAGGTCACTACGTGATCTGTCTGTGATTTAACACAAACTACAACAACATGGGAGTAGCAGGATGTGTCAAATGAGAGGACAAGATCAATGAGCCGTGCTGGAAAGAACTGCAGCAGCTGTTCCTTGGCCTGAGGGCATTATTTATTTTTAAATGTGAATCCTCAACTATAGTGGAGATAGGATGTAGCATAACTTTGATTTTTCCATTCTGTGGTAGGACACTGATGTAGGGTAGAAGTCACCAATGCACAGAACTTCACCATGTCCTATCTCAGCCTTCTTGCAGGAGGATGGATTTCTTCCTTTTCTTGGGACAATCTCAAATGCAGGGAAGTTTCCTGAGCCACAAACGCACAGGGTCTTCACAGACCTTTGTTATGCTGTTCACAGAATTAGGCAGGTGAAAAATTTGTCAAAGAGGAAAACAAAACACTAAGATGGGTATGAAATGCAGCCATTTGAAGTCCAGGACAGAAGAGACAGATCTCAGTCCATCAATTGCACTCTCTCTGGAAAAGATACCATACGAAGATGGACCTGTCACGTTTTACAGGGTCTCTCACATTAATTTGAAAGCTTGTTGCTAGGTTCTACTAAGAATTGAGGGGAGGGGTTATAATTATTAACAAGTGACTCATCTGCTCACTGATGATAAAAAACTCTTTCTGTTCAGTGCTAAGGAAAAATAAATAAATGGCGTCCTCATTCCACTCACCGATTCAGGGAGGTGAAAGAAAGATGGAGAAAACAGAAACAAATGCACAAAGGGCTTGAATAAATTTTTCAATGTTCACCAAAAGGCTAAAACAGGTTAGATGTGAAAAATAAAGCACTCCACAGTGGCTCAAGGAGGGATCAGCTACGTACAGTGTGACTAAAGACACATATTGTAAGCCCTTCTTTAGCTTAGCCTGGCACTCCGGCTCAGCTGCAAGAAGGGTTGTACAAATATCTAAAGAGACAGAGACATCTTCTTAGCTGTACCACTGCTGATTCTTCTTTCTGTCTTCCCCCTTGTCCTACCAAAGTTTCCCCAGTCTTTCTCTGAACACGACCCTCTTTGCCCTCAGTGCATTTGCTCTCATAAATATCCATCAGGCTGCTCTTCAACTCCTCTGCTCTGACCCTCTGCCAGTAAGGCCAGTTCTCTCCAGTTCACATGAAACTGCTGTCACCCACCCCTGGATCTGAAGAAAATGTCATTCACTGAGGCACCTCAAACTTCTTTTCCCACCAGCTGGAGGACCATCAGGTCCAGTCAGGGTAGAGTGCTGGAAGACCATGGACAGGGGAAAGCTCACCCTCTGTGAGACTCCTGGCCACACCATGTAGTTGTGAAGCCTCTCAATAACCTTCCCCCTCACCTCAAGAAGATATCACTGTCAAAATGCATCTGGGGAGCTGTGAACAGAAGATGTAGCTGTGGTGATAGGGAAAGGTCACACTGTTCTTGCAAAGTGGGCGTCAGCTGAAGCGTTCATGGCTTGGTCTGCTACTTGGTCATGTGAAATGGGATTAGAAAATACTTACATACCTCATAGTGATATTTGTCAAGCAAATTGAGATTTTTCAGGGATAACTGCAAGATACTTTGATTATAGGCAGCCTGCAAAAAAACCCTTTATCCTCTCCTCCATGAGAGTTTCTGGGACCTAACACATTTTTCTACTGAACTTTTCCAGAGGAGATAAGTTATCTGACCTGACTACAGGGAGAAAGTGCAGTCAATAATTTGGAGAGCAAGGAATCAATGTTGTACCCTTATTTAAAAACCAATATACAGTAAATATCTGCCAGCAGCAGTGATAACATTCACTTACACTGGAGATAACTCACAAAATGCCAACTAGCCATCAGTTTAGGAAACCAACAAAATGGTCTCAGTCCAGATAAGTTATGTTCTATCAATACAGTTTGGCCTTTTTCTTTTTTAGTTTAGTATACTTGTTTCACATAAAAACCGTGCAGAGCTTTCCGAGTATCACATGTGTTTACCTAGCCACAGGCATATTCACAAAGGGAAGGAGATCAAATGACTACTGAAATGGTTGGGAAGGTTTTGATTTTTATCTCCGAGGAGACAGACATTTGTCGTTGGCTGCTTTCAAACCAGACAGGGACTGCTGAGAGAGCCATGGCAGGCATTTTTTTTCCTCTCGACTTTTCGTTTTGCCATTGACTGCTCATTGTTTTCATTCTGTACTGAAAGGGCAGATACATTTTTTTAAGGCTGTTAACAGAGGGATCTGATATAAATTCTGGTACAGTCAGTTTTTCCTTTCTAGCACACATACAGGTGCTGCCCTTTCACTGATATCACAACCCACCCATCCTGCCACTGCAACAGAGGATGCAGCATGTTTAAGACATCCTCTTTTCCTTTCTCATTCTTAATTTTTATCTTTAGGCTGTAACAAAAGAAGGATTACTCATTCTAACCGACATGTACACTGAAGCTTTTCTAAGGAGCTTAGACATGGTGAGAGAATGGCTAAGGACTCTGCACCTGGTGCCATTTTGAGCTCCCTTGCTCTTCAGCCTGCCAAAGCAAATTGCAACTCTACAGGCAGAAGAGGAAAAATTCCTTATTTCTTCACCCGTGTGCGTATTTCCTCCAATATCACACGTGTCTGATCCCCACAATCCATGTGGCTTGATCATATTGAGGTCTTCCAAAGTCTGTCCTTCTCCCAGCTAAGTCAACTCAAATTCTATAGCCTTAACTGGACAGTTGCAGCAATTTGTCTCAGTCCTGCACATAAAGACTTATGCTCAGCCCTGACCTACCTCCTCTGGCTTCAGGAAAGAGTCACACTGATAATTTTCTGCACCTGTGCCACACACGTGTTTTCAGGGATTTTCAGTGCAACATTAGCTCTATTCAAATAGACAAGGTGCTTTCAGCCATCATGTACTTTCTGTTGATTCTATCTTTAATCCAGCTTTCTGTTCTGCTCAGAACCTCTGTTGGTATGCACTGGGATGCACCAGCCCTACCTATCACCTTCTGACCAACCACGGTCTGGGACCCTGGATTTACTGCTGTTCCAGGGCCCTCTCCTTGTCTCACCTCTTTCCATAACACCACAGTGATAGCAGATCTGCCAGAGGACTAGAGACCAGTTCCTTCCTGAACAGCGATTAGCAGAAACCTCCTGAATGCTCCATTGTACCGCTTGTACTATGGCTGCAGCCATCCTCTCATGTCTACTTTTATTTAGCTGGCATATCCTCTCAGCACATAAGTTTTCCATAGCTGGAAGAATGATTTCAAGAGCAGACACTCAGAGGCCTTGATATCTCACAGCACTTGTTGGCAAGATGCTCCTGGAATAATCCTACTTGGCCAAGTAAATTGACTTCCAGGTAGGGCTTGGCAGACAAAAGTTTTCTGGTCCCATGAATTGAAATGAAAGTGCTTACAATTTCCTTGGCCCAAACTGAGATAGAAAGTATGCAAGCCTTCTAATGAGCTAGAAATGTTTAGTTCCAGTTCGACTGACAGATTTGCTTGTCATTTAGCAAAATGGGATTTGAGCATGGCCCCTTTTACGATCAAGTTTCATATGAATTATTTTCAGTTTTCATACAAAATGCATGAACTGGAAAGAAATAATAAAATTTATCTTCTAGAAAAAAGTAAGATGGGGTGTTCCGGCAATTTTCTCCCTACAGTTTTGTCAGTGAGGAAATTCATAAAACTGCCCATTTCCCAGTCATGTTTCATTCTGATAAATCTATATTTTCCTGAGAAATACAAGAACATTTATCACTGAAAAAATCCCACTCAACTATGCCTTCTATGCAGGTCAATAGGGATTCTGCATAGGACCAGACCCTGACAGCACATCTCTTCCTTTTCTCCCATGTTTTCAAATCAGCGTATTTTTTACTGAAAAGATGTTTTCTGACTTTTGCTGCTGCTGCTCATTTCGTATGCTGAAGTTGGCATCTTGGATTTCTCACAAATGTTTTCCTGTGAAGATGAGGATGTCATCAGAGACCCGGATCATGGGCAGGACAGAGCAAATGACAGGAAGAGAGAAAAATTGGAAACACTGTCATGCAGATATTCTGAAGTATGGAGACAACCGCTGCTCCTTGGGAAGCAGAAATACTTCTAAATGACATGCCCTTTTCCCAGTTTTCCATGCAGCATCACTGTGGGCCTTTTAATGACATGTTTATATCTGTTAATTTCATGCCAAGGTTTGGCAGTCGTCCACTGTCACGTAATTTGAGCTCCTAGAAGCAGAAGTACCGCTTACAAGCTTCCCTCCCTCCTGTGCATCCTGGGTGGAGGTGGGCTGGGCAGAGAGTGACAGCTGGCCCTTCACTGAAGTGCTGCATCACACTGGGTGATTTGTGGATTTTGTTATTATTCCAGTGCACTCGGATGAAACCTTGTCTTTTGTCACAAGTTTCAGTTGATGACTGGAAGCTGTTCAGTGCCCTGAGAGCACACGTGGCCTCTGGACACTGATGGAGTAAATCCCAGCACCTTGATGAGATCCTTAGTCACAGTAATTGAAGCCTACATGGTTAAGGCAAAGAGGAAAAATAACGGATACAGCAATGGCCCATTTGGTGTTGGGCAGTGGGTTCCAGAGTCATCAGGACTGGCTTGAAGGAGCCATGAGTGTCTTCCTTCTGCCTTTCATAAGTAGTGTTACTGTTTTTCAGTCCAGCACCTAGAGAACAGTTTCTCTCTCCACAAAAACAAACACATGACAACACACTACGACAAACCCAAAGAAAGTAAGGCTGAGCACTCAGGCCAGAAAGAAGACTGAGTACACACTTGGAACAAACTACCCTTTTTCTCCCACGGGTGATCTTCATAGGTCAAGGCTGAAATGCATTAGCAATGCAAAAAGGGGGTTGGGGGTGAACGGGCACTGTCATCACCCCCTCCCTCCCCTCTGTGTGGGTGGATAGCAAATGCAGCCTCAAGGGTTATCAGTCTGCAACCCCTTGCCAGGCAGTTAGATTCACTCTAAGTCACCTGAAGTATATTCCCACCTATTACCAGTTAAACCTTCAWAATTTTGAAWCAGCTTCCCATTTTGGTTTTTTGCCCACAAGGAMAAAAAAAAAAAAAAAAAGGGGATCAGCTGGGTCTAAAAACATTACATTGCAAGTTTCAGTCAGTGGCCAGAGTCCTCTGCAAAGAGAGGGAGTAGGAACACTTTGACAGGGATTGCCAGGGAGTTGTCAGCCCAGGTCCACCTGAGCAGCAGGCAGAGCAGAGGCTGCGGGGCAAGGCTACACGTGCCATTTGTACTTCCCATTGGGAAAAATGATCAGTTGTGTTCCAAATGTAAATTTAAACAAGAAGCACTAATGTTGTGAAGAGCGGCGTGGGGCAGAGAGGGCAGCAGAAATGGAGGCTCTGAGGATGGGTCACATTTCTCACCCTGCACGGTGCACCCAGGGCTGCCTGCCTGCCTGCCTGCCAGTGCCCTGCACAGCCAGATACCGGGGGACACTGGGCCCAGAGCCGCCCTAAAGAAAACAGAGTTGTGCTGGGGAGAGCAGGACAGACACTGTCTCTGATCCGAGAGGTGATACAGACCTTTGATGGGATTCATAGGTTAAAATGGCTTGGTTGAGCATAATGACTTTTTTCTTCCTGCCTCCTAGCATTGCTGTTTATTTTTTATTGCATACCCTCTCTCCCTGAGGATTAGTAGCAGTTTCAGGGAAGGTCTGAAGCTCTGCTTTGCACTGCTGCGACAAGGCAGCTACGAGCAGAGCGCACACAAAAAGCACTCTGTTGTGCTCAAGTGGCGATCTGTAGGCGATGCAAACTAACCACCAACCCAGGGCAAGCTGTAAACAAGGAAACTGTAACCAGCCTGAAACATGGCAAGAGTAAAAGTAATTATCTGTCTCTCTTCCTTCTCACCACAAATTCAAATTTGCCTTAGTACGGCCTCTGTACACAGCAAGGTCCAATAGAAAATTGATACCTTGCATGGCAATGTTTCCTCTTTCCCGAGGAACAGAAAATACCAGTGACAACTGTGTGGCATCTGCTGGACTTATCCCCAGTGAGCATTGTAAAATAAAGAAGTGTCAATTTAATTAACTGTGACTTTATAAACTTAAGTGATGCTTACTCTTTGCCTTTCAAAGCCTGTCTCTTCTCGTCAGAAGAGTTATTCTGTCCTATTAATCCCAAAGATGGGGTAGGTAAAATAAACCTTACTCTTCTTAATATCCCCATGGCACTGCCCCAGAAAGGCTAGATCAGCAAAAAATGATACTTGCTTTAAATTAATGCTATTTGTCTCCCTTGGGTAGGAAGGAGTTATCCTTGTGTGCAAGAACCCTTCCTTGCACACATTACCACAACTGACCACTTTACATTTCCAGTTTACTAATCCATCATACTGGGACTTGTTGACTTAATCACTGATTTCTGCTCCCCCCTTTAGTTTCTTTCTTGTTTTATGCAGTCCAGCACTTGTTTTGTGATGCAAAAGTGTGCATGTGTCCACACAAGTCAGGGAGAGACTCAGTTTCCATTTTGCTACGTTTTGTCCTGCGCTGCCATTTAGATGCTTCCCCCACCCAAACTCTCAGTGCACTTAGTCTTGCAGAGAGCATATATGTCTGATGACATCAGACAGACATGACATAGCATATACATGCTTGCGCACCCCATTCCCCTCATGCCCACCTTGCCAATTCTGGATATCCATCATCAGTGGCATCACCTTACCAAGAACACCAACCTCTGTGACAGCAGACACTGAAGTGGGTGCCCACTGCCCCTCCACACCCCTCACTCCCTTCCCTTCTCTAGCTGTTCCTAAGCCTTCCATTTCTTCACATGACATTTGCCAAAGTCCCCACACTTTTACTGTGTGTTTTTATATATAGCAGAGTTGAACTGTCCAGCAAAGTTCTTCCTCAGGTTTGCAGGATTTACTAAATCCTCCAGAAATCTGAAATCACTTTCACAGCCTTAGTCTATTGCTCAGGTTTTCCTGTACTAGAAACCAAATTATTATCCTTTCTTTCAAACCTCTTTCCATCACTGTTTCAAAACTGCCATGAAAATAGCCCTATTGACACTTAAAAAAATAAATACTCTTTTTGAACTGCCTTTTCATGCTGAGAGAAGCAGAAATCAAACTGAGATTCATTTCTCTACATGAACAATCTTATCTAGGCTAGCATGAAAAGGCAGATAAAGTTATACATTTCTCTGATGCTTTTAAAATGCGCAACAGATTTTTTTGCCATCAGAGGTAACTGTATATAAATGATTTGTGTACATATCTATATATAGTTTATATTATAGCTATATAGTTTATATATATAGATGAAAAAAACCTAGCACTTACCTTTGAGAAGTAACATTTATCCCAGGTTCGGAAAAATAATCTCAGACAGGCACTTAGACCTTCTTTCTATGCCATGCATCCTTCTTTCAAAAGAAGATATAATCAGAAAAATCCTGGTTGATCTCTAGCAAACCAAAATGCAGACTAGATTGTCTGTCAGATACAGCCTGATTCAGTAAAGTCCAAGTGTGTGAATCCCTGAGACTCCTTTTTCAGTAATATCCAAAGCACAAAAAAGGGAAAGGAAAAAAAAAGAAGAAAAAAAGTGAATAACTTGTTCTTTTCTTGTTTGGTTTAAAAAAACCAGTCTTGGAGGACTAAGCAGCTTGCAGGCTTTTCAAGCATTCTGATCCTAGTGCATCCCAAAGTAACACATACATTTTAGTACTGCAAGTCTTCAGGTTCATACTAGCAAGCCCAGCTTCTGTGTATGTGCGTGTGTGTTAGGGAGGGGGGTCGAGTTGTAGCGTGGCAGGGAGAAGAGAGACAGGGAGATACACACACACACACACTCACGCAGAGATGGAAAAAGGAAAAACAGCAAACTGGAGTGATCTCACAAAGTGCTCTAGATGGCAGAGCTTGCACGGCTTGTAAGACAAGCAATGTGCACACACCAAAAAAAAAAAAAAAAGAGAAAGAAAAAAAAGAGAGAGAGAGGAAAAACCCGAGAGAACTAGCAGGCAGCTTCAGGAATTTCTTCTTACCTCTTCTGACGATGCAACATACAGCGAGTGCTTTGTGCTGCATAGGAATTCATGCAGGCACGACTCAGTCAGACCCCTCACTTCTGAGATAAAGAAATATGTAGCATAGGAAAGGGAAGAAAATCAGAAACCAGAGGAAAGAAGGGTACAAAAAGAAGCTATTAAACAAGTAAGAGTGTCGGGGAGGAGGCTTGAGTGGGTGGGAGGTGAACAGTTGGTACGGAAAGAGGCATCCAAACTCCTGGTCCTAATACAGATTGGCTCTGTAATTACGTGCCAAAGCACTGCCTTCTAAGCCATTGCATAATAATAGAAACCTAAGCTGTGTAGACACAGCCTGACATGCTAAATCCTCAGGAGCTACACTCAACGTTTGTCAGTGGAAAGCGTGTCAGTTCTCTGGGGGCGGGGGAAGCTGAGGGAAAAGGAAAGGGGAGAGAAATTTTACTGCAAAATGCACGAGCTGCAGCTGCAAAGAGCTCTCAGGTGGTGCCGATGCCTGAAATGTTGTAGTGGAAGTCGTATATATCTGTATCTATATAGGGAGAGATGGATAAATACAGTAACACTGTCAGCTCCATTCATGCTATTCAATACTAGAAGAATTTTCCTTTGCTATATTTTAGTAACTTAAATGAAAAAGAGAAGAGCATGTACAAAGGTTTTCTGTATTACATATTATTATTTCTAATGCTGGTGGTGAGAAGTAGTTCTCCCTTTGTACTGAATGGTATCGGAAGGTCTAAATAAAACCTGAATTAAGATAAAAGAATTCAGGAGGCTTGATCATTTTCCCATTTACTGGCGGGTTCCTCTCTCCAGCCCTCCAGACACAGAGACACACATTTTCTTCTGCCTCCCTTGGTTGAAGAGGCTCCTAGACAGAGCCAGAGAAAAGATGAGCACTGACTAAGTAAGAGTAGGCAAAAACCCAACTCATTCAAATTACCACACACCAGTATCAATACACCAACAGACAGAACAAATTATAATGTACATGGAAGGAATAAAAAACCAAGAAAGAAGTATAATTTTGCGGTGGGAATTTACCTGGAAATTGTGGCCCTGGCTCACACCTATGGTCTATCTAGTCCAGTGCCCTGCCTCTGGACAGTGATCAGTACTACACACCTCTGAGGAATCTGAATGAATTTGTGCAGCCAGGGCTAGACAGCCAGGGCTAACCTGTTCATGGGCAAAGATTCTCCTTAATCCCTGTTCTTTAAAGATTAGTTAATGCACTGAAGCATGAGCAGGGGAACAGTCTGCCTCTGCACATCCAGATTAAACATGTAAGGTCTGATTCTGAGGTCCTTTGTAGTTGGCATAAATTACACCTCTTTTTAGGCACCCTAGATCTAAAGGGTAAAATATTCTGATGCTTTGTAAACATCCTAGTGTGAAAAAAGGGCATGAGTTCAGAAAGAGCTGTAGTATTTCAGTCTGGAGAGTGAGAAGTATATTTTTATAGCCTCATCTAGCCTAGTTACTCTCCTAATTTACTCCTTACTAAGGGTGGAAACAGCAGATATATTTCAAGAGGCCATGCAGTGCAGGTAGGAAAACCAGGTCACTCAGCTGTGGGTATCAAATTTGGCCTCTAGAAAGTAAAACCAGACTGAACTGAAAACTTTGAAGATATTTTTGAGAATGACTGCATAGAGCAACACATACTTTTTTTGGAGGGGGTCATGAAAAAGATTCTGCTACAAACTTCAGATCCCTTACTGTTACCGGTCTCGCTCCTTTGATCTATGCCTGCTGTGTTCCCGGGTGACTCTTTATACCCCTAAGGTGAAGACTGCAGATGTCTCACATAAAGGAGTTACACTGTGGTAAAACAGAGGAGTAAGGACTGTGGACAGAGCAATTGCCTATTTTGCAGCATATCCAGCTTTCCTCGGCTTTATGCGGAACAGTGCTGAAGAGCTCTTCTTGGGAGGAAGGCCAAGAGTGATAACAGTCGCATTACTGTTGATTACTGGGCACTGAAATAAAAGGCCTGGTCAAAGAAAGAGTTGAGACGCTGGTAACTGCCGAACTAGGCATTAAGAATCTTAAAAAATTACGTCTTTACTAGATGACTAAAACATGAATTTAGGAAGCTAACTTTAAACATAGCTCCTGGGAATCCTGGGCCAAGCATGCTGGCTAGAAAATCAAATCGAAGCTCTAATCATGTCAGTGCTTTATAAAATAAATGTCAGTCCATCGCAGACAGAGAAAACATCTCTTAATGACATCAGGAATTAATAATAGACTCTGGGACTAGTGTTTCAGAGTCTGATTTGAAAGCAAAGTATTGCTTGCAATGGCAGAAATCAATGAACTCCATCAATGCACTCCAAAAATCTTCCAAAAATCTTTCACCGACTACTGTTTTGACAGCACCAATTCCCAAGGAAAAATCAAAGATGATACAACCCTGGCAAAAAGTCACTCAAAAAGGATTTTCATGAGGTTACGTTGTCGTGGGTTCCCACTTTGCTAGGCCAGTGTGCTTTCTAGCTTTCCTTGATGCCCTTTAGACTTAAATCAGAGTTCTCTGGGGTTCGCCCCATAGCTTCTTCTCTCTACTAACCATCCCTGATATATATTGCCTCTCTCCCAAGCAAGGAGCTTCTCAGTGAATCAACCTCTTTCTTTCTTGATCATTTTAGCAGGAAGAGAGCTACCACTTCCATTCCTCTCTTTTGCTCAGGCCTCCCCTCTCTCCAATCCTGCCTTAGTTCATAGTCAGCCAACATGGGTACTTTAGCTACATCCGCTCTCATTTCCACCTCAAGGGAAATCCCATCGCCACCCGAAAAGCCACAGGAGAAATCCTGCTCTGCCTAGGTAGTGATCATCTCACGGGCCCACAACACTTTCCCCTGGAAAGAACTATCAAGGTTCAATGTCCTGTTTCTGACTTAGATCTAGAAAATACATGAGAGAATGAGAGACCATGACTACAGATGACTAACTCCACCTTTAAAACTGCTGCATTGCTGAGCAGCTGAATCTTTCAGTGATGCACAAATTCCAGTGCCCCAACAGAGTGCATAATTTCTATATGAAGAGATCTCATAGAGCCTTACAGCCACATTCATACACATTCCCTTATACAGCGGCAACCACCCAAAAGACTTAGCTTGGCACAGAAATTTTGTAGTGGGGATGCTCTCCTTTGACATACAGTGCCAGTTACGACACCCAAACCCAAGAAATTCTGAAGTAAGATAGCAGAGCAAGACAAAAAGAAATTGAGATGCTTTTGCAGCCTCCAGGACAACTTTACCTGCCACAAACATCATTCTCCTTTCCAAGTCTAGCAGACAACATACTGAAGCCTTTGGCCATCTGATTGGCAATACAATTTAGCATGTACATGTAGACACTGGCAATTCCCATTTCCTGCTCACCCCCTTCTAAACTGAAGTAGTCAGCACTGGTCCACATGACTGTTTAATCAATGGCTGCCAATCAATTACACTGATTGAAGGACAGCTTAAAAAGGATTTAGTCTGTGGCCCTACTGATGAAAAAGTTTTCAGGAGCTGAACCCACCAGCTTTCAAACACTGGAGATTTGGGGAAAAATTGTGTGTTTCTTGGGTGCTGTTCAGCTCAGCTCTTTAAAAATCATTGAATGGCTGTTTACACATGTATATGCCAGTACAAAATATCTTTCTCACATCCTCCACCCACACATCCCTCTGCTTTTAAAAGCAGCTCCAGCTAACAGACAAACTGAATATGCTTTCTTTCCGTTTCCTGCATCTTATCATAGGGAAATTCTATTGTCGAATTTCTAGACCCAGAGATCCAACAGAAAGCAGGTGTTGTTTCACAGTGCAGTGGAAAAAAAAGGATTCTTGAGGCTATTGGTGATACAAAGGCAGCACAGAAGCTCCCTTTTGCAATGCCCTGTTATAAAAAGCATAGACTAGTATCGCATAGTAAATATGAAGAAGAACTTCTTTAAAATACTTCAACAACTCCACAACAATCTTTCATTGTCCATCTTGTAGCTGAATGCAGAAGGGTTTCCAAACACCAGGAAACAGTTGTTTCAGGTCATAGAATTAATTACGCATTCATAATCTACTCCATTCTAAGCTTCATCTCAGCTGGAATAACCAGGATACTTATGCTAACCTTAAGAAGATCTACTGTAACTTTGTAGATGCTCTGAAAGAAGGTCAGCGTAATATTTTTATCCCGGGGTTATTATTCTTTCCAGGTTCTCCCTTTACAAGCAGGGAAATCCTTGTACTTCTATTTTGCATAATCACATGTCCAGCTCAGTGAGTGAAATTTAATGCCCTTTGATTGATAGGTTAAGACCAGAAGGGATCATTAAGGCCATCTCATTTGACCTTCTGCATAACCTCAGTTATAGAATTCCTCTCTGTGGTTCCTGCATCTATCTTCATACTATTTGCTGATACAGAAAATATCTTTTATAAAGACAGTCTCTTCATTTAAAGATTTCAAGTGATGGAGCGTTCATTCCCCACTCTCTTTATAAGTCTGCCCAATCTATAATTGCTGTCACTGTGAAAAAAGTCCGCACCTCATTTTGTTAGTCAGAAGATTCTGGTATGTTATCAAAAGCCCAAAGCAATAATTATGAATTATAGCTGGGTATCTCCTGATCAGAAAACTCAAAATGAGGAATAACAGAAGTTTCTCTCAGATAAGTGGATTTGTTCCACTGGGGGCTAAAGAGTGTTATTTGAGACTAGTGCAATCTATTTACTCAACAAACAAACAAACAAACTTCTTGTTTAATGGCCATCTGTTTCAGCACAGTGTTCATCAGAATAAAGAGATTGCTTTGGCAATGCTTTCCCAATTCTTGTAATTTGATGGAAAGTACAACATTAGCTTCCACAGTACATCTGGAGGCAGCACTACTCTGCTGCCTGCCCATCAGGAAACAGGACCTCATCCTGGTGGGTTTGCAACCTCTGGCTTTGATTCTTTCTGTGCGCAGAACACTCCCAGCCACCACCAAAATCCAGGAGGGCAGCAGATGCTCTGTGTGCAGTCAGTGCAATAAAGACATGGCACAAGAGGAGCGTAGATAAGAGTCTTCATTTTATATTTTGACCCTTGCCACACCGAATAAGGGATACTAACGTTTTTCACTATTGAAAGAGGATTTGTAGACTTGTCATGCAGCAGGGGGTCCCTGTTTGGAGAGGATGCTGTTAAGCTGCGATCCTCTGTTGCAATTCGACAGGCAACAGGAGCAATGTAAGGGAGGTCAGGCTCTCCACTGCCCTGGCTGGGGCTTGCTGCAGCAGCTCCCCTACCAATCCCACATTTGCACCAGCTGAACTATTTGTCTGGATGCACTGAAATGGGTCTGTTATGTGATACAGATCTCGGTTTGCTTTCTAATTGTCACTTAAAAAACTGTTTGGAGGGAGAGTATGTTGTTTGAGGTTTTTTAACCTCTAAAGAGATGGGAATCATGAAAGATTGGGGACAGGCAACCCTTAGAGAGAATTTGTCAACCAGGGATAAGGTTGTGAAGCCAGTCTTATGCTAATCATGTGAGAAGACAGGTACTCTAGCATACAATGGACAAGAGTCCATATCTAGGACAAGGTTGGCTGCTTAAGCTGTTTACGAACCATTCCGATGCTTTCAAGACTGTATGTCTCAGCCATGGAAAGGAATGGTTAAAATTTTGTATCTAAATGAATAAAAGTACACGGGGGAGGTGAGAGTCTTTTGGCCAGATCCTTGTTTTGTATCAAAACTACAGCCGTCACCATAAATAAAGTCAGTATTTGCTAACAGATGCCACATTATAGTGTGAAGGTGGCAAACGAATGAACCCATCAGTAATCTCAATAATCTGCATTGTAAATTGTGGGAAGAAAGGACCATTCTGCCCAGTCAAAAAGCACGTAGAAAGTTTCAGTGGTCACAATTATCTGCAATAATTATTAGGCTTGCCAAGGATGGGGGCAGGCACTTTATAGGAAGAATCCCAGACCTCTGAAAGGAGTTAAGATTGTTGTCGTGGTTTAACCCCAGCCAGCAACTAAGCCCCACACAGCCGCTCGCTCACTCCCCCCGCAGTGGGATGGGGGAGAGAATCAGAAGAGTAAAAGTGAGAAAACTCATGGGTTGAGATAATGACAGTTTAATAGGGAAAGCAAAAGCTGTGCACGCAAGCAAAGCAAAGCAAAGAATTCATTCACTCCTTCCCATCGGCAGGCAGGTGTTCAGCCATCTCCAGGAAAGCAGGGCTCCATCACTTGGAGAGACAAACGCCATCACTCCAAATGTCCCCCCCTTCCTTCTTCTTCCCCCAGCTTTATATGCTGAGCATGACATCATATGGTATGGAATATCCCTTTGGCCAGTTGGGTCAGCTGTCCTGGCTATGCTCCCTCCCAGCTTCTTGTGCACCTGGCAGAGCATGGGAAGCTGAAAAGTCCTTGACTAGTAGACTACTTAGCAACAACTAAAAACATCAGTGTGTTATCAACATTATTCTTATACTAAATCCAAAACACAACACTATACCAACTGCTAGGAAGAAAATTAACTCTATCCCAGCCGAAACCAGGACAATTGTATAACAGGGTTTGCAGTACCCGGGGCAAAAGAAACAATACAAGGTGATATTTTTCTTTTTGAAGCTCAAGCATGATGCAAAAAGTGGTTTTTGTCTTCCTAAAACAAATTTTACAGGACTTGGGTGGAAAAGAAGAAAAACAGCAATAATCCATGCAGAAAACCCACAAACTAGGCAGCATGAACTTGGGGTCTGACTTGGAACCTGAGGGATATGGTAAAGTTTGATGCAGAAAGGAATGGGAAACGGAAAGGGGTGTGAAAGCCTCAGAGACAATGCCACCCCCTAGAAGGCAGTGTATGACCTCTGCCTGCTATGCTGGGCCCCAGCTCGGGGTGAAGATGGGCTCCTTCCTGCTCCCTCTTCCTGAGCCTCATGCCAATAAAGTGGGTGCATGTGAGAAAGAGGGCTCAACAGCTCCTTCCTGGCTCTCACCTGAGACCCTGGTAGCCTCTGCAGGGTGTGCAAGAGTGAGGTTCCTGCTCCCATTCATATCCCAGGTGGGCACACCCAAAGAAAGGAGAAGTAGGAAATTTTGAGGTGCTGCACAGAATAGTGCTGTCAGGATAAAAAGTGATTTGGATTCCTCTCTCAGCCTCTGTTCCTAGTTGGTTCCATCAGGGGAAAAGAAGGAAGGGGAAAATGAGTCTGTATCTTCCTACTTCTTACTTACTTACTCCATCCATATCTTCTTACTTACTTGCTTCTTGATGTTAAGAGAAATCAAAGAGAAAATGGCAGCTGTCTTAAAAACATCAGTGAATGCAAGACGTAAGTCAAAGTACCTAAATTTAAGCTGTGACCAGAAAGAGGCACAAGCAAGAACTACTTGGCTATAAGGAGCAATAAGGGACACAGAGTAATTTCTGAAGTTTTGGGTTATCTCAAGCATGGTATGAAGATAGGTTAGTGTCTTAAGAATGACCCCAATACAGAATATTTTGAGATGTTTTTTACTGTTGTCTGTCCTCTCAGCTTCCAAAGGGAAGTGGGACCTGTGGTTCTTCAGTGGGGCCTGGGGTGTCCAAGGCATCTCAGCATGTCTTAGCTTTGCTGCTATTCTGCTCAGAGAGACTGGAGAAGACAGAGCATGTAAGCAATAAGTATACATGAACGCAAACTTTTCTCATATACTAAAAACTTGAGCATCTATTGCAAGGCATGTGTGATCCAGCTCAATATTGTAGTATCCAACGTAAAAACTTTGGAAATTCAATTTGTGCAGTAGGTTTGCTCTATAGAGGTTAGACAATCTTTGCATGAGTTGCCGCTTCTCTTCCCCAGCCTTCTCAATCTCTCATGTTCACAGAGACAACACATGGAAAACAGTCTGTACTTCCTAGAGCACCGGAGTGAGTAAGGCTGATTGCACTTCTGTATTTCCTTATAAAATGTTAAGTATTCATAGCTATGTCAAATTAAATGAGTTTCTTGTGCTGCTATTCTTTTCAGCTCATTGGGCCCTCCTCAGATGATACCTGTCCTGCTACTATGTGATCTACCTCTGGAGACTTAACCTTTGTTTAACATTGTTCAAAACAAGCTCAGTTTCAGATCAGAGTAAAGGAAAAATACAATTTACAGAAGGACTTGATTACTGATCAACTGCTGTGTCTTCATCACTGTTGTATCATAGGAGAGATGGAAAACRCCTTTGTGGTTACAGGCATAAGACAGACATACAATAAGGCTTGGAAGTTGGTGCACTACAGAGCAAATAAATACACTCTAGATGTTAAAAGGAAATTATTCTGAAAGAAGTACAGAAATTTCTAAGAAACCAGGCACATAAATGTACAAATTAGAACGAGCAATTTGTGTTTTCTTTTTGACAGCTGCCCCTTTTTTGTACACAGGATTGAACATGAGGCCACCAGAGCAGAAGCTTGAAATATTTCCACATTTCTCTCATACCTGGAAATCATTGTCTCTGTAATTGGGCACAAAATGGGATATTTAGAACATATTGACAATTACTGTACAGCTGGATGAAAAACTGTGGAGAGAATAATTGTTTCCACAAGAATTAGGCAGCTGAAAATTTAAAAGGTAAAGGATACTGGGACAGTGGGTACAGCTGGGCATTATAGGATGAAATTTAGTCAAGCAAAAAAGCCTTGGTAAGTGTAAGAAAAGGTGAAATGATGTGATGTGTACATACACACCTAGAGACGCACACAAAGTCTGTGATAGCTGGACAGCTGCCTCAGAGACTTTGGGGTCCTTCAAAGGCTATAATACTCCAACTACATTCAAAACAGAGCCTTCCACGCCTACAGGGCTTATAAAATAGATGGGATGTCAGACAGATGAACTAGTGTGTGCTGATGAAGAGAACTGGGCCCTTTGATCATCGTTTTAGTCCGAGTGGTCTCCCTGGAGGCAGAGAGCCTGCAGAGCTGTGGAATGGCTGATGACCCAAGGCCCCACTGGGGGCCTACTCCAGCCATCTCTGGACTGCCCATTAAATTAACAGATGCTGGATCAGGCCTCTAGTTAAGGGCACTTAACACAGAGCATATCTTTAGACTACATCTCTATCACTACACTTTGTACTGCTTTAACCTAAATGGAAGTTGCTTTTCCTGCCTAGGAGCTGGCTACAGAAGCACTTATACCTGCTGCAAACAGATGCTGTCAAGCTGACACCATCGTGCTTTACAAGGGAAGGAAGATGAGGGCTGAATGCACCCCAAAGCATCCCCAGCTCTAGATCTCACACCTGCTCCCATGCTACAGCAGTGCAGGAGGAGAGGGCAGTGCAGGAAGGCAAGCGTACAAATGCCCTGATGTGTTTACTCCTTCCATGCTGCAGAACTGCTTTGCAACCCGCTGTAAGGGTTTAATTCCTGGTTTGCAGTGGAGGAAAAGGGGGAAACAGAGGTACTGTCAGGTCGTCTGGGGTTCCTGGGAAAAGATAGGAATTTGTCTGTCGTGGCACAATGAACGCTAAAAAAAATAAAAGGGGGAGTGGTAGAGGCTGACTAACCAAACATGGAAAAAGAACAGGGACCAAAGGTATATGGGTGAAACAGGAAAGTGGAGCATGAACGGGAACATCACAAAGGGTTTTGAGACTTACATGTGTATAACATGTATATATCTACAACTACCTGAAAGGAGGTTGCAGCGAGGTGGGTGTTGGTCTCTTCTGCCAAGCAACTAGCGATAAGACGAGAGGAAATGGCCTCAAGTTGCGCCAGGGGAGGTTTAGCTTAGACATTAGGAAAAATTTCTTTACTGAAAGAGTGGTTAAGCATTGGAACAGGCTTCCCAGGGAAGTGGTGGAGTCACCATCCCTGGAAGTATTTAAAAGATGTGTAGATGATGCGCTTAGGGACATGGTTTAGTGGGCATGGTGGTGTTGGGTTGACGGTTGGACTTGATGATCTTAGAGGTCTTTTCCAACCTTAATGATTCTATAATTCTATGATAAGAACAGAGAATTTGAATGAAGAAAGGGGAGTCTAGAGCAGAGGAGAAAATAAAGGTAAGAAAAGAAGATGTGGGAACTCCAAAAAGGAATTAGTGAGGGAGCCAAAAGGGGCTGAAGGTATTTATGATCATCTTCTCCCTTTCTGTTCTGGGCAGCAACTTAAATATGAGCTGATGGCTTTAGCTTCACCAGGCAAGACAAACCATTTTGTGGGGCATCAGTGAAGCATGCAAATATTTTTGAATGCTTTCCCATCATCTTGTACTATTGTATTAACATGAGTGCCTTGAACCTGAGGTGTGTGCTTCTAAACAAATAAACATAACAAGAACTCCCCGCTTCACAGCAGCTAACTAGAGATAATCTCTGCAATCGTAAAAGCTGTGAAACTGAAATGTTAATTTCTTTCATGCCAAAGGTTTCAAAACAAATAGTCTCTTTAGTTAGAAGATCGCATTTTATAGGATCCAGAACAATTTCCCTTACAAAAATAATAAAAGCAAAAGCCTTCCCTTGGTAATAAAACCATAATGTTTCCTGAATGTCTGATGAGAATGCATTTTGGGAAGCCTGATGTGCAATCAAACACCAAATTATTTCTCTTTTCACGTGATATGTGTAAGTGCTTTTCTCTTATGTATGCAGGCAGAAGAGAGGGGCATTTATATATATAAATATATATATGTTTCAATTTTGGCAGCGCATTCCTTTTGATCAAACACGCCATTGCTTAGAGAGCACAGAAGAACAAAAATAGAGGCAGACGTTAAATAGCGGAGAGGCAGAGCTCAGTGCTGGGATCCAGGGCGCAGCCCTCCCCTCCCCACTCCAGTGTTTGTGTGGGGTCTCAGTGGTGGCTGTAGGACCAGGTGCCATCACTGGCTGCACAACAGTATGACGCTCAGGCAGACACCAAAAAGCAGCTCTGTGACTCTCAAGTAACCTCTCTGGCTGGGAACAAGGTCTGCTCATTTACACAAGGACCATGGCTCAGCCACAGACGGCATCCAAAAAGACATCGGCCGGAGAACAAACAGTAAGAGCTACACCATGACTTGGCACAAAATATGGTCACAGAACATTAAATTCTTTCAGTTTTACATGATTAACTAAGACTTCCACTCAATTCTTGGACTATCCAGTTACTCATAATTGGAAATTCAGTTGTTGGTGCAGGCTTTTACCCTTATGAATCCACATTGCATTTGGAGTCTTGCTGAGACAAGAGCAAAATTATTTGACAGAAATCTGAATACCCTTCTTCCTGGAAAAAGGGGACACCCATGCAAAGATGATGAATTAGATATCTAGCTTCCACTGCTGCCAGTAACAGCTAGACACCAAACCTGCTAAGCCAGGCAAAAGAGCTCACTAAGCACTCATCTGCATCATCAGGCATGCAAATGTCCATGGAAATTTGATCTGAGTTGTCAAGCCATTGACATTTCATGGGCCAAAGCCCTTCAAATCACACAGAAACGTACTGCACCTTCCACAGTGGATTTTGGATCAGACCTTACTGAACACATAAAGTTGGCCATATACTTTGTTCTTTGACAAATTTCCTTCTCTTTGAGGAGTGTATTTTAATAATTTAGCCAAATAGTCACATGCACTGCTAAGTATGATCCTTTTATGCAGCAGGACAGCACTCCTAGGATGCAGTTCAGGGAACCAACCCATTTGCTCTGAATCTCATTTATCTACCCTCATGCAGACAGGTGCAGTACAACGGCTGAGACAGTTAATTACAAAGCTAACCCAGCCAGAGATGTAAGAAGCTTTCCAGAAAAAGAAACAGCTGCGCTCTCTACCTCTCCCCAAGTTATTTATTTAAAATGAGTTGGTATCTTTTTCCTTCTGGTTTCCAGCCTGAAAGAGAGTTAGTCTTAATCTAAAATTCAAGCCTAAGTCTTAACTCATTCACCTTTTTTTAACCCTGATGTGAAATCTGCGGGTTTGTCAGATTAGGTTTTTAAAACTATGCAAGTAAGAACAAGCTCTGAGGCAAGTAGGAATGAACTTAACATGCAGAGTCCCTCAGAGAGTAGTTTTCTTTAAGTCCACCCAGAGAGGAGAAACCAATCAGGGGTAAAAATACTTCAGAGGCTTGGTCTCTTCTCAAGCATACTTAGGCTGTCTGAACCTGAAATTTCACTGAAAATTCAAAATAGCCTTATTTTTCTCCTAAAGAGAGTTTAATATTAAAATAGACCTCCTGTAAAAATACTGCTTCTACTGATTTTCATATGAAAGTTATCAGTTTGGTATATGTTTCCAACCATACTACTGTTTTCTCAAGATGGATTAAGTCACGAGGTGTATAAAAGCAAAACTGTGAAAATTAAATTGACCAAATTAAATTTCATTGAACTGTGCAATTGCCAATTCCAGTTCAGTGCTATATCTAAAAGGCTAAATCAAGCCTCAAAGTAGCACTGAAAACAAAGTCAAGATCCCAAGTGTACTGAAGTTCATCTCAAATACATAGCAGCTGTGCCATGTTTCCTATTGAGTACTTCCCTTTGCAGACCTACAAACTGCTATCTGATGGCAGCAAAGAAACTTAATTGTGCAAATTATTTAAGAAAACCAGAAATGCATGTGTTTATTAACCAGGTTCAGAGCATAAATGAGGGAAGTTTCTTTGGTGGGAAGTAATTAAACTGAAATTGAGGTCAAAGACAACCTGTAGAAACAACATTTTGTTAGGCACTGTCAAGCAAATGGGGTGAAAAAACTTCAAAAAGGCCAATAACCACATAATGATTAAGATTCAAGCTCATCCCTTCTCCTATTAACTCCAGCTACAGCCCGAGTTCCTGATCAGGAGTAACATCACCAATGCAAGGCTATGAATGCATGTAAATCTTGCCACCTTTTTTATGCTCTCTAGAATCTGACTTTCAGTGAAGATCTGTAACAGGAGTAGATTTGAGAAGGCTTTATTTTTATAGAAAAAAAAGTATAATACACATGCAACCTTTACAAACCTTTAGCGAGTCCTCCCCCGTGTTATTCTTGACCAACTCTATGCACGTCACACAACTTCTGCGCTAATGGCACTATTTCATAAAACCGTTGTCAAAGGTATCTTAAAGAAAAGCAGGCAATTTGGAGGCATATAAAATTGAGTCTGAATTTACCGTTTATATTAGAGAAGACAGTCCCAAAGGGAAGATACATTCAGCTGAAGGTTGGATGTCCAGATTGCAGAGTCAAGTTGTCAGATTCAGTAGGCTGCTGCAAGTCACAATTTCCTAAAGAACCTGACATAAGGTCTTTATCAAAGGCAGGAAAGGCGACATTGTTCAGCTCATTTTTCCCCTTTGAAAGCTGCTATTGCTTATCACGTCAGTTGTCTAGCGGCTGCACTTCAATGCAGTAGATGTGTAAAACCTGACAGGGTAAATACATGCAGAGTATGTATGCAGCCTGTGTGCCGTGCCCTCTATGCAGTCTCCTGAAGGGAAACAATTTCAGCTCTATCACTGTAGTCATTTGGAGCTCCCCCAGATGATGTCCTGATAAATACCCCATAGAGAAACCCTGCATCAAATATGATGAGCAGGCAGGGTCTCTCCACCTCCGGCTTCGAGGTACAGTCAAATAATAAAGAGTAAGTTCAAAATGGCTAAAGTTTGGACCCTTAAACTGTGGTAAAGCACCAGACACAGCAGAACCGAAACAATTCTACTATTCAAGCCCCATACAGAGACTAGTGTAGGGAACATGAACCAACCTGAGAACACCTACATAAATGTCTCAAACAGCCCTAAAAAAGATGCAAAAAGTTGCAGTAAAGGTTTCATGGTCTCCATCATATTGTTTCTTGCCTTTATCAAGAACTGATCTACAGACCCCAGTAAAGCCACCACGGTAGTGAAGGTTCTGTGAAACAACTTTTCAGGTGTTCACTGTGTGGTGAGTGACTTCTCCTTGCTCCTGTTCATTTTGTGAAATAAACTGCACACGTACTTGTGTAGGGAAGGATAGGGGAGGCCAGGTCAAATGTACATCCTTTGCCTGTGGAGATGATTATAAGGAGTTTGTTCACAGGTCTGCCCACCTGTATCTGTAGACATCTGCAGCTGTGTCTCAGGTAAGGGTTATAAAAAGAATAGCCATCCATTCCCTAAATATCCAAATCACCTCTGTGCAGAGAATCAGCACACTGACTCTGTCTTATTTCTGCCTATTCTTGATGGCTTAGCGAATCAGTGACCCCATGCTAGCTGTTTGCAAAGGGATGTACATCACGCTTGAAAGGTACATCTCACAGGGAATTTACCAACATGCAATTGTCTCTTGAACAGCTCTGTCCAATTTTATAAAGTGAATTACAATTATTTTTACATGTTCTATATGTGGAAGGTCTAGAATTTATTTGAAAAGTATTTTCCCTCAGAAAAAAAAAAACAACTCAAACATTTTACTCCTCCTCTTCTCATATTGTTTAAGCAGCAAAGAATGCCATAGTAAAAGCCTGTTTTCATGACATTTTCTGAGCCTGTAGAGTTTAGAAGGATCTAGGGAATACATTTTGTTGGATCTTATATTCAGTTTTTGTTGTCATTCCCAATATACCTCTATTACATTGATAGAAAAATATGTTCTCTCTTTCTCTATTGCCAAGTGTTGTGCAGTGGATGGAGTGCCTGTTCTAGATGTAGAAGTAGCTAAGCGTGCTAAACAGAAAGGTTGCTGTTACCACCAACCTAACTTCAGGTCAGAGCAAGAAGAAAAAAATTCACAGCAAGACTTCAGCCCACCTTTTCCCTCTCTTGAAGAACAGATGTGCTGTAATAAACCACAGCTTAAGCCTTAATTAACTGAATGTTGCCTGCATCCCACAGAAAGGGCACAGGCACACTTTATAACTTATGCCAGGGTGTGTTGGGGTGTTGGCTGCGGCTTTTCTCACTTTGTTTGCTTTGCCTTCATGGATGGAAAAGTGGGGTCCCTCTTGCAGCCAGCGCAGCGCTGCATGATGCCGCACACCCAGAAACGCTGCTGGGGCACAGAGCCCAGGCTGGGCTGCAGAGGGGTCAGGACTGCCCACTCCACATGGAAAAGTCGCTAATAACCCTTTCTTCTACCACTGCAAATTTAATTGGAAAGAATATATCCAAACCTCTCTCCAGAGTTCCCAAAGGGAGAGGTGCCAGCGGGGCTCAGCGACCCCTGTCACGCAGTGTGTGCTGGTATTAGGACCGCAGGACCTCGTAGCGCCAGCCAGGACAGAGCTGGGAGCCCTCTGCCAAAGGGTTTCAGTGCCTAGGGTACAAGGCCCCAGGACGCTCCCAAGAGCATATGCCTCCATGAGGGAGCCTGTCTAAGCTGCACCAGGGCAAAGATCGGTGATGAGCACAAAAGTGACATCCACACCTTCCCTTTCCTTCCCCAAGCCTGGCTTTACCTGGAGCTGGGAGGATTCATGGTGGATTAAAACCCCCTCCGCAAGAGAGATGATTCAGGACTTGGCTTTCCATGGGAGGGGAAGAGGGGAGACAGCATGCTTCTCCAGAATGCGCTGGTACCATGCAAGCAATATAGTGCATGGTAGCCCACCTAAAGTATCAAGCCAAGTGCGTGACAACTTCAGTTTTAATTCATTTTAACAGTGACAAGGCTGCCCAGGATAAGAGATCAAAAGCTTTGTAAAATTAAGTTGTGCGAGTGTTTGGCTCAAGGCATCTGGGTAGCTTTAAACAGCTGTTTAGGACTGCGACTGCCACTGAAAAAGTCCTGAGCTCAATTAAGATCGAGTTCAAGCTTGCTTCCAAAAGCAGCCAAACCCCTGCCTCCAGAAACTGACTTTCCACTATAAAGTGACAAGCAGTGCCAGAGGTACTCTGCCCTGCGCTATATTCCTTCTAGCCTGAAAAGGCTGGGGTTTGCAGTATGGAGCTTGATGTTTCAAAAAGCAGGGGAAAATAGAAAACAATAACCCAATCCCTTGCAGATAAAATTGGCAATACAACACAGTGACCTCATGTGCCTCTGCTGATATTTCCTCAAATTATAAAAGTTCTATATTGGTAGAGCGGAAAATCAAAAGAGGAAAGAAACATGCAACCAGAATTACCAAAAGAAAAAAAAAAATCTTAAGGATAAGGAAAAATATCTTAAGGATAAGTGGAAAGAAATATCTTAGGTAAAGGGAGCTTTACAGATAATACTCTCATCTTTCCATCCTACCTTTTCCCTCTCCCTATTCTTCCCYGCATAACTTAGGTGATTGGTCAATTAAATCCAACAGGCACATGGAGGCCTTAGAAGCACAAAGAAACTACAAATGCCACAAAAAGCAGCAGCTGGGAGGAGGAGCCATTATTTTTGTCCTTGATGAGAGCAAGTTCTGCAGTGGTACCTCACTAAGTGCAAACTTTATAAATGCCCCATCACAGGAAAGACATTAACTGGAAGTTGCTCCTCTCCAGGCACTGGAGTCAAGCATTCCCCACACGTGGCACTGCTACATACGAGGATTTGGTGTGCACACTACTCAGGGGGCAAGCTATTTTTTTCTGCTTTCTGGAATATGCCTGTGTATTATGAAAAGCTTCTCAGCAGGAAAAATAAATCTATGTATTGCAAGGATGAATGGATAAGCAGCTGAAAACCATCTGTTCAAGATGCAGGACCCTAGCCAGAATTAGATATTTGACCTGAATCACCAAAACTCTGCTTCAGTTTGTGTGATGGCAAATCAGGTGTGCTGAAACTTCTTGTACATGAGCCATGGGACTGCTGAGAGATTAAAGTGAATAGTGTATAAAATATGATTTGATAACCCTAGCAAAGAAGTGCTGCAGAAATTAAACAATCATGAATTTGTAATGCGTTTTTAACCAACAGATCCATGTTTTCTTTAAACAATTAACTAGCATGAGTGCTAGTTGAAAGTTCTGAGAAAAACAGTATATGCCATGAGGACTGATATTCTGAAAATAAGTATTTCTCTCTTTCTTCTCATAAGTCACATTTGCCTAAATATTGTCCTTTGCTTCTGTCATCTGAGCAGCCACTCTCACCTCAAAAGCATTTCAGTGCTCTGAGAGAGACAGATGAAGCAAGGAGTCTGTGCCCCATCTGCAGGAGGAGTGGGATTTTCCTTGGAGGAGTGGGATTTTCCTTGGAGGAGCAGAGCTGGTACCACTTCACAGAAGTCACTGCAGACACCAGTGTGCTACCGTATCACAGGGTGTCCCTCTTCTTTCTTTCCTGTTATTTATGAAGCATACATGAGAACTGTTGGCCTGTTTAGATTTCAGCATCAAGAGTAGACTTCACGTGCAAGTCTTTAAGAAGAATCATAGCCTTAGAAGTTGAACACAGCGTTAATGGGCTTTAATATTCAAAAGGTCATCATGGAAGTTGATCTCTGCTGTCCCCCATCCCTCTCTTCTGTAGGGCACTTAGATGAGTGAGTGCCCTTTAAAGCAGGCTGCAGCCTGCATACTACAGAAGAAACCAACCCATCAGCAATGGACCCTACACTTCAAAGTCTGTCAAGGACAAACAAACAAACAAAGCCATTTCCTTCATCAAAGAAAATTATAGCTATGGCCCAAGACATGAATTAATATATGTTGACATAAATCTTCTTTGTGAATTGGGACAATATTGTAGGGTATTTGCTGTTCTTGCAAGTGGCAATGCTCTTCTCCCCACAAGCCCAGGATTTACTAAAGCTCTTCAGCCACAAGGAGGTCTGATGATGCTTCATGGAATGACAGTCTAACGGGGAATCAGGTCCCATAGACACAGAGCGAGACCTTGGAGGATCTGGTACTACCACATCTACAGGGCACTTAGCAGCACAGCATTGCTCAGTTCAGCAGCAAACTGTCATAAGCAGTAAACTATACAAGTCATGAGGCTTGAACAACAAGATAATTAAGAAAAATGATTGATGCAGACAGGAAAAGAGCAACACCTTATTTTGATTACTTGTCTTCACACATACGTGTATGGGAGGATCTATCTGTGGGTAGGGGAGCTATTTACAGAGGCTGGTAAGGGCCCTATTTCCAGCCCCTTCTCACTGCCATGTACAAAGGAACTTTACCTTGTACACTTCATTTGTGCTGCAGAGCCTGAAATATAAATCTCATTCTTATTTTTGACAAGTAACCTGCACTCTGTTAAGCAAATTTGATTGTTTAGCCTACAATTGAGAAGATTTCTGTGTAAAAACTGTTTTCTCTTTAGCTTTTATACAGTGGCTTTAGTCGCAATTTATGTCTTTCTGTCAACAAACAGTCATTAATTTCTTGCAGTTACAGTCAATACCTGATGTCATTCTGCCCTCTTTATGTTAGTGTCTGACCTTCCCTTATTTTATTCATAACAAAGTTGGCTTTTATACCACCTGTGCAGCAGTTAATTTAGAGGAACATTACATCAAGCAAAATATTAAAACATAAAATAACAAAACTTTAAAACATAAACATGAAAATAAAAGTGAGACAGAATTCTTTCATAAACACCAACGAAGAGGAAAAAATGAGCAGGTGCCTGAAAACGAGGAGGTCTCTGCGAGGGTCTTGCAGCTGCCCAGCTGGCAGGTAGTAGGTCAGGTGGTAACACGAATAAATACACTTCCCCTGAATTCACTGGAGTTTCGTTGTCTTAGAATAATGGAAAGTTAGGTCATTAACATCTGATTAACCACCTTATTTTAGTGCATTTCCACCATCTTTACAAGTCCTTTCCTATGTGGATCTTCACGTGGGAGCATTATCCATTCAAGGAGATGTGTAGCTATTTCAGTTTTTCTGAGTAATTTGTTTAGGGGGAGGGCATGCATTTTTCTCACACTGATGATGCAGAAACCACAAAGCACTGGAAGAAAGGTTTCCCCTCTCTTCAGATCAATGGCCAGTCCAATAAGTTCACTAAATAGTGAGAAATCTTTGAAAGGATTTGTTTACAGGAAATGGTCAAGATAATTAATATGCAATTTGATTAAAAAATAAAATAAAAATTTTGTTATCATTCACTTCCAGCTGTTCTAAACAACTTCTCCAAACACAAAATCTCATAATGGATATTCAAAACCTTTAGGGTGGCCTGTAGTGAGAAAGGTGAACTTTTTTCACTTTTAAAAGTTTTGAAATAATCTTCCTCACTAAGGAAATGGTGCTGGGTAAGGAAAAGGTTTGGTGTAATTAACCAGAGTGTATGAGATACGTACTACAGGGCTATTTTGGGGGGAAGCTCAGATGCAAGTAAGGTGAACCCAGAGAAAACAGAATGCTGAAAATGACGTGAGGTGGCGAAAACTTCAACACTGGAGGAGTATAGGAAAAGGGACTCAAGAAGCTTGGAATGGGAAAATACGACATAAATGTCCACTAAGAAGGAAAACAATATGTCAAGAGATGAAACTGGAAAGAAAATCAATCCACTGGCAGAACACTTTGGATTTCAAAATGAACTGACTATGGTGGGAATGTATAAAGGAAAAGAAGGTTTTTGCATTCAGGGCATACCATTAAATATGCAGCTACTGTTCACAACTCAAACACTTCCAGCCTGTAACTTTTGCATATTAGTCTTCCTTACAAAGCCGTACAGCCTTGACTTACATTCTGTGGCATAACTCATTGCTTGGCTAAGGCACTCATTAAATAAATATGGAATTGTCACAAGTAATAGGCTAGCATCGTCTGCGTTCTCACTTCTAACAAGCACATTCGACAATAGCTTTTAAACATTTATTGAACAGAGAATAGCTATAAAGTTTCCTAAATAACTTTTTRTTTGTTTGTTTCTTAGGCAAAACATTTCTAAGTAGAAGTAAAATCAATAGGTTTTTTTTCAGTTCCTTTGATATTGGAGAGTTTCAGTTCTCTGCAAATTCTTTCTAGAATATAACTCACAACAGAATTACTTGGAATGCTAAATGAAATAATAAAAACTAGTGCTGTCATCCAGAATGATCTCTATGAAGTTTCTCCTCTTTCACTAGAATAATTTTTACATTTCACCACTACTACCAGACAGCAACCTCTGCATTGAGGAGCAAAAGTGTTCAACATTGCACAGGTTTGCTTCAATAAACAAAGTGTACAACAAGGATACACATGGATCCATGTGCTTGAGAAAACACTAGGTATCCTCTATCACCTCAAGCTAGAATTAAGGCAATTGAAAAAATAATATTTACCCCTTCTGTTCTTCGCTATACCTGTTTCTATTCCACTTAACCGGTCTTTCTTTATAAAGAAGCTTTCTAAAAATAATATCTGACGCATCAGTAAAATTTGTATTTCTCTGGTCTGTCTGATATGAGACTACACCAAGGAATGAGCACTAAAGACAGAAATTACATGTTTACATCAGTACTGGTTTTAATGCAAACCTCTTCAACATTGAGACTGTTTGAAATGTATTTATTTATTTCTTCACACTTTAACCCTATCTTTATTTGGAAGTGACTGTACTATGGCTGAATCGGGATGGACAAACTGCAAGGCAGCCTGAGCCTGGGGATATGTTTGAATGCCAGCATGTTTAATATTCTGCTGAAATTTCTATTCTCCACTCACTCCTTCCTTTCCTGGTTTATTCCAGGATCACACTGGAGGCAGACCGCAGAGAACAAGGAACGTGCCCAGGGATCCAGGAAATCACTCAACAAAGGGGAGGGATGGTGGCAGGAGGGCAGGCAGGAGAGAGAAAAGAGTCCGCCAAACAGTGAGATGAGATGTCATGGAGATCTGGACAGACAGACAGTGGGGGGATAGATATGCTGGGAAGTACAGGGAACAGATGGGAGGCGGAGAAGATGCTCAAATACTGTAGGACATTTAGAAAGCTGTGGGAGGAGAACAAAAAAGCTTCTCTCTCCTCACTGGGAAGACACCTGATGGTTAGACAGTGTGACATCAGCTGTCCAATGGCATTTCATGAAACTTGCAGTATTTTCCAAACAATCAACATTTCATACTAAAGAACTGAAAAATATTGAAGTAGTTTCCTAATGAGATGGAGATTTGAAGCATTTTTTCCCCAACTATTCCATTTAAGGAATAAGTAATATTTGCAGAGAACTGGGGGGATAGAGTGGTTATACCATCTTGTTACAGGTCTTGCTACAGTGGGTTTAAACAGTCTCGAGACTTGTGCTGATGATCTCTGACACAGCAGAGAAACAGGATCTGGTCCTTCAGACTGGATGGAGAAAGGTACAAATAGCTTTGCCTCAGACCATAAGTCATTTGGCAGCTTACAGACAAGATATGTCCTTGGTGATTAGACTATATGTGCCATGTAGGAAGAGGATGAAAACTGAATGTCTCAATTATGTTTATAAATTAACTCAATAAGGCTGTTTATCCTTTTCCATATTGTTCTTCACAGAATTAAAAAGAAAATTACTTGAAAATTTGACTTTTTGCCCCCAACCAAGGGGAAAACAAATGTTAATGCTAGAATTTCTCCAGAGATGAGAAGTGCAGTCCTCCCAACAGTTCTGCTCCACAGACCTCTCTACGTGCTATTTGTTCCCATCAAACATGGCCACGGTAATATCTTCTGCAACAGAAGAGGTCCCTAGCTGCACTGTGCCAGGACTGCTTGTAAGTGACATTCAGGAAAGTAGCAAGGACAGTTGGCAGAGTCACTATAGAGAGCACATAGGAAAAGAGCAGGGGCTGCTTCTCTCCAGTATGGCACTCACCTCCTTCATGATGGATTGAGCAGCACAAAGCAGATGATCAGAAGGCTGGTAAATGACAATGAAAGATTCACAAAGGATGAAAGGTAATGAGATTAATAAGCAATGCAATTTTAGAGGAGCCACAAGGTCAGCTGGTGAGACTTCATGCACACAATAATTAGCTGGAGGAAGTATAAATATTTCTCAGTCTTTTTTCCTCTCTCCTCCTCCATCTCTGTTACCTTGGGCTGTTACCATTTTGGGTTTCAAACAACATCCACAGTAACAGCCAGAATTTACTACACATATTGCAAAAAGATGTGATAAAGCAGGAATAAGTTATACATATGATGAGACACATCTATTTCTCTGTGCCTACTAAGCCTCTAAAACTAGGACTGGTTAACACAGCTGTAACTCTGTGTTCACTGTGTGTGAACTTCTTCCAACTATGCAGCAGTGGATACATCCACAGGGACAATTAGGTGTCTTAGTGCTTGGCATTATAGTGACTAACTCCTACGTGTCTTTCGTTCCTTCCATTCACCTGCCACWTTATAGTCTGAAATCCTAAATTAGGCTCCATAGAAAGGGATTTACAAGAGYCAGTACACCAATGGAAACCCTGTTGTGAGTGAGGCCTTGGCAAAACATGGGAGGTAGACGCCTAATTGCTAAGCAGCGAGAGGTTTCTAAATCCGATGAGAAACTCAACTTCGAAGCCTTACTTAGTAAGCTAGGTTCCCAAGTCATGTCTTTCAGAAACAAGGCATGGGTCCCAACTCTTTTTTAAAGCACATTCTTTTAAAGCATCTTCTCAAGAGAAAGGAGCAGTAGTCCTCTTTACTGAATATCCTTGTTAAACTATGTTGTGCGTATTAGAAATTTCTCCAGAGCAACAGGGAGATGACGATGGCCTAACCACTCAACTGTGGGCTAATCTGGTAGGGACATTAAGCCCTTCCTATTAAATGATTCTATTTTGCATTAGAAAATTGGGTGCACTGAAATAAAGAGTGGCAGAATAGAACTAACCAGTTAACCCAGTTCCCGGGGAGTCCTGGGATCCTGTCTGTGCTGTAGAGACTGTATGCGTACGTTATCTAATAAATGTCTTGAATAAAACACAAAATAAGACCTCAGAGTTGGAGGCAGTATTGCAATAATCTTTCTTAAGCTCACTGTTACATTCAGAAAGGAGGGCAATTCTCCTTCCTGTGAGGTCTGGTCCTGAAGATGCGCAGGAGCGCAGCTTGACAAACTGAACATATGCAGGGTCAGTTGGAGAAGAAAAGCCATAGTAGGTTTTGCTGTGCGTGACATCTATCAAGTTATTCAGGGCAGGCAAGAATAAAGAGACCTAAGCTGACACAAGAACAGTAGTGGAATATGGGAAAGATGCATCCTTTTACAAACACTAGATACCTATGAAAGTATATTTAGGCAAACATCCAACTTAAAATCATTGACATTTAAGGCTGAATTCCGAGGAATACTATACATTAAGGAGGAACTGTGCTGTTGTAGCTGTAAATGTAGTGGTGTGAACCCTCACTGCTTTATCTCCCTGAACAGGGTGAACAGAGAGCCCAGTGGATATTTGGAAGGTGAAAGAGGCAGGGGAGATGCCAGTTGTCTGCTGGTGGGCAATTCACTGAAGACTGTCTCAAAGGCACAGTTTAGAGTAACCTAATAGTTGCTTCAGGTATATSAGGGCTAAATCATGTCAAGAGTTGAGGCCATGGTTTCCTCCCCATTGGCACCCTGCTCCCTCCCCAGCCTTGCAGAGACCAGAACTATGGCACCAGGGGAAGGCTAGTACTAACTCCTACAGGAGTAGGAAAAACAAGTTGGGGAGGTTTATATATAGACATCAACATCAACCAACAGCTCCCACGTGTACACCTGTCCAGAATGAACAATTTAAAACTTGGAAAGTGGTCAGTAGGGACACCCTCAAAAAGGAAAAAATAAGGGCACTGCTTTTATAAAGCAACCACAGCAGTTTCAACAAACAGTACACAGAGCAGCACTGAAGGGATTGATGCCAGGTCTGTGGTGGACAGACAGCAGAAAACCAAAACCACACTGGGAGAGACTGAGGGGTTGGATAAAGCCAGATTTCTAGGTAAAACCCATAGGATTCCTCAGTGACAGGAAGAAAAGAGGAAGTTGAAGGCAAAAGAAATTTGGTCCAGCTCTACTTTGTTTGGAGGGTAATATCGGGCATGAAAATTACTGAATGTGTGGGGAGGATCTTTAGTTGTATGGAAAGAAGAAATGAGATGATAAAGTGTTCAGGATGTAGATGGGTAAAGACATGATCCATCATTTTCCCTATCTTGACTTTCACATAAAAGCTGCCCAGTATTTATTTTGCCTCCTGTATTTTATAATGAAGGTAAAGAACAAGCAGTTGTAAGGACTAAATGAGAGAAAACAAGCAGTTTAGTTTTGTAAGCCTGTTAGAGCTCTGACAAGAAAAAAAAAGGGCTGATGGAAAACACACAGAAGGACACTAAAAGTTTAAAGACCATGCTGGTTCAAGAACAAATGAATATAAGCCAGCCATAGGTTTATTTCAAAAGAAATTTAGAAGTTTTGTAACCAATGGAGATACGATGATCTGGGACAGTCTTCCAGTAAAAATAGTAAGAGTAAGAATCTATCGTACTTCAAGATGGAGCCCAGTAGGTTTCTGAAAGAGTTGAAATGTTGCGATTGCTGCAGCAAAATTGTTTTGACTGCCCAGGAAATCAGGTGGTTCCCCTCCAACGTTTTTTACTGCCAAACCTGCATCCAGTGTTAAACTAAGCGAGATGTCAGGCGCTTCAAGAGCTGCAGCAGGAAGACAGGGCATGCATGCCATGTGAGGAGCCACATCTCTCCTACATTTCACTATTTCACACATCTGGTGCCCCTGACACCCTAAGTCATCTCCCTGCCTGTTTAAGGAGAGCATTGGTACAGAGTTGCTCAGTGCACTGAACCATCCCCTTTCTTAGCAGGGAGGGAGCAGGCACATGGTATCTCTCCTTCAAGCTCATCTCATCCAGAGTTTGAAGAAAGAAGAAGAAGAAAAAAAAAACAAACACCAAAACCCACAGTGCCCATCTCCCTTCCATTTTGTGATTTCTTTTTCCTGTTTTTCCTGTCTGACTTTGTAAAGCAACATTAGAAAGAGCGTCTGTTTTCACAGTGAAGGATTTAATTTCTAATTATGTTTTTCATGTTTAAAATCAGGAAACAGAGTGATTTATATTCTGGGAATTAGAGAAAGCAGAATGGCTGGCATTTATGGGCCAGTCCTTTGCAGTCTTGTAGCTCAGCGGTAATTGTAAAGAAACCACACATACTGTGACAAACTGAAATTATCTCTAGAGTGTTCATCTGTCAAACAAGCTGATTCACATCTCATCTGCTTTCTGAATGAGATATGAAAATGAGACTGCTACATTACTTCTGCTGTCAAAGGAGAAGATGGATTCAACCCCCTTTAAAGTGATGGTGAACTTTTTACTCTTTGAAAAGTGAGTACATAGGGTTTGACTTTATCTGCAGGGAATTAACCTTATCCCATGTGTAAAGAACAAGGAGATACATCCAAAAGACTTTCAGATTTTGTCCTTTGGGCCTAAAGCAAAAATTCATTTAACTTTCAGCTCATGTCTGCCTTCCTGAAGTTTTCTGATTCAATTGATTGTGAAAGGTGTCTGAACGAGAGAGCACTCTTTGGGAAGAGGCAAGGTCCCAGCACTCCTTGAGCACTTGTTTTAACCAGGAAATTAGAATTCAGCAGCTTGCACAGGGAAGGAGGACAGAGATGCCAACATGCTCGGGGAGGAGGAAGAGTTAGGAACCAGCTGTGAGAAAGACGTGCCTGTTTCATTTACAGAAGTGACTACAAAGTCATCACTATCCAGCGTGAGACTGAACTGATGAACTAAAAATGAGGTAAACTCCATTTCCTTGCCCTCTATCAAACCTTCACTCAGTTTTTAGTTTTGACTTATTTTCTTTAATTATTTAGCTATCAAAGCTCCTGTGAGCTCATCATCCTCCCCCCAAAAATCTCTAATGCCATCCAGAAGCGAGGAAGCATCCAGATCAGTTTGACACAAACATACATCTACCACAGTCTCCCATTTCCATTGCTCTGCGTCTGACATGCCCCTTTTCCTGTCCCTTCTGTCTTTCCATCTCTTACATTTTGTGTATTCAGCTACTCATTTTGCAAACTGGGACCTGCTCAGGGCAGGGATCTACCTTTCTTCCTAAGATGCGATGTTCATACATACTGCAGATGAAGTACGCAGAAAATTATTCCCCCAGCAGTGAACTCGCAGTGATAACTTTGTGAGGGTGCCTGTTGGGTAGAGATCTAAACTCTGACAATGTTGGAGGTCAAGACAATTCTGCTCTGTCTGAACATTCATAAACCTTTGTGGTGGGGCAGCAGTCAGAGGCAACAGACCAGAGAGCAGCACAGAGGTTCCTGAGCTAAAAGAGCCAGAAAATGGTAAACATACAGCCCAGTATTGATCAAGCACCTTGAGTCAGAATCTGATCATTAAATGCATTTGCTTGCTAATGAACCCTATGACAACACTTTCTCCATCCCTCCTGTTGTAGCTGTGCTATTAGAAGAAAACAACAGAGAGCATGAGCACTGTGCTCAGTGAGGATAGTGTTCATTTGGGAGACAGTTGTCTGGGTAACAGCCTTGTTCCCTGAACTATTTTTGAATTTTTAGCCATTGTGCAGTGCAATGTGGGGATGGGGACCACAGTTCAGGACTCCCCTCCCTCAGGAGATCATCTTTTATCTCTACAGTCCCTGTGCCATTTTTGCCATAAATCCTACATTCTTCATCAGCTCAGACCTTCATATCCTTGCTCAATGAGTGAAAGCAGTTGTGACTACTGTGATTTGTGCAATGTTCAGTGTGGTGAAGGTGCTTTAGGTATGGCAGACCAGGCCCTGCAGGGACATGGTCAGAGGAACATTTAAGTTTCAAGATCTCAAATGGCTTCAGCAGGAGACACGTGCTGAAAGATTCAGCTCTGTCAAAACAGATGCAGATCTGAACATGCGAAAGAACAGAGTGCTTTGCATCTTAGAAGCCTTAGTCCTACAGACAGCTAGACATTAAACAGGAATTTTCTGGGTCACACTGCTGATTTTAGAAGCCTAAGTCTTTTTCTTAATCTGAGTCAATGTTGTTTTCAGACGTATTTAAGCATTTGTGTTGTGGAGCACATTAGGAGGGGTGTTCTGAAGTCACGAAAATTGCTTTGAAAAATATGACTTTGAAAAATGTACTACAAGTACAACTATTATTGTGACCTCTCACCCTCCTCCCCATTCCCCAGCCTTTCAAATGTCTAGGCAAACATACAGTCTTTGCAACACACCTGAAGGATAGCTCTTCTTTTCAAGTATGCTACAGTAATCTAATATTAATGCAACACATAGAGGCTGCAAGAACAAAGTCAGGATCCATGGCAATGTTCACATTAAAAAAAAAAAAAAAAACCACACCAAACCAAAGAGATGAAGCAAGACTTTCCTAGGACCTGCTGCTGGATGATTTGCTGGTGAATAACAATGTACTGCAACATCCCAATGGAGGACAGACATCCTCAGTTAGGATGGTTACAACTCTCAGTACCTACTTGCTTCTTCAAAAAGAAAGCCAGCAGTAGCACTCCCCTTGGTACCCGCGGGGTCAGAATCAAACCTGTTGCCATCATGATGACTCTTATATTATTTCCTTCTTTTCATTTTTGCTCCAGATGTAAAGAAAGATGGCTCAGGTCTCCCAAATCAATTCCACATTTCCAGCATTTCTGTGTTTGCCAGGACATCTGGTCTGCACAGTGGTCCATCTATTTGAACATCTGCTACAGATCTGTGGCCTGGATCCATCTGTCAGACTCCACAGTCCCAGCCTCAAAGATCGCATTCAGGTAAACTCCAGCCAAACAAAACTGTTCATGGGTAGTATCCAATATCATAGGAKTCTGCCTCTCCTCATATCATGACATTAATATAGGCCTGAAAGGTTTCCTGAAGTCAGTGAAATTACAGTAGTGGCACTGAGCAGGGTGAAGGAGATTAGGTGAAGTAAACTTTCATCATCCCATAACGCTGTCATCTACTTTACTGTTTTCGGGTTAAAAGATTTAATTCACAGAAAGACCTGTCCTTAGGACCTGTCATTTCAGAAACCTACATTAGCCAACTTTACAGTTTCTTTTCCTAAAAATCCAAATGACAGCCTTAATTTCCTTATCTTGTTTTTCAAACTGAGAAAGTTTCTGTTGCAAAATGGGCAAAAAAATGGAAATAAAGCTCACAAYCATATCATCAAAGAGACAAATCCATAGTCCCCAGGCCAAAATTCTTACTATGGTCACAGTGACAGCTTTGCCTGAGAAAGGAGCTCCAATTTGTCCTGCATATACACACAAGGATCAGCTCACTCGCTCCTTAGGAAGAGATCTCAGTTGCATGGTTTTACCTTCTGAGACAGACAACAGGCAATAATGCGCATGGAAATTACAGGGAGAATGTGAGGTGACATTTTCAGAAAGGTTTAGTAATGATTTGAGTTTGCTTTCATTGAAAGTATGATTTTATAACTGATTTCAATGGGAGGGGAACTGTACCCAGATCAAGCCCTTTAAAAAGTTGTTCCCTATGCAAATGTTCAGATTTGAATATTTATTTACAGAAACGCTTCTCTGATTGTCAGCATAACAAGTGCTGCAGAGGTCGATTTAATATTTCCCCAGAAACAGCTTTTACTAAGAATGAGACACAACGGGAGTTTTGCTGCGGCCCTGCTTCCCCAAGGACAGGAGTAGAGGCACAGGCTTGTTCACTAAGGTACTCCAGCACACCTGCAAATCGTTGGATGGAGGTCCTTACTTCAAATACAGACTTCAAGTAACATTTTATCATGTGTTTACATAGTACATTAAGGACCACTGACAAGCCTTTGCCTAGAGGAACCTGTAGTTTCAAAGACACAGCCAAATGCTAATTAAACTGAAATGCACCACTTGCCACTACAAGTCTCCTCTGCAGCAGATCTTTGCATGTGTCCATTATGGCTATACAAAAGACACAGAAACACCCTGGTGTTCAGAGCACTCATCAATTAAAAGACAGAGATTAAAACGTCAAGATTATTACAGAAAATGAAGGAACCACAGACATTTAGGTCTGTGGGCTCCAAAATGTTTAATTTAAAAAAACAAGACGACTGTCTCTGCGATAATGYTATATTATTATGTTTATTACCTTCTCTGTCTCTCCAGTAACAACTTTTCCTATAATCATAGATCTCAAACTACTCATATTACTGTCATGATATAATTTGTAATGTTTAGCCATAGGGCAAGCACAATTTCCTTTATGAATTGCATACTTTGGTTCATACAGTAAATTCTCTCTTTGAAAGCCTTGTTTAGATTTTACCAATATACCTGCAGTTCATGGACATTCTGAAAAGATAAGCCAAATTGCCTGTCTTAAATAATTAAATCTCTTATTTAAAATCTCTTCTGTAAGTGGAAATAATGATACCTAATGATTATGTAATAATGGCTATAAGCTGGCTTTAGGTGGAAAAAAAAATACAGACTTGGAAGTGTGAACATGCATCCTGGAAGCACTGTATTCACTGAGTAATCCTTCCTGTGGTTATCATGCTTTGATAATTTAAGGTTCTAATAAAAAGTATTTACTATTCAAATAGCATTTGTTTGTTTATTTGTTTAAAGACAAGCATCCTAAACCTGTGAACTAACTGCAATTAACCTGGTACCATCAGCCTGACCAAACACATGACTGAGAATAGCAGAATAGCTCAGTCCCTTAGGAGTTGTTTGTTACAATGGTCTTCTGACAACGAAACCTATGGAAAACATTTAACTGTCCCCACTGCTCCTGATCTGAAGAAACACCAAGAGAGATAAAATTTTACCCTATAAACTCAAAATGCCAAGCTCCACCCTGGCGTCCTATACTCTACATTCAACCCTAGATATCAAAAATCTGCATTTTCTTCACTTAACTACAGTGTATAAGATACAACTCATATTTATAGTGAGAACTAAATATGGAAACTGTAAGCACGGTTTCAATCCAGCATGAAAATAAACACAGAATTTAGAGCACTGAACATATAGCTCATTTTTGTAATGATCATGTGTACAAAAACCTTCTCTGTAAAACCAGTAACCCACAAAAACTGTAGTCTGCCATAACAAGATGTCAAAAAGTTTCAGGCACAGAATTAAAATATAATGTGATGTGGAAAACAGGGACTGCAGCAAATGGATCTGATATACAGGTTGCCATAGGGGCTTCTCTGTGCTTTAGAAAGCTCCTTCAAGTCCAGTATCGAGAGAAGATGGGAAGAACAGGACTTGTTTCCTCTCCAGAGGATGAGCTCAAGGACAGAGCCCAGAGCAAAACCTGAACTCGCCCAGAGCAGCTCCCATCCAAGCGCTGCTGCTCCGCTCATGCTGAGCCCCTGGATTGCCAGGTACTGACCCTGGGGCTGATGGAGGGTGCGTACAGCAGAGGTGATGACAGAAGAGCTCTTCTTGCGTTTAGTCCCCAGCTGACAGCACTGCACTTAAGGAACACTGCAGATGCTTTCCTAAGGTACCAAATTGCTATACAGGTCAATACCAAGCTAAATAAAACTAAAAAGCTGAGACATTTCTCTATTTAATGTAAAACCCAAGTGATTTGTTGACTGCTTTTTATGTAATGACACATTAAGCACAGCAATGTACAGTTCTGAATGAACACATCTCTAATTCAGACCATTGACAGCAAAGTAGTTAAAAAGTTTTACCAAAACAACATTTGGCAAGGCATGCCAGATGGCTTAGAAAGCAAATACTGTCACTAGGGCTATGACTTGACCTTTTCATGTGCAATTGATATTAATGAGGAAGAATGGGCTGGAGCTTTTGTTAAAAGAACAGTACAAAGAATAGAAAATTTTTGTTTTAAAGTAATGACAGGTTCAGGTTCTTACACATATCAACATGGAGAAGTCTTACCTCTTACAATTAAGGTCAAATGTATGTGCAGCTTTACTCATGCTACCTGATTTCTGAGGATAAATACCTGTCTTCAGAAGGGAAATCCAATCACTAAGCCATCAGCTGTATTTTGGTTGGTTGGTTGGAACCAGAACTTTCAAAATATGGCTCCTATCCTACATATCTTTTAATTTCTATGTAACGAAATATATAGCAATATTTGAAATATATGTTATATATAACTGACTACAACAATATTTAATTTCATGAATAATTAAAGGATCTAGTTATGCTGACCACACTATTCCAGGCAATGAAAATCATATAATGACAGCATCACTGTTTCAAGAGGGTGCAATCTAAATAGCTACATCAAGAAGAAAAACTAGGACATACAAACACAAGATTAAGAATGAAGGCAGAAAGAGATTTCAGTAATACCCAAGCCCTGCAATATAAACCAGGAGTAAAACTGTTGCTTTTGAACTCTCACCTGCAAGAGTTGAGGGGAACAAAATTATAGTCTATTTACCAGATAGAAAAACTAATAAACATCATATAGGCATATAGTCATAAAGTCATGGAGGCCCATGGCCATGTAACAGATTTTAATCAATGGTCACAAAAAATGCAAGGTTGGATCCTTTACTTTTTTTTTTCCTTCTTGCCAAAGGTGAACTCATTTTCATAATGATGTGTCTATTTTTTGATACTTAAAATTTTGGGTATATAACACAAAATCCCCCTTTCTGCTCAGGCTTTGGACAAGACTTCTGAGGGAATTTGTTTGTGGAGAGAAAATCAGGTTCTGAAAAAATTAACATAATTTAGCAACCTTTGAGCAGATAACCCCCTCAACTCAGTCAATGATTAGTACTCTTCCTGCAAATGTAACTGAAAAATCCCTCGATATAACCATTAGTAAACTTCCATGGGGCCAACGAACACTTCCAAATCAAACTTCATCTACCATGGGACAGGAGCACACAGTTTCCAGAGAAATAGCATACAGTAGATGATAAATAGTAACTGATGGTTTGTTTCCATCATGCCACCACTTGCAAATGTGAAACTCAGTAATGTAGTTGTTCAGTATTTTGAATATGGCTACCTAAGATTATACACCACAAGGTAAATCTGCTTTTGTTAGCTATGTACAGCAATACTCCTTCTGATTTTCAGTTTCATGAAGGGGTGTCCTAATCTACTGGAACATATAATAAAGTTTCAGAGCCGTTTAATCCAACCCGTAACAATATCTAAAAGTAATTTTACTTGGCTGTGGAAGTACCACTTCAGAAACTGTTCTTCACTGTGATTCAGCTGTTCTTTCTTCCCCTCTTGATCCCCAAAAGCAGAAAAGGTTAATGATGGCAACTTTGGTAGGTGATCATTTTCCTTTTCTTAAAGTAGTGTCTGTGAAAATGATTCAGCTGCAATTACTGTCTCTGTTCTGAGCCCTGTGTGCAGAATAGTTTCTAGATTTTATCTCACAAAAAGTCAGCATAAAATAACTTAGCAGTTCTGGGAGCGGGGACTGGACCAGAACTCAAACTTCCCCTACTGCCTACTAGTCTACAGTTATTAGACTTCATGCACTGTCAGAGTCAATGAAGTGTAACGAGCAAGAAGGAGTGGAATGAGTCTCTGAAAAATAAGGGTAGTTCACAGACACAGGGGAGGTAGGAAGTGCGTGTTAGAACTGTCTCAAGCCAAACAAAAATTTGAGCCAGACTCTCCTGTTTCCTAGGCAAAAAGCCTCAACAGTGAGGGATAATACATAAGAAAGGTAGACACTGGCCCCTCGTCTGGTGCTCGTGTTTTTAAGAAGGATAGGGACAATTTAATGCTCCGAAATAACTTTTCCAGGCTTTTCACACTGGTGACATTCAAATGGACAGAAGTGCCTTACCTCCAGAGCAGCAAGGGAGAGCAAGAGGACCTCTCTCCTCAGCAGAGCTGACTAGCCCCCACCCAGGACCTTCTTCCATGCAATGGCCTTTCCAGATCTCCCTCAACCCCTCTCCTTCCACAGCAACTAGGTCTCCTACAGGACACATACCGTTATTCATTGCAGAGTTCAGCTTTTAGGCACTGAAGTCTTGTCACTGGTTCCACTTACAGYTCCCTGGCAAAACCCAGCTCCCAGGCTGCAGGACCTCA
The DNA here is from genome assembly GCA_035582835.1 of Phoebastria nigripes. Taxonomy (NCBI): domain Eukaryota; kingdom Metazoa; phylum Chordata; class Aves; order Procellariiformes; family Diomedeidae; genus Phoebastria; species Phoebastria nigripes. The sequence goes on from JAYKAV010002964.1 coordinate 367,059, forward strand.
TTGATGATGAGAATTCATTGCCTTCATGGTATGAGGACCCTGAAAGAAAACCTGTCATGCTCACCTGGGAAAGTGAGCAGTATTGCCGCAGACTGGATGTTACAGAGGTACAATAATAGCCACATAAAAGTGAAAGAGTTTATTAGCATTGAGGTCCACAGGGCAGAAGAGTTGAGCTAAATCATCTTTTGACCTGTGATATTCTAGTAATGCTATATGATCTAAAAGATTTTTCTATTTATACAAGTTTATACTGTGGCCTTACGGAGTATTTTATGCTCAGACTGGTCAGGGTGTTTTTTTGCTTTGGGCCTTCTGTGCACTTGCAGCAAAGAAGCAAGAAATAGGACAGGGAACAAAGGAAAAATAAAACCACAGATCTTCACAGTTACGGGGTCTATAAATGTACTTATGACACAGGAGCCAAACAAGATTGTATGTGAGCTACCACACATTCGTCTGTTTTGTCCTGCTGGTTGAAACCTTTCTTCAGGTAAATCCAGTGTAGCTGAAAGGTATCAAATTAAAGTAGTAGGGACTTTTAATTATCTGTAGGAGCTACCATATGAATAGCTGCAGTGTGCATCTCTTCCATGCTGCCTTTTCTTACCTGACGACAAGTTAAGCATAAAAGGGGGGAATATTTGGGGAGAGATAAGAGCCACAGGAGCAGGATCTCAGTAGGTGTAAATCTGTACTGCTCCTTTCAAACTAAAAGAAAGTTTTAAGCTCATTTTGATGAAAAGTACTAATGAAATACAAAATTACGTTGAACTTTTTGGGGTTTGGAATGTGCTCTTAAAAACTCAGCCATTGTTCTGCTGATGGCTGTTCTGCCTGAATAGGTTTTCCCTTTGGCCTCAGACACAGAGACGAGGAAGAAAGAGACCAAATTGCCTTTCCATCTAACAGCTCCTAAAGAAGTGTTGAAACAGAAAACTACATAAATAAGGAAATGAGCTGCAGCTTTTCTCTGCCTCTATTAGGCACAAAATCTGGATAAATTCAGGCCTGACGGGGAATATAAGTCTATTGCACCTCAGATAAAGAGTCTGGTCTCTTTGTCTAAAAACTGAAGAATCTCCAGATGAGGTCAGCTCCCTGACAGTATAGAAGTACTTACCACACTGGAACGAAAAATAACAGAAGAGACAAAGAAGAACACACAGGGGATTGCTATGAGATACCTTCCTCAAGGTATCGTTCTGTAAGCACATTATAACTAGAAAGTAAAAAAAAAAAATAAAGGGTGGGCAGCGAAATAAATGCCATGAGACATGCCGAGTGTCTGCATATCAATTCCCAGTGCATATCACCATCAGCTGTGTAGTAATCTCCCACTATTTCTTTGTCCTATGGTATCCTCCAAAAGGCTCAACTGAAAACCTATTGTTATTATAGAGTGCCTAGTCCAAAGGAAGAGTCTGCCCTAATTAGCGCCCAAATTCTGTACAGAAGAAATGCAGAACAGTCTTAAGTACAACTGCTGTACCAAGAGATGTATGTTTCCATTTCTTAATTTTTAATGACCTTCCCGTTCAGTGCTCAGAGAAGAGCACAGCAAACTCTTGTTTTAAATCTTCTACCTGGTCATTTTATCTGGTTTCCCCCGCTTCTTCAACTGTAAGTATGGAACATTTACTCATTATTTTCTCATATTTTCCCTGTCATTTGTGATTTTACAGGCCTATATCCCAAGTCATTTCTTTTGCGACCTAAAGCACCCTTTTCCAGCCTGAATAATGTTATGCAGTACTCAAAATGTGGGAAGAGCGCTACAGAATAATGGAATAATAGAATGTATCATGGAATAACGATGTATTCTGTTTTGTTCTGTATTCTCTTCTCAACCATTCCCATCTTTCTAGTTGCCTTTTCAACTGCTGTTGAGTATTAAGATATTTTGTATCAAACTTTTTACAAAAGCTCCTATATTTCTTTCCTAATTTTGTATAGCTGTATAGATGAAGTTACCTTCATCCTCAGTCTCCTTGTTCGCATTTTCGTTTGCAAATGTCAGCACTGAACTTAGCCTGATGATTTCTCACCCACTTATTCAATATCAGTCTGTTCTTCTGTAGCTCTTCTAATCCATCTTAATTTATTTTAAAAAAATCTGAAAAACTCTGTCATCAGCACATGTTATCACATCACTGTTCACTTCTTTGCGAAGACAGCTTACAAATTTGTTAAGCAGCGCTAGTCCCAGCACAGATCCTAGCGGAAGGCATTGGAAACTTCTCTCACCTGTAAAACCTGACCATTTTTTAGCCCACATTAAGTCATGGCTGACCAGGTCACCCACATCTTTGACTCCTTCTGAGAACTCAAATATACAGCTCTAAGACATGGGCTCCGTATACAAAATATATGGCAATTCTTTCCTAATATATCATGTTCATTCATATACGTGCTGCTAGAATAGCAGTTATGACCCGTACATAAGGCAAATAACTATCAATTTAGATGAGATCCACAGCACTTTTTAAAAAGTGATATTATTTGTTACATATCCAGTCTGCAGATAATAGAACAAATTGAAATGGTAAACTACATATGGCTACTAATAGTTCACATTCTTGAATAGGGCATTACTAAAAAGCAAGCCCAGAACAGAAAAGAATTTTAAACAGACATATCTATAGCTCCCTTTTTTTTTTTTCTTATTTTTTGTTATAGTCTTACATTGACCATACCTGCCTTTTACTTCCATTAAATTACTCATGGAATAAAGCATTCTTTATCCTGACTAAGAGAATCAAAACGTTGTCTTTAATAGGGTTCATGTCTATCCAATACCAGCCATATTTATGCTCTTGACTCTTTAATAGCAGGAACTCCAAGCACTTTCCTGTGATTTTCTGAGCTCTGTCTTTAACCTTATTTATTACCTTTTTCTGAAAAGAAAGTACAGGTATCAAACTGGAGGTTTCTGTTTGATGCTCAAAGTCAACAGTACTTGCTTGCTCATACTGGCAAGAAGAGAGATTCAAAGATTCTGAAAAGACCCAAAATGAAAATTGGAAATTTAATGGGGGGTTGGAGCTGTCAGCTTGTTTTTATCAGACCTCAACCTTATTGCAGGTCTAATCAGCTCTGGCAGATTGATTAGGGTAGTAAATTACATCTTTGTTACATGAGACAGGCTTAGCATTTCCCTAGTTAACCTTTTGTGCCTTGCAAGCCTCCTTCTGTGGAAAATAAAGCCACTCACTGGAGCAACTGGAGAGTGAGAACAACTGTGAGCATGAGTTTGGGTGCTGTTACAGCAAGGGGGTCTGATTGCATGAAGCACCAGGAGGTGCATGAGCAAAAGGAAGATCACAAGATAGCCACCTCGATTCCCCATCCCTGTCAATATCTGTTTTGCGAAGGATGGTGAACAGCAGCATGAGTGAGGACACTAGTGTCTATTACCACCTGATGAGGTGGGTGTCTGTAATTTATTCAGTAATGTGAATTGGCTGTGCCTGTTAGCAACCAGAGCTGCTGAAGAAGAGTGTCAACTGAAGCTCATGCAGGGTCCAGTACATTTACATATGGAAAGAAAATAATTTGATTGTACTGTTTATCACTGAAACTCTTCCTGGGTAGAGAGCAACACCACRGAGGTAAGTTTACAGTACCCAACAATTAAGAGAAGAACTTATGGTCACCTCTTATCCCTGCCTCTGCAATTTCTCACAGCACTTGCTTTGCTTCAGAGAAGTCACTGAGCACCACCAAATGTTTCCCACACTCAAAGATATACTTTAAAGGTATAAATGATGATTAGGCAACTGTTTCCCATAGAAAGTGAATGAGACTTTGTACTCTATTTCCCCGTGCACTTTTAAAATATCACATTGAATTTCTGCCCATGAAAAGAGATAAATCATCTAAGACCTTGATTTACCTCTTTCATAGGGCTGCAATTTAGTGAAATAAAGTGTCTTTGTGCAAAAGACTCACATCAAAACTCAGAAATCTTGTCAGCTTTATGAAAACCAATGCTTTGCCAGCATATATTCTATTTATTGTGTTGTATACTTGTATTATATGATTCAGCCACAGTTCTTTCCAACTTTCTTAATAAAAATACAAAATTACCTTTCCTTAAATTGTCTGCATCATTGATTCAGGAGAAAGGGCAGTGGAGTCAGGAAATGAGAGGTCTCTATATGCAGTCAAAAAACCCTCACAAGCTTTGTCCCCAAGTACTTTTTCCATGTGCTGACCAGCTTCCCCATCTCTATATCTCTGTATTCATTGACTATTTTAGTTGTGTCAGTGATCTAATCCTCATGTTCTCAAACTACAAGCACTAGACTCCCAAGCATTGCTTTGACAGAGCTAATTTCTTAGAAGTCGTAAAGTCCCATTTGACACAAAGGAGTATTTGCCATTTTATACTGAACCACACAAATGGCCTGCAGAAGAAAACAAACACCATTTCCAAGCTCTAGTCTGCAAAGCAGGTAACAGAGCCTGAAACGATGATTAGTTCTTTACTGTAGCATTAGCTTATATAGAAACCTGTCCTTTAAAAAATAAAACAAAACACTGTTCTCTCTATAGCTTCTCAGTAACCATGGAGCCATGTCGTGAAAAAAAAAAAAAAAAGAAGAACAAACACCCAAACCCAACACCAACAGGAAAAGCTGTGCTATTTTGTGCTCTCTTGCATGAGAAGAATTACTTTTATGACTTCACTAACGCATCTTAATGATCAGTATTATCTTTACATGCTAAACTATAACTCCTTTTCATTGCCATTTATGTCCATCGCCTTTTTCACTGTGTTACATTTTTCTCACCCCGTATAGGCTTGCCTTTCCAGAGTCAAGCCATTTATACCAGAAACTGCACAGAAGCAATAACAAACAAACAAAACAAAACAACAAAAAAGAAATCACTATTTACCATCTCACAAAATGATTTTAGCCTGCAGGATTCTCTAGKAACATATAGTACAGACTAGATGCTGAGCACTTCGATATCTTTACAATATTTACAGTTAGGAGGTTTTAATTACCTGCTTGACAAGGTCATTTCCTTCCATGATTTATCAGGTGAATAATTAACTTTTTAAATACGTATTATAGGTGCAATTAACTGTATCAGTCAATAGTCTACCATCAATACAAGTACAAGCCGTATGATAAAAATCGCTCAGTGATTCCTTGGTGTAATAACCTGTGTTCCAAGATTTCAAATAACCCAACCGTTCCCGGGGAATAAGGAAAGGAACAAAGCAGCAAAACAAAACATTTTCCTCCATTATGATTCTGTTCATCCAGTTGTGTTAACATCTCATTTGCTTACTCTTCTGAAGTTTTAAAGGACATTCAGAATCCCTTCAATGGTGTTTCCTAAACCATTTCAATCTTCATTGGAACGAAATTTGACCCCATCAAAACTGATCAAAATTCCCATGCATTGTAATGGTAGCAATTCACTCACAGTTCAGAGGGGGTTTACACAAGGAGGAGAATGGCTTGGATATCAGTCAATTACTTTTTAAAATAGTCTTTCTCCTTCTGTATCAAGCAGTTTAGTGGCTATTAACCCTCCAGAGATGGCAACAGTTATAATTACCGCTGATCTGTTTGGTGAGTTCTGCATCCGTGCGTGTTTAGCTGCAACTTATGAATCAAGCTAAGTAAAAGAGAGGTGTAGAGGCAGGTGTGCGGTGAAGGGTAGATAAAAGTATGAGAAACTAGTGAAAGTAATCAATAGCTGTCATCCCAATATTGATACCCTTCTACAGTCCCCCTCCAAAGTCATTTGCCCACTATGACACACATGTATGCAGTATGCAAAAAGATGGAAACTGTCTAGTACAACATGCCTTTAGCAGCCTACCATGTGGCCATGCAGTAAGGTAATTTTGTCATATACTCAGCCCCAACACAACAGACGCTTAGAGGTACATGCATGAAGCTACATTTGACAAAATCCACAGGGAAACTAGGATTTTGCTAAAAGGAAAACAGCCATATTTATCTTATATTCTTTTATTTATCAGCTTGCTGGCATCCAACCCCTGCCAGTAAAAACTACACTTTAGGTTAACAGTAGAAATCTGCGTGTAATMAAAGTCTTTCTTTTCAGAAGAACCTCCTGGGCCTCTTGAATTCTTCTTTGCATTGACAGCATTAAGACCTTGAATAGAAATACTGCATGCTCCCATGACATAGTCATTAATTTTTGTCTGACCTCTAATTCCTTGAGTACTGACCTTTAAAACCAGCATCTTGATTCTACTCTCAGTTGCATTAATTTCATGATACAGTAGCCAGGTATGGCATTACTCCTGTGCAGTGAAGTCAGCATTTTTTTTTTTTTTTTTTTTTTTTTTTTTTGCAAAAGGACACAATGCTCCTGAGAAGGGCAGACAATTTCCAAATGTGTCTGCGACATCTACAAGATCAAAAGTTCTTCAACTGGGGTCCTCTTCATATTTCTAAAATGCAAACTTGGCTGACCTGTTTGTGGGKTTTTTTTGTGGCATTCAAAATCAGCACTTTCCCCTATGAAATCTGTATATAAACAAACAGCTTAAGTGTGAATCTGTCCCTGTAGAAACAGAATAAGAAACTGTTGGTGATAGGGCAGAMAAATCTATTCTCTTTTGAGCTCCACGTTGGCTTGTAAAAATTTGAGCAGCATCTTCTCTATTGTAACCTCTGGGTTGGGATAATTTTTCAGTCTTTTATTGAAATGCAGCTGCTATCTGATAGAGAATGGAGTAAAAGGAATTTGTGGGAATTGTGATTTCAGCAGCTGAGGTTGAAAATCCAAAGGGGATTCAATATGAGACCAAACTGAGCAGTTTACTGGTGGTAGTGAAATGAGCAGTATTTTCATTTTTTTTTTTAAAAGTAGTTTGAGACATATGTCTGTTAGATCTTTATGATGACAGAAGAGCTATCAAGTCAGGGCTGATCTGCTAGAGCTGTGTGACAGCTGGGTGAAAAAGAAGGAGTAGAGGAGATTTTGCAGGTTGCATCAGCAGATCAGTTGGGGACCACGGATCAACATTGCAAAGGTTGCTCTGGGCTCAACAGCATTGTGTTGACAATACACAGTGGATCCAAACGGCACTGCTGCTCAGATCTGAAGAGCTGTGGCAAAACAGCAGATACTGATGGATTACTGTTAGCTACATCTTAGGACTGAGGTTAATTAACAAAACCTTCATGACACCTGTCCACATGATACCTGGCTCTAATGCTTCTACTAACCAGAGGCAGAAGCAATACATTTCCTGAACAGAAGAGACAGAAATCTATTMTGAAATGCTGACTTATGCCTTTAGCAATTGTTGTGAGGTTACAACTGTTTCCAAGCAAAGCCTAGCCTAGCACAGTGGATCCTTTCCGTTTTGAGAGAAACATCACTGCAATAGAAGCAACTTTCTCTGTCCTCAATGCAAGAGTCTCTCTCAGTTCAATCCCAAAGTTCTGTGGCACTCAAGCAAACATAAGTGGCAAGTCATTTTCTGTAGTAAATCAGATACTGAAAGATAAGGATGAAATATGAAAGAAAAAAAATTGTGTTGATAATGAGAAGTATTCAAAATGATCCATATGTGTATCTGCACCATCTTCGAAGAGAACCTTCGAGCCTACACTGCTGATGCTTATCAGTAAGCATGATGATGTTTATACTGACATGTCATACTGAAAGTCACCTTAAGTTTATGCTCACCATCTCAAGTTCCCACTGTAGTTTCATCTAGAGAAGTTATTTTTACTTACTCATTTAAAGAGGATACAGATTTTCCTTTTAAGCTACAATACAGAAGTTGGAGCGGCAGAAGGTCCAGCTGATAGACCGCTATTGAGGGACTAATTGTATATCATCCATAGGATCCCACTAAAATAGTACAGTTAGAGGAAAAAAGAATCGGACAAGGAATGAGCAGGTCATAACTGCAACTGATCAGCTCAATCCCCATCACTTGTTATTGCATCAATCAGACATAACTTGTAAATGGTGACACGTGCTAAGGCAAAGTACAGACACATATAAGCAGTTGAAGAGGTATATGTAACCAAAATGCAACTTAAGGAAGTATAATGATACTTTAAATAGTGTCCAACATGGACATTACTTAATTTTAAAACATGGTTTGAGGTGCTGAAGCTAGAAAACAGGAAAGAAATTTGCTTGAACAGCCAGGCCTAGAATACAGGATTTCTTGACTAGCTCCACGTTCAAGACCCCTAAACAATACAGCCTTTAGATTTCAAGAACGGCTGAAGATATCTTGTGGCCTCTGGGTCCAGGTTGCCGTGGCCAGAGGAAGGAATGGGATAGCTTGTAGGGAGCGGACAAAACAGAAAATCCCCAAGGTCTCAACATTAGGTTTTTTTCTGTGTTGAGAGTAGCTACTAAGCTCATTTCAAGTATGTTTATAAAGGCAAGCCATTAGCACTGGAGAAGCAAGAGTAAGCATCCAGGGCCATGTTTCCCCAATTGCTACACAGGCTCCCAGTGAGGATCGCAAGCAGATTAGCAGGCACAGAACTGCCAGGCAGATATAGCCATGCACCCAAATGTAGGAGCTCAAGAACCATTTTTCTTTATTGTGTTTTTCTGTTTCACTTAGTTCCTTCATGTGCTCTAGTCCTCTCCAGAATGGGAATTATCAAGTTACTACAAGAAAAGGAAATTTGACTGTTACTTCCAGCCTGGCGAGACCATAATCTGCCAACTCTTGAGCTGACCCACAGGCGCCCTGTACAATTTATTACCATGGTGCTACCTGAAGAAAGATTACAGAATGCCGGCTGTCATGACTCATTATGCAGCATCTAACTCAGCACATAAAGGCTTCCTTCAATGTTCCTGAAAGCTAGCGGAGATAACAGTAACTTAGTAAAGCACAGTTCTGAGATGTTGTTGTTTACTTAATACACAGTTGTCAGTCACATACGTGCTACTCCAGGCATCCAGTCCCCAAGGAACTAAAACTGCAGTAGCTTTTCGGAAAGCATTGGCAAGAAGGYCCCATTTTCCCTGTGGGCTCAGAACTCATCATCAACTGGCAGTCAAGATACCTAGTGTCTCTGATCAGCACAAGAGTTTCCAGAAGGGCTCATTCAATCCAATACTTAGGACTTCTAAAATAAAAAAAAATGGCCCGAATGGTATCTCAGAAGGACCTGCCAAATTTCCTGCTTTAGGACCTAAAACAATTGGAGAATTTTAATGCAAAACCCTGGAAACCTGGTCTGATCCTCTGAAAAATCAGGTAATGCACCTACTGGCACACCCTGAGTTATACTTGAGCAGGAGATAAATTGCTGGATAAAGCATCAGGTCAGTCTGATGGCATAGCTTGAAATAAAGCAATTCAGACAAACAAATGCTTTAATAAGTGATCAGTGAGAGTGCCCCTGTTGGGTGCTGGGCAAGAACTTACCTGGAACACTCCATGTAGGAACTTCCCTCTTTTACAGAAAGCCCCTGTCTGGATAGGCATCCTTTGAAAAAGTAGCTGTTACAATTTCAGACACAAGAAATTTAAAAGGGTATCCATGACAGGTACTTTCCTCAACTGGCATTAAAAGTAAACCAGCAAAATCTTGCTTTGAAGATCACAGCTACTTCTTATCTCTAGAGGCTAAGAACTTGTTTGCTATGGTCTTGGACCCTGGGTATGGGTTTATTTTATTCCAGCAGAGTATTATGTGGCTCCTTGGGATACCTGTTTACTACAGATATAGTGCCTAGCAGATTGCTTACTGACCAAAAGCATACTGAGGTGGTCACTGCACTATCACAGCAGAAACAGAACCTGGTTTTAGCAATATAGTACATCTATGGGTGGGGAACAGATCCTGCTCATTTGCATTAGCTTGAGCCCACATTTTCTGCATTTCCTTGACTGAAATAACTCAGATGATTATTAATGACAATGTAGCTGGGAACAGAACTAGTTTTGGAGCTACTGGAATGTACATTTATTTCCTCTTTAAGAGGCAGTTCTCTGAAGCTACTGTGGCCTTTGTCTGACAGCATGAACCAGGATCATTCAAGCAGTTATTGCTGAAAGAAGTGTAAATATACAACAGATGTACCCACCAACGGTCACTGCACTGCTCATGTAACAGTGTTTCCCAGGGTTCATCTGCTGACAGAAAGAAATAGGCACTTAACAGYAGTGGTTTTGTAGTTTTGATGGTATAAAAGGCAAGGTTCGTAGTCAGGTTTTTTGTTTTGATTTTTTTTTTTTCCTAGCTAGATCTTCTGGTTTAATAAAAATAAACAACCTTTCAGAGACAAAAGCCATTCTTTAGGTAGACCACCTTTTAACCAGCCCATCCATCTATGCCTATTTACACCCAGACTCTTTTGGAAGAGTATTCATCATCACACTGCAGCTGTTACCCCTGGCTCTGCACTCTGTTTCTTACCTTTACTGTTATTGTTTTCCTCTTGAGGCAGATCCTGATCTTACTTGCCAGACTACTTCACATTGCTTCCTTCACTGCTACACAATCTCTATGGGAAATTGTTCTGTTGACTTAGTGTGACTGGTGGCCCTGGCCAACCCCTGCTTGCCCTGGTCTTTCCAGACACTCCAACCTCCCCATACCCTCCCAGTTTAATTTTTTTGCATGAATTCTAACTGAATTCAGCCAAGCAGCAAATGATATACACTGCTGGAGACCAAAGCTGTCTAGTTACYTGCCTGACAAGTGCTGTGCAGCTGTGGCAGTGGCAGAGTGCTGCAGTCCCTCCTGGCAGAGAGTACTCACCTCCAGTCAGACCAGGTTCATGCATGGTTCATTCAGCCCCCGTTTCTCTCCAGAGTTTGTCAGCACAGGGCCACTAGAAGTCCTGGACCAACCACGGTAAGCTCCAGCTAGCCATCATTCAAAGAGAAGGTCACTCGCCTCCAACTGTCAGCTTTTCTCCATGCTCCACTACTCAGCAGTAATGCACAGAAGCAAGCACCGTTTGGGTAATGGAGAGAGTCAAATTCCCCTGGTATTTCTACCCCTTTAGGACTTAGATTTATTTCTAGTAAAATGACTCCTCATCTTAAACAAATCATTTATCTATATTTTTCATTGTTATTTTTGGCAAAAAGTAACTTTCTATGAAGCCTTTTTTTTGAAAGAACAATTTAGCATAAATTTATTGAATAGTTAAGATTTTTATAGGAACTATTATTGGAAACTTTTTAATAAATATTTCTGTGCAGTAACTCTATCATATTCTGAATGTTTCTACCAGAAAGCCACAAATACCCATGAAGAAAATAAAAAGGATTACTTTCATARCAATTTAAGTTATTCTCCAATTCTATTTTTCCCAGTGTCAAAGCAGTCTTGAAAGATAACTTAAGTAAATCACTTTATAATCTATAACAAGGCCACCCTATTCTACTATTCTCACCATTTTCAGCCCATTCCCTTTTCTTGCCTATGCGCACACACATTTTTTAAGCTTGATCTCCCCATACATCAAGTACAAAAAAATGCAGAATGTCAATGTATATACCCATGCATTCTGAGAAGATACTGAAAATAGAAACTGCAGTTTCCTCCAGCCCAATTGAAAGTAACTGCATAAAGAAACAAAGATGGAGACATGAGCTTTTAATTTTTGTCATGGATATTTATCACACAGTATACTACCTGCTTATGCATCTCTAAAACATACCGTACTTCCTGGTGAAACCCTGCTAGCACTGATCACTTTATTCCTCATGTCTTTCAGTCAACATACTGTTTGTCCCTTTATACTTGCTTTACCACAACAGCATGACAAAGCCCAGTTGTGTTTGGCTCATGATCTACAGCAGAGCCCAGATCCCTCCTCTCCCCTGAGCTGCTTCCTGGCCAGTGCTCCCTTCCCACCCTGCTGGGTTAAAAAAAATAAGTTCTTTTGAAGTTTCATGGTTTGGTTTGCCTTTTTTTCCCCCTCCAAAGCCCATTCACCCCCATACACAACCCCATTACTTCTCCTGTAAAATCTGCTTTCCCAAGGACTTTAGCCCCATTTTTTATTAATTCCTTCTCAGCAGAATTAGAGTTTTCTAATTCTAGCCATTCTGACAGGAGGTCACAGGTCTCTGTCTGCCTCCAGCACTCCTCAGCCTCCTCTCCTTTCTCTTAAAGAGCTACTTGTCCTGTGCATTTGCCAGTAACGTCAAACCCTTTAGTTTCCCCCATCACCCAGCTTTCCTAAGCATAACCACATCTCCATGGGGACTAAGGGAAGTTCACACTCCGCGCCTCTCTCCTGGGTGCTGGCAACTCTTGGAGAGGGTTTGCTAATTGCAGCCAGCTGCACACATCTCTCCTCCTACCTGTGGACAKTGTGCTGTCACATCTCTTCTCACACACTGCCTGATCCACTGACAGAGAAGTGGCACAGAGCACCTGACAGTCTCACCGTCTCCCTACCCGCACAGGGTTTAGCACTGGCTGGTGGGCACTCAGCTGCCAGGCACTGTCTTTAGTGGTATGACTGTCTTTAGTGGTATGAAACCCTGCAAGGCTCCCAGACCTTCCTGCTCCTTACAGGGCTTCCAATAACTTCACTTAATCTGCTTACCAAACACTGTCTGCAAAGTGCTTTTCGGAACTGAGAGCTGCCTGAGAGTTGAAGTATGTTAAAGGGATCATCAAGATAAAAAGCTATTGGTTTGCAAAGGATAAGCCCTGTGCTGTTGCTCAGCTCTATCTTGCTATCTTCCTTGACTGCTCTCCAGGAAAGCTATTTAAACTCCACTTAGCAGGTAACATAGTCACACTTATTTTGTAGTGAACATATACCATGCTCTGTAGTATTAAACTTAACACAAACCTTCATTTCCTAAAATGAACACCCTAGGAGAGATTTGGAGCTCTCCTCAGACCAAATTCATCATTCCTACTGAAAAGGACTATATACCTTCCTCCAGTAAACTGTTTGTGCTTTCCTCTCTCACTGGTTCCTAATTCAGTGCCTAAGCCCACAGAAAAGATGTTCTTGTCAAGGCGTGTATTGGCCAGCATAACCTAAACAGCTTTTTTCCCTACCTGCAATAGATGTGGCTCTGAAGTTTATCCCATGGCAAAGCAACTCTTTGGTGAAGCGCCACACCATTGAAGGGAACTGCTTTGTGAATGGCCTGATGGACATCTGATATGTGGAATAAAGATGCTCAATGAATAAAACCAGAAGGCCAGGCTGGAGGGGATGAAAACATGTGCTGTGGTCTTTGATTGCTCCTAGCAGATAGTTCTGCTGTCTAGAGACAAGGGTGTTATTGTGCCCCCAGGACCAAACAGACTGATGGACTTTACCCAGAAGAACATGCATTAAAGTCAATGAGAGTTCAAGAGACATAGGAGCAGGTAGAAGAGAGTCCAGTGAGGTGGATGATTTTGTTCTGGCTCAGAAAATGAGAGACTTGGATAAACTGCTGCAGGGAAGGTGAAAAAAGAAAGGTTACAGTAAGGCTTTATCTAGATCATTGGGAAAAAAAATCAGACCCAAACAGCTTTTTTTTTTCCCCATGGGAGGGGGTATGAGGGAAGAGGGGTGCAGAGACAGGGAATCTGAAGTTCAAAACCAGAATTATATTGGCAAAGTCTGTATTAATCTGAAGAGAAATGTAAAATACCAGGATAACTTGTGTAAAGTCAACATAGCAGGAAAACTGGATGATACCCAGTTACAGTATAGGAGGAAAAGGACACTGAATCATACCAGAATGTAGAATACTGAGACCTAAAGCAATGCTTTTTRCCACTATGTATTTAGAAGGTGAAATTCTCTACCTCAACATATCATGAAGGCTCAACATATCATGAAGGCCTTGCACTTGGCAAGTTCCTGGGAAGGAGTAGAGTCCCATGTACAAGATAGCAGCAAACTTTTCAGCAGRGCCTGTTGCGATAGGACAAGGGGGAATGGCTTTAAACTAAAAAAGGGTAGATTTAGACTAGATATAAGGAAGAAATTTTTTACGCTGAGGGTGGTGAAACCCTGGAACAGGTTGCCCAGAGAGGTGGTAGATGCCCCACCCCTGGAAACATCCAAGGTCAGGTTGGACTGGGCTCTGAGCAACCTGATCTAGTTGAAGATGTCCCTGCCCACGGCCGGGGGGTTGGACTAGATGACCTTTAAAAGGTCCCTTCTAACCCAAACCATTCTATGATTCTATGACACAAGGAACTCCCCACAGAGTTCCAGTCAGATACAGAGTTCCACATGTCTATACAGAGTTATGATATTAGGATGTATAGATCTATAACATCCATAAGTGTTTTTATACACATACATATTTGTTAACATGAATTCTGGAAGGATATAAGGTTTCATCCCTCAGGAGATCAGCTAACCACTCATTTAGGGGAAAGGATGTTTTCTAACTGCCTCAGATTTTTTTTTTTTCCCTCCCAGTAGAATGCATTAAGGAGTATTTTTAATTTGTTGAGTTTTCACTCAATAACTGAAAGAACTCCAAAACTAAAAGGTATCTAGATTTTAGGTATGTGAGGGCAGGGGAGTGGAGAAGTCTGAATTTCTCTTTTAAAAAAAGTTCTACACAAGTTCTTCACTTAGTTATAAAGCTACTTCCCATTGAGTAAAGAGATATGTTTTTGGTTAAAGCTATTGAAAGTCCTCAGGGTCTAACTAAACTTCCTGACACAGAAATGTGAAATTACACCATTATCTTAGAAGAATAAAAACGTAACTTTTTTAAAAAGAACATTATAAGAAAGTCAACTGTAACAGTGAAGAACAACTTCCATCTTTCCCTGACCCCTCATTTATCATCATATCGGTAAGGTAAAGGTGCATGGACAGTGAAGACACAAAATCCCCAGCAGTCTAATTAAGGGAGGCTATTGCAAATAACCGAGAATCAGTTCTGAACAAGTCCTGTGGAAAGCCCCTAGAAAATAAAACAAAAACTGGTAATGTTTTTATAATCTTTCTGATTCATTTTATAATATTTAGTAGAAACAAGTTTTTGTTTTAGACTGCCACTAGACAGAGGAAGAAAAATTGATGCAGAGAGTATAGAGTGGTACACATAAGTTTTGTAAGTGTTTCCTCTAAGAGATATTGCAATTAGCCACAGATATTTTTAACAGAGTTCATTTCAGTCATCTTTGGTCCCATTTAAGTTACAAAAACAGATAGTACAGGCACTAAACATGTACACAGAGTGATTTCCAAGTCCTAGGAACCAATATTTAGACAGGCAGAGGTGTTTACTCAGAACCAGATGCCAAGTATCAAATAGTCCATCTGTAACTGGTATGTGTCCACAGAAGAAAGGTTAAAAAGATGCTGTTGGATATTGCATGAGTGAAAGTATTACATTCATTTGGCACACCGTCACCTACACATGCACACTAAAGCAGCATCAGCTGGTTTTGCCTGTACCCTACCAGTATTGTATAGAAACCATGGACTTCTTTCGCCCTAACTATCCCATCACCAGCTTCCCTTACCACCAAAACCACACTATAGTGTTTGTCAGCAAAGTTTCAAGTTCGTTCCCCCTTCTTCCTCCAAGAAAATATAAGTAGAATCCTTCCAAATCTCTTTTTAAATCAGTTACTTTGTTCATTTGAAAAGGAACAATCTTGTAATAGAATAATCAGGGCTGTATTTTGCATAACAATGGCATCTCTCAATATGCGAAACATGCACAAAAGATTAGTTGCTGGAAGCACCAGTATCTGCTGTACTACTGTTCACACACAACTACTTTTGCCTTCCAGCTGCCAAAGATGCCCTCATCCTAATACACTTAGTCAAACCCTAAAACAGTAAATTACGTAGTATTTATAATACCCAGCAGAGACTGATGTGTCAGTGGCAACTGACAAAATGTATGAGACACCAGTAACGTGTAATTTGTCATTAATGGACCCAGCTTGATAGCATTCATGGCCAGTTTAAGAAACTTAACTCAGAACAAATCCATTCATACAAACGTGGCAATTAAGGAAGTCAATCTCCCCCACACTAAGTGAAGAATAAAAAGATTATTTAAATATGAATTCCTATGAGAATATAGGTTTGACGTAAAGTGCTCAGCTCTGGAGAATAAAAATCTGTTTATCCACTGAGAAGTATCACACCAGGAGAGGTAGTTTCTCCAAAACTGCATTTATTTGACATGCCCCTACAATGAACTGGAGAAAATATTTTCAGAAGAGAGAGAAGCTCATTGTTTTTACCCTGACAATGCTGTTTAAAAAAAATATGCAGTTACCAACTCTTGTCATGATAGCTGGTGTCTTAGGTCCCCCATCCTTAAGAAAAATAATAATACATACCATGCAAGATTATAAACAGAAGTATCTCAAGTCTGAGATGTGCTTAGTTATTACCACAATGAGGTACCTGAAATAGAAACGCTCATTTCTGCGTTTCACACTTTGGCACACATTCATAACCCTGACGAGACTATAGATCATCACCACTTTTGGACCTATTCCCACGGAGAAAGAGAGTATTTTTCCAAGAGGTATTTCAGATTAAGACCATATGGTACCAGCAAGCCACCCAGCACTGCTAAATTCCTTCCTTTAAGAGTATTAATATTTTTTTACTGATATACATATCTTTCCCTCCAAACACCACAACTCATTTTTGGGATGATTCAGAGATGAAGAAGAGAACTAAATTATTTCTAATCTATTTTGCCACTTTTATACATCAATAAATTCCAAAAGGGTTGTCTCTGATTAGTGAAAAGAGCCACCAAGTTACATAAACATCCCATTCCTGGGTCTTCTTCCTGGTAGAAAATCATATTTTATAGGTTGTCTGTAATAGACAGTGGTAATATTGAAAATGCAAACACATTTGCAGAGTCCAAGATGTGTGCAGCCATTCATTTTATGCAGGGGAATGGCAAGGGAGAGGTGTAGTAGGGCTCAGGAAGTTTGCCCAGAGGTGAAGAAACACTCCCATATCTGAATTACTGTCAAAAACCATGCATCTGGTCCGGAGGCACCAGTCACCCACCTGCTTTAGGTCAAAGACATGAGGCAGCAAAGTGACAATAGGTCATCTGCAAATAGCAGTTCCTAATTACTAAGTTACATGGTTGCAGGCTGATGCTGAGTGTAATTAAGACAAACCTCCTAATTTACACTTCCATGGCTAGCAGATGCTTCTGTTGGCCACATGGATGCCTAAATCTAGAAAGCAGCATTGAATTTATTCACAAGGAACCCACTGGCGCAATGCTTCTTGAAGAAGCACCAGTAAAGAGCAGAAGGGAAGAGATGGGAAACAGTCTTCAGTTTAAACAGTAAGCAATACAAGGCTTCAAACATAACAGCCAAAATTTTTTTTTTTTTAATTAATTAGCTGACATAGTTAATACTAAGCACAATAAAGTTAAGGATACAGTGAATACACAATTTTGTATTGCATGAGATCTTATAAATAAGGTACTGATTTATAAGTATTCTAATATCTATGAAAAAGTTTGTTCATTCCCTTGCCTCATGAATTCTCAACTCATCTCTTTGTTCATCTGCAAATTTCTACCTGCAATTCACAGTTTACTTTTCACTTCAATCTCTTGTTAATCACTCAGGCAACAGAGCTACCAAATATCCAACAGGTGAAATGAAGTATCTAACAGGCGAAGAGAGTCCAAAAATATTCATCCAAAGACTTCTGTAGATAAACAACCTACATGTAGGTTATCTGTCAATATATTGACATAGAACCAGTGGCAGACTGGGAACTTTGACTAAGTAAAACCACGAATTCACCTGCATCAAATATGATTTAAAACTAATAGTTCAGTGACTTGTGCTCCATAGGGCAATGGTAGATGCACTAAATGACTAATCCTATCTCCTTGTTTAATCCTCCTAAGCCTTTTTCCTCAATTTCCTATGGTCATCTGTTCCAAAGATGACAGTGAACATGCTTTCCCATATTGAAAACTGAACAGTTTATCTATGTCTGTGACCTACTTGAAAAAGCTTATATTTAACATGTATGAAATGCTGTTCTTTAAGCATTACGTTGTAATTCTGTGTCTAGTTACGTAAAATGGAAATCACACAAAACTTCTCTTGACTGTCAGTTACCCTCAGAATTACATTTCAGTGTCTTACTGTGAAGGTTGTAAGGGACCAGGAAGCAGGATTTCCAGGTTCTATTCCTGACTATTGGCATTTTACTCCATAACCTTGTGCAATTTTCCTAACCTTTGCAAACCTTATATGTCCTCTTTAAAACGAGTACAATGAGAGAAAAAAAAAAAAAAAANAAAAAAAAAAAAAAGAAGAGAGAAAAAGATAAATTTAGTGATGCTTGGAAACCACTTTGAGATCCTCCAGTGGAAAAGGTTCTACTGCAAATTTGTACAACAAAAATGCAGTGCAACTAGTCCAAAAGGTTCTGAGACACACAATGATTGAGTAGAAAGGAAGAGAAAGATCTCTTAGCCTGAAGAAATAAGGTATTGCCAGGTATGGAGTAGGGGGTGTTGAGGAAACAGTGGGCATGTTTAGACCATGCCTTTCACCACAGCTTCCTGTTCTGGCATTCAGCTTCAGCCCAGAGCTACCAGAGCCAGCTGACATCTTACAAGGACATAGACTTGCCAGGTGCTACCACTTCTCCAAGTTACCTATAGCCATGCTTTAAAAGGTCTCTTCAGCTGAATCAACACTACAAGTTTTGTAATTACACAGGCAACCTCAGCTTCCACTGAGAACAAAGCCATGGAAGAAGTATTTTCCTTGCAACAAAAACATTGGGTACTCAAACCCTTGGAAGCAAGAACAACAAAAGAAAATGAACCTAGTTAAACTGTTTACTTGGGAGGGGCAGCTGGGAGGGGATTCAATCTTCTGAGCCCAAATCATTTTGATGTGGATTATGTAAACTTGTAGAAAGTGCTCAGAAGATTGGGGTGAAGGACAGGAGGCCAGGGGACATCCTGATGCAAAAGAATGGCTAGAGAGGTTGTTTCTGTGGAATGGAAAAATGATCTGTACCAAGCAATAAGTTGGAGGGGAAAGTTTGGCACTAAGAACAGGAAATGTTAAGGAGTGTGATAAATTCTGTTATTTTACTTTGTCCTTGATTAAGTATGAGGTTTAATGCATAAAAAAAGAAAGCAGCAATTTCTTTCCCTTTTAACATCTTTTATTCCTTGATCCATCCATGTTCTATCTGCCTGAATACTCTGTGAACAATTAATTAGTATACTAGCTTGACCTGAAGAAATAATTTCAGTTTTCAGAAAGTTAGGAAAAATATTGCCATCAGAAGCCTTGTAAGCTGTTTTGGTAGCAGCAACCATTGAGAACGCAGTAGAAAATGTGGCATGAGACTACTTTACCTCTCCAAGGCTCATGTAACCTAGAAAGGGAAAAAACCCCAACACTGTTCTACTAAACCAGCTGACAGAAATGCAACTACCCTTTAGCCAGTGGAGCAGCGTTATAGTATGCAGTGCTTGCACACAGGCTTCATATGTAGTGCCTTTACGACATTTTGCCTTCTACTGTCTTCTTATGTCTTCCTTACATTATTCTAATATCAAAGCTTTTAATCCTTAGGAATGATAGTTCCACATTTTCTCAGAACAAGAAAAATAGTATTACCTTTATAAATATTCCTATGCTTAAGATCACATACATTTTCTGGCAACATTGGATATTCTAGTTTCAACGACCAACAGCCCTTGCCTGTTTACCATGCCCTTCCATGCATACTACAGTTTTCTGACTGAAGTTGTAGAGGGGAAGACTATAGCATAAATTAGTCTCTCAGCTATAAGGCCAATGCTTTGTCCTTACTTATATGAAAAGTGACAGCAATAAGAATATGGACATCCTGCAAGTAACCACAACTCCTCAGCAGAGGACGTGTTTCTTAAAGAGGACAACAAAAAGGGGGAGGGGAGGTAAAAGCAAATTCCTGTCAATACTTCAGAGTCAGAGCTGAAGAGTAGGTGTTCTGTTACTGCTAGATCCCAGCAGGGTCAGCTCACCACCTCCCCTTGTCCCTGAGTTGTAGGGCTTTAACTGAAAAATTTAGCAAGGAATAAAAATATTTTTCAGTAATGTTTGAGCTTCCATCTTAACATCTTGTATTTCACACCAGGCCAACCTTGCCATTTCCTTTACAATATCCTATTCCTGGAGGTTTAGCAGTTCCATTGGGAGGTTCTTCATGCTCCTTCTAGATAATTTTATTCATGAAGAAAAGAAAGCATCTCCAGATCTGAACATTAGCTTCTCTTGACCATTTCACTTACAAACGTATGGTGACACAAAGGTTCAGAAAGAGGATATTTCTTCACAGGAGGCTAGGCACAGGTACTTAGGAGGTCTCTAACCCTCCAGCACTGCTTAGAAATCAAGGGGACTGGCACAACACAGGAACTGTAGGCAGTGCAAGGGGCAAGCACGCACAAGAAAAGCAAATGGATGGTTCTTCCAGTGCAGCAAGTTGTCTTCCCTGCAAGAGCTAAGGAGACAGAAGTGGCTTTAGGTCACCTTTTCAGTTCCTCAGTCTTTGACTGGCACAGGAATGGGCAGTTTTCCAAAGCAGATTAAAGGAGCTATATATAACTTTCTGCTAAATTTTTGCTTAGGTTCAGCAGTCATGGAAGTAATTGTTGACTACACTCCAAATAGGAGCCAAAAAACCTCTGATCTGGATCCAAGTTTCCCTGAAGCTTAAAGGTGCTTAAGATCCAGCTTTCTGGGTCACATCCAATTCTAAAGTCCTTTGTTTATCTTCTATAGGCTATTAAGTCTCCATTAGATGAGGAATTTAGAACAGCAAGTAACAGCACAGCCTTCCCTGGAGTACTGTGTGTGATGCCCATGCCATCCAAATAAGATGTCTCTTAACTAGAAGAGACTCAGAATAGTGATAAAAATGAGCAATTGCTTAGGAAAAAAG
>JAYKAV010002964.1:387993-446590 GCA_035582835.1 Phoebastria nigripes
AAAAGAAAAGACCTGGACTAGGAAACAAACTAGTGAAAAAAGGAAAGACTTATAGAATGGGGCACAGCCTAAAGAAAGAGGGCTGGGAGCATCCAGTCTCCCTGTCTCACAGGGTGAGAACAAAGGAAGCTGAAAGGTGGAARAAGAGAAAGGAGCATTGCTCATGCAGTGTGAAATCAGGCTGGGGAACTCATTGCCAACATGCCAAGATTCAGACTGGATGCAAAGGGGGAAATTATGCATAGCAAAAATATCCAGAATTATAACAGCTGCTTTTTAAAGGAGGTATGTGGAAGGAGGAAGGGAAAGACAATTGCAAAGGACAGAATCTGTTGCTTTCAGGCTTAAGTTGGTTTCTGAAAGTTCAGGAGACCGTAGGAAGTGCGAGATTATCTCATGTCTCCATGGCTTCTGGAAAGTCTCCCAAAATTCCCAGTGCTGCCCAGTGTCAGAGAGGATACACTGGAACACCTGGACGCCACACTCCACTTACTGAAATGCTGCAACTGAACAGAAAGACCACGGAAAACAACAAATGTCTTTCAACATGAGTTTAGAAGCTTGTGCAGTGTTGCAGTATAAGCAATATTTTATTAAACTACAGGGTCTGTCCTCACTTGCTTGCACCTCAATGTTATTTTCCTTTACACTGATAGCTGCCAGTGTRGAACAGTTTATACAACCATAGAAAATATTTGGCAGCTTAATGTGCCTAGAAAGCCCTGCACACAGCTGCCCATGACTGAACAGTCACATTACGGGCAGTAATTAGAAACTGTGAGTGAAATGGAAGCAGAGCCTTTCCAGCCAGTGCTCACCAGCCAAAGGCACAGACACTGCCAAATCCCCCTGAAAGGGAAAGCCCTCTACAACTGGAGACATCCCCCAAGGAGCACGCAGGGCCAGACCCCAGCCAACAGCTATAGCCTGTTGTGAACTGCTCTGAGACACATGCAGCTGGTGATAAATACGGACTTTAGTTTCAAAACAAATCTCAAAGCCATCAGGTTCCTGAGTGTTACAGGTACCACCTGCATTGGGTCTGGGACTGTGTTTGCTGAACAATTACTAAGACACCAGCCCCTACTATGTCTGCCCTGAAGTATAAATGGTGGGGTTTTACTTTTCTTTATGCTGCATTTTCCAGTCAGCTGCTCTGCTTCCTCTGCCCCATAGGTAACTCTGTCCCCCTCATCCTTCCTGGGTGTCTATACAAAGGAAAGGCAGTGCAGGGAGAGAGAACAAGCAGCGGCCTATATGCAAAKGGGAAAAAGATAGCTGTCAGGTCTCGCACGCAGGACACAGAGTGGCTCAGCAAGATTCAACTCCAGAGCTGCGGACAAAACACACAGTAGGAGACTCTGTCAGGCTCAGATGCTGGATAAGGTTTGCTGAATTCACCATTGGTCCCCATCACTCCACTCGCTCCACTTTCTTCTCCAGAATTAGGAATAGGATTTAGTTAGTGGCAACAGATGCTCATGAGAGCTCATGTCCTTACAGAAGCAGCTGTCTGAGACTAAGCATAATGCAGACAAGTATCAGGGAAAGACCAGCCCTTCAGTGTATCCCCTCTGCTGGTGTCCTTTACATATGATTTATGTCATCTCTTGCCACACGGCTCCTCACAGCATGCRGATGCTTCTCAGTCCCAACACATAAAATACTCCTAGCCTCAGTCCCAAAGCTCTGCAAAAGTACTCCAGAGGCAGGGGGCACTTCTAGCTCCAGCTCTAAGACCCCACATTGTCCAGCCAATGAGATCCAGCATGACACAAACCAGCCCTCACTGTCACAAATGTAGGTATGATTAAACTGGAAGTGATGGCTATACTATGATRTTCCTATTACCTGTCACACACTGGGATTCAGGAGAGTCCCTCTAAACTTGGTATTTACCTGACCTATTCAGACACAAATTTACAACTGTGTCAAAGGCTTTGGCCCCAGACAGCTACCTTTGAGCTGCTCAGGCAGAATGTACATTTACCCTGCCGACCTTGAGTCTTTTCAACTCACCTCTATGTTCTACCAGTCCACTGTTGGCTATAGGATTGTTCTACCTTCATTGCAATGTTATTGAGATCCCAAACTGAACAAGACAGGCATATAAGACCTAAGTTAGCAGGTCAAGACTAATTTGTAGTAGAACATTTTATGGTTTAGGTGTTTGAATGGTGTTTTTACACATTTGCATTTAAGTTTTTATAAAATAATGAGCAATGTTTTCTTTTTATTTTTTCATTCAAAAATACTTGTATGAAAAATTAGCTAATTCTTAAAAAAGCCTTCAGCAACCATGTTTCTCTCATCCCAAAATGCTTCTCTCAATTTTCTTTTCAAGTCAATGTTTTTGATCTCTTCCAGATAAGAGATGGTAACACATGGCAGATACCAGCAAAAGATTTGCATAGCAGCAACAACACAAATTTCTCCCACACAATGACCCTGAAATTTTTCTTAAAAATAACTTGAACAAATGAGATCGATTCATTTCTGGARCAGCCTCACCAGATTCACTGTGACTGCCCTTATGCTGAATATGCCCTAATTCCCTCTGGAAGCTTGTCCCCTGGGCATTTCATCAAAACCACACCTATGTCAAAACTTCAAGGAATGAATGTATGATGAGGCTTACAGATGCCCAAGACACTTGCTGACATTTGACTCATTTCAGTTATATGCCACTCAACACAAGACCTTTTTGGTCACACTAATACAGTTTAGTTCTTTTCTCCTTTGAAAATTCCCTGGATTATTCCAATTCCTTTGCCTAAACCATTTAATCTTGAGCCACCACGTAGAAAAGATTATTAATATGCTTTTCGTCAAGAAGCCAGTGGCTTTAGTTCACTTTCACCAGCAGCACCAATTTAAAAAAATCCACTAACAACTCAGCAGCAAAGCACTATAAAGACAGATACCAGAGATAAAGTGTCCTGTAGATAGCTCTTGGATTCCCTATCATAGTTCATTTGCTGCTGAGCATTCAGAGATCATAGTTATGAGACTTCCCAGAAAAAAAGGTTATAATAACCACTGTGCTGCTATGCTCCAAGATACATGGGGAGCATTAGCCCAGACAATCCTAAGAATATTTATTAGAAATAATAACTGAGGAACTGACTGAGGAACTGCCAGGATATAACATTCTTTTTCAACTACATCCACCAAACGTATTGGTTTCTAAACATCAGTGACTTCAGGTGAACCCAGATATATGGAGAAGCCTGTTACTCCCTCTTCAGTATTTTGTTTCCAATAGCAAGGGGACTGCCAAACTCTTCCAGCTGGCAGTGCATACTGCAGGCTCATTGGCAAACTGGACAGGTGTAAATGAGGGCAATGTAACACCAGGAGGCAGTGGGTGTAGAATATTGTTTCACCTAACATCTGTGGCAGAGAGGGGAGATGGTCCATATTTATTCAGCCAGAGATGAAGGCAAGAAGAGCCACAAGGCTCTGAGATCTTTAATGAAGATATTTTCTCCCCCCCCCCACCTTTTTTTTTTTTAAAGGCAATTCTCCTGCAGAAGGCAGAAAGGTCCCTGGTCTTCCTGCATCCTTTGYTAAGTGCGAGAGATTGTTTCTCTCCCTTTTTCCTTCTGCCGTGACAGCTTTTGCTCCAGCCAAAATTTCCCCCTTTTGCCCACAGAGTCTGCTCCAGCACTGTGCCTTCCAGATAAACGATCTCTCCCTTCACATTAATCATCCCTAATGAGGCAGATATTCTTTCAGTAAATTCACTCCCTCCTTAGCTCTTTTGGGATTCTGATATGGAGGTCTTTCATTGCAACCCCATAGTTAGAGGGAGGCAGTTTGGTCAGATCATGAATTTTATTTGATACTTTGTTTAATGTGACTCAGACAGCAAGAGGACAAGAAAGATGTGGTAGTGGCCAGGGGGAGTAGAGAATTACCTTATGCTTTCAGGAATTACAGCAGCAAGTCACATCTATCCTTGCTTTAGCATAGGCGCAATGAACTGAGTTGAGTGTTGTTACCTATCTTCTTCTATAGGGAAAAGTGGCTTCTTCCCATCCCCTTCACTGTTCATAGCTGGAAAGAGCAACACCCTTCACACAAGGTTTACCTTTTACAAATGTAGAAGTCCATCTTCTTCAGTTATTATTTAGTACCATATACTTAACCTCATGACAGTAAGTAAAGGAAGGTGGCAGCTCTCAAGGGCGGTACTCCAGCGGGTACTCTACATGGGAACTCTCATAAGCCTGTACCTTCTCAGGCAGTGCAGGAGGGAAACAGGGAATGGAAGTCCTGTACATATATACATGTATGTGAATGGCCACTTTTATGGACATAAATCATGCCCTCATCTGTCTCAAGCAAATTTATGAGGAGAGTTTTGTCCTTGACCGTGCTGTGCTACCAACTGTCCCTGATCTCAAACAATCCTACCCAGCCAACATCCCACCCAGACATGTTTAGCTTTCAATAATTCTACTTTACCAATTGTTCTAAGTTGTCAGCTAACTATTTCCTAATGGTGGTTGCTAACACTTTGTTTTTTCTTCTAAAGACCTCTGGGATATAGATATTACTTCCAGACAACTACAGAAGAAAATTAAATTATTGACCTGAACAAAAAAATCTTAAAGGCATATTATGAATGTGGTTAAGGAAGTCTAGCAGATATGAAACTGTATACAGAAAAAAAAAAAAAGACAAAAAACTTCAACACCTTATATCCAGAGTAAGACTACAGAGACATAGCTATGAAACCCTTCATCATCTGAAGTTATTGGAAAGGTAGAAACTGAGTTTTTTGTTCAAACTGTATTGTGTGCTTTTTCCAATATTGAAAGTGTTTTGTTCATGTAGGAAAGACAGAATTGATTCCATCCCAGAGAAGTTCATTGGATGTTTATTCTGGTCTTCTGCTCTTCTACAAAGAAGAGACCAAAGYTGTAAATTTTTTTCCCCCACAATTTCAATACAACTAGAACATTCTCACTGTAATGAAGGTGAGGGAAAAAGACTATGCTGTTTAGATCTAAAAGCCTGACACTCCTATAATCTTTAAGTATCCAGGCCACTCAATACACTGTTTTGAGTAACTTGCAACTTTATGTCTTCATTTAGTGATTTATTTTCTTTCCTTCTTGACTAGCTGAAAAAAAAAAAAAAGATCGAGGAAAGAACTGTTATGGGGTTTTATTTTGTTCTTTTAGTGACCTCTTTGTGATGTTGGACATTTCAAGATCCTTTATAGGAATGAATAAACCATTTCAAATAGATGATGGATTTTTGAATTTGAGTGTTTTTAAGAAAAAGCAGTAATACATACTTAATCCCATTTTCAGGTTATTAAAGAAGACCTCTTCATGCAGGTAATGTGGTGCTTTGAAACTCTTGAGTCTGGCTCTGTAGGGCTTTAGGGAACTGGAGTTTTATTAAAGGTAGGTTCTCCAATACAAGTGTTTACTACACTAGAATCAGAATCTTAGATCCCCCTGGGGACTACTTCACTAGCTTCAATAGTAAATCTCTCCCAGATCCTCAGAAAACAGCTTTCTGGTTTTATATTATAGCTATTCTTGTAAGGGGGGGGGGGGGGTGACTGAAGTTATGTATACAAATTGTTTATTTTTCCCCAGTCTCAAACCAATAGACACATCCACCTCAATAATTTAACCATTTTGTTTCTACTTTCTAAGTAGCATCTCTGAGCCAAGGTGAAAAAAATCCAGAAGAGACTCCTAATGTTTTTGGAAGCTCTCAAAACATGAGAAAGTAGCCCTTGGAGACAACTACCTTAAAGGGAGCAAAAATTGAATGCTTTGGCCAACTTTCCAGAGATCCTGATGTGTCAACATGTACAGATTGCCTCTCTGTGGAAAARGGAAATTAAATTTCCATCTGGAGTACCATGAAGATTTCAGACATTCTCATTCCCTGGGTTTTGCTAACCTCACTGACTTCAGTGGCAAAGAAGTCCATAGAGCTGAAGAGGTTTGATGCCAGAAACAATCATGTTGAAGGAACTCAACCCAACAAAATCCAATTCACAAATGGCAGGCAGCCAACTGCATGCATGCAACCAACTTTTTAAATGCCATTCACACAGACCTGTGGCACCAATACCTCATCTTTTGCAATCTACCTTTAACACAAAAGATTTTACTATATCCTCAGCCTGTGTAAGTTGGCAGTATTATCTGATACTTAAGCAGCCTTTAATGGAAGTGAGTGTTTAGGGTTTAGTTTGAATTTTCTGCATAAAAATGGCCAGAGAACCTATGTTATAATTTCCAAATTGTGCTATATATTGGAAATGTGAAGTCATATATATAAAATGCTTCGTAGTAATTCCTTACTTTATGAGCTATAACCTCACTCGTGATAAAACAGAGGTTCTGATCAAGTTTAGGCTTAAAATACTTCTGCTGTAGTTTCAGGTGTAACAGCAGATAGGGTACAAGATGAGGGAGATCTTCCTCCTACGCTGTGGGTCTGTATACAGCAGAGGCCACACTCTTTATCCTTGCATGGTGGAAATAATTCCTAAGCAGCACAGACCTAGGGCTTGCTTTTCTTCCTTGCATAGTTTTTACCATAGCATGTAATTCTGATTTCAGCTGATTTAGGTGGGTGTATGTGAGAAGATAACTGGGCCTCTATTGTCTCTAAATATAATGTCACTGCTACATTAATTTAACTAGCAGTGCTTCCTGGCAAACGGCTCACACTTCTGCAGGGACATTAAGGAATGACTTTGCTCTAAAAAAAAAAAAAAAAAAAAAAAAAAAAAAGGTTAATTAGACATCTGTTCTTCCCCCTGTTTACACTGCTTTATTTGATCTGCTTTCTCATTCTTTCTCAAAGTGTTGGCACATACAAATAATTTAACTTTCTTCTATGTTCTGCAATAACTTCCTTCCAGGTTCAGCCCTGGTTTGCTCATAGTCCAGTGCTCCTCTTTAATCCTTCTGCTTCATTTCTTTCCTTCCTTTTCATCAGTAACGGCTCATCGTCCGTATATTTCTCTTGTCTCTGCTCAGCCAGGTAAGAACCATGTCAGCAGTGTAGAGCACTGTGTAAATGTTACAATGCTATATAAATGTTTTGAAATAACTCCTTTGGGGGAAAAGAAGAGGGAAGTTTTCCTCCAGCTGGATTTAATAAAATGATCTTGCAAACAAGATGAGATGAATTTGTTTGAAATTATATCCTAATATTATATCCTAAATTTATTCCCAGCACTCTCATTCTTACAAAGGAGTACAATAACAGTGGATTACCATGATTTCACTCTTTTTTTTGACAGAAGAATCATCCATCTCTGTTCTGTATCCATCCCAGCAGACCTGAGCACAACCATGGGCTCACTTAAGCTTTGTCATGGTAAGACATAAGCATCAGAAAACAGTGCTGCAAGGTAATTTTGTTTCAAAAACATAGATGAGGGGCTGCTTTACCCTCATGCTAAGCTTACAAATGAGCCTCCTTGACTTTTTAAAAAAATATCTGGGAATAACAAAGTATTTTAATAATCTGGAATAATAATCTACTAAAATAATAATTAATTAAACTTAATAGGATAGGTAGGTTTCAAAGGCTTAGGAGGTCTCTTTAAGAGTCACTAATGAAAGAAGAGAAAGCCTTGCACTGAGGCATCCATATTCCTCCCCATGAATTAATCCATCTTGCACACCTTCCTGAGCATGTGCTGTTCTGTGGATCAGCTAGCTTCACTAGGAACTACAGAGCTAAAATGAGGGAGGACAAATCCAATCACCTGTTCAGCATCCCCAGTGCCTGACCAGTGCCCAAAGCCTGACGCAACAGCGTTTGGTGCGGTGAAGATGCTAGCAATGATAGGAAGAACTGAGGGCTCCAGAACCCTTTTTAGAAATGAAGCATGGGATGGAGGCAGGCCACATGCTTGAATCAGAAGACGCCATCACACATATAACAAGTGCTAATGTGGGGAAAAATTGACAATTGTATGATAATATGGGGTTTAAATTTCTGGGGAGGAAAGGGTAGGAATTTTCTACCTGACAATTTACACAGCAGGCTATGTGGACTGAGGAGAAAACACTGGTTATTCTATATCGCCTTTGGAACTTGGATATACTCTCCAAAAAAATGGATCAGTAATACTGCCTTGAATAGATCCAGTGAACATTCATATCAGCTGAACATGACAGATGTGTTAAAACAAGCTCAAATCTCAGTAGAGTGATAGCACTTGGGGACAAAGAAATACAAGCCTGGAAACAGTCAGCCATTCTGGGCTCATTTCACTTCTTCCAGACTGGGGAGAAGTGAGATTTAGGGGTGTTGTATTCACTGCTAGTACAGAAATGCCAAACTGTTTGAACAAGAAGAGTGCCAAAGTCTTCCTGGCACATTCTCAGAGTTCACTAGCTGGGATGTTATTCTTTGTGGGAATATGTGACAACAGACATTAGTCACTGCTGCAGATATTAACACAGCAAGCCAACCCAGAACTGCATGCACTGATTCTTCCTTTGGTTTCGGCGCAAACCCCTGTCAATAAGCAAGCCTAAACAAAGGCTAGAAGCACAGTTTTTCACTTGGGACAGGATTGTGCTTTGTCCTTAAGTTCTCTTCGGGAAGAATGATGCTGCTTTCACCTCAAGGTACAGTTTTGCACAGTGCATTTTGGTTTATCAAAGGAGTTTAGCAGAACGTAAGTGTGCATGATCCTTTCACTTCTTAAAGACATTGACTGCCTCTTAGCTATTATAACACCCAAGTCAGTGTCTCCAGGATTTTCTGCTTTTCAAGTGTCACTCAGCTCTTCCATTTCTGATTTTGTTAATGACAACCTGCAGGGCTCAGCAGGACTCTAGAGGTGAGAATACAGGACTGCAGAGCTCCATTAATCCATTAGGAGGATCCCTCATGAGGTACAGCCCACTGACAATTTAAGATTTGTACAAGGGAAGAATTTGGACAAGCAAATCCAGAAATTCTGCAAGTCTTAGAAATTACCTCTTTGGGGAATGACACATCAGTGGTCTTACAGGGTTAGAGAAACAAAAGTGGATGACCAGAGGGAACACTGTGCATTATCACTCAGGTCTGCCTCTTATTTTTTTCCATTTAAATTAATAAAAATTAAAGGACATCTGCATAGTTTAGATTATTGATATCCAATGTTAAAGTACTGGGCAAACTAAGGAAAGATTGTGATAGAAGTATACACTTGTAGCTGAAATACTGAAGCAACTGCTGAAGTAGAAGGAACAGTGGATTTCCCTGCACAGGAAGACAATGTGGTTTAGCATAGACTGGAATAGTGAACTATTACTACCTATTTATATTACACTTCTGGAATATACACAATATCTCCATACACCATCTTCATATATAGTGGCGTAGTCTAGCAAGCTGCTAATAAATATTCTGGTGTATTAAGCTATAACAATGATTTAGTCTGCCTTTTGATCCTAAAATCTGCACCCCAACTCAATCCACTGAATTCTCAGTTTCACTTAAAAGCTGTTCTCATGAACAAGATTTCACCTAGAGATTCCCATGAGATTGCAAGGAGATTCTATACTAGTACAGCTCTTAATAGGCATCAAAATAAGACATGGGATTGTCCTGCAGAGCAACTTCATGTGAAAAAACAAAGTGTTCAGCAAGGAATCAAATAACATGTATGACATACTGCTGTTTTGGGTGAAACTGGGACTAACTGCAGAGCTGGGTGCAACTGATGGCTGTTCATAGGGAAGCCTGAAATTCTGTTTTAGAAAGCCAGATTCTCATGTTTGAATTGTGAAATCAAAGATCTCCTCCCAAGCACGTTACTAAAGAGAGAATTCTTGCTGCAACTGTACTGAGTACACTGGACATACATTCTTAATATCACTGTCTTTGTCCTGCCATGAGTCATATACTTTGGGGTTTTTTTCTCCCCAGTTGAGATGCACATGAACAAACAGCCCAGCCACTGGAATCTAGCTCGGATATCCAAATTGGCCAGAAAGGATAACTTTCTTGTTCTGTTGCTGTGCTTTTTATATTACACTGAGAATTTGAGTGCTTGCAAGAGGCAATAGAGGTGCCTTATGCAGGAAACTATGCAAGCAAAGCTAGAAAGTCATCAGCTGCAATAGCCATTGATACCACTCTGACCAGGCACAACTGACAGAAGAACAACAGAATATTTGTTTCCATGATGAAGGGAACATGGGATACTGTTAACCTTGTATCCCATAATATGAGGAGAGGAATGATACTGAGGCTCAGCAGAAGACACAAGGGAAAGGAACTGAGGATTCTCTTTAAAAAGTTTTTGCTATGCACAAATCCTAGTGTTAGAGACAGCATACAAAGGCTTGGAGAAGGCTAGTCACTAGATACAAGAGAAGTACTTCATCGGCCTGAGATGTTTTGTGGAGTTCTGGCCTCCCACCTGTTCTATTGCAAAAGGAAAGAAAGAGGAAGGATCTTTTACTGCTTCATGAATAATTTCACTTAAAGAAATTAGTGAGTCCCAGAAAGAGACTAGGAATAAGGTTAGATTTCTTTTACTTGCTAAATAATCAGGGGCCTTGTAATTAATGAGAAAGGGTCATAAAAAACCTTTTCATGTCACTCCCAGTATTCTGTGATCTTCTAATTTGCTGCCTTTGAGAAAAACAGTGAAGTTGTTTGCTATGCCTGGGGTCATGCTCACTAGGATCAAAAAGGAGAAGGATATACAAACCAGATTGTCCTCTTGCAGGACTACCAGAACACATTTTATTTGTTGTGCCTACATATAACAGTAAGAAAGTCTATTGTCAGCCTGGCTGGGTTGCTCACAGGGCTGCCAGAAAAAGAGATGCATTAGAGGTTTCCTCCAGTCCCCAGTAGGCTGCCTTGCCTGGAGCTTGATTTAGTGAGATTTGCATTGCTACTTACAGTTAAACAAACTGGCAGTACTGTAGGAGTTGGCTATAAGAGCTGTGGCATCCAAGAAGATTATTTTACATGAATTATGGTTTTGGCCACCTTCAACTCCATGCCCTAGATGCTGCCTTCAGGATGGGTATTTTGCACTTGGCAGTCATCTGCCTCTCCAACTGTGGCCAAGCCCGATTTATCAAGTGCAAGCTGAGAAGTGGAAGATTTATGAGCATTGTATAACCCCTTAATCAGTGCAATAGGGTTTTCTCAAAAGAGGGATTACATGATAGATGAAATATATGGGAAGAGGAGGGGTTAGACCTTGGCATTTCATCATGGCTAATGGTGCACAATGAATTTGTTAGAAAACAGATCTTGCCCAAAACAAACACCAAGCAGAGGCCAGTGATGAGAGATGCCAGGTCCAAGCCACTCAGAATAAGGAGTGGGCAGAACTGAGGCTGGATATCACAGCAGAAGCAAAAGCCAAGCCAGGCCCAGTCCCTGGCCAGTTCTTGCAAAGCAATAAGTTCTTCAAACCTCAAGATGCATGTTTAGAACACGAGGCAATGTAATAAACTCACTGTGAGAGCAGGCAAAAACCTTTTCAAAAAGGCTTTGACATCCAGTGGTTGCTGTGGACAGGCAGCACTGGGTAAGTTTAGATTGTTTACTGAGTTGTTTACTTTGAGTACAAGTGAGAATTAGAAGCTCATTAGGAGAAGACATGTCTCCAAGAACCCAGATGATAATATTTTATTTCTTAATGGTGGTATTTTGAAGAGATTATAACCCCTATCCCTTAATGCTAGTGTAAGTGAAGGGTACTGAAGTAACATGGTGAAGCCTTCCCTCTGGACTCCTTGCCATGTGGAGGAAGTGTCTTGTCTTGGACAAGGGATTTTAAGACAAGTCTCACTGAGCTCCATGATAATCTTATGTCTCAGATAATTTACTTTCTGGGGCATCTTGCTCAATTTTTGCTACTGAAGTCAGAGCAGACTAAATAAAAGAGCCAGGCTCTTTTCAGTGGTGCCCAGGGACAGGACAAGAGGCAATGGGCACAAACAAACACAGGAGGCTCTGTCTGAACATCAGGAAACACTTTCTCACTGTGAGGGTGACCAAGCACTAGTACAGGCTGCCCAGAGAGGTTGCAGAGTCTCCATCCCTGGAGATGTTCAAAAGCCATCTGGACATGGTCCTTGGCAGCCTGCTGTAGGTGGCCCTGCTTGAGCAGGGCAGGACTGGACCAGATGACCTCCAGAGGTTCCTTCCAACCTCAACCACTCTGTGAAATACCAACAAGTGGCAAAACATTGGGTGAGAAAGTGCTGGTTTCACAACCATACTTCAAAGTAGAGTCATAATTTAGCTCCTTAGCTTTCAGCCTTCCCTTTGCCCTGTGGCCACTGGTCTTGGTACCAGCTCCTACCTGGGACACTGCATACAGTTGCTGTCAGAGCAAGTAACTCCAGACCCAAGTCTCTTTCCTCCTGCAAGTTACACTTATCTGTGATGGCAGAGACTGGCATTCCTCCTGATTAGTATCAGCCCAGAGAGGATATCCTCACCCATTACTCTGGCTTGCTGCAAGAATAACCCCTGTTCAAAATTGCTCTTAAAATATTTGTATTTAAATATGCACAGATCATTCTGTCTCCTCTTGAGTGGAACCAGAAACCACCTCATTTCAATTATACAGCCTACTTCTTCCACCTTTCTTCTTCCTTTACTGTTGCTGCTCTGCTTAAACATAGTGGGGGAGAAAAACTGGTGATCAGAAACAATGTACCAGAACTGGGCAAGTGGAGAAAGTGAACAGATTATTCACTGGTAGCTGGAATAAGATGTGGCTGAAATTGCTTACAATTATATTCTACAAGGCATTTGAGGAGGGAGGAGGGAGAAAAGACTGAAGAACTCTAATGTCATAACCCAACACTTTGAAAGACTTTTCATTTTGAAATAACATTTTCATATCACAAATAGTCACAACTGCAAGCTATCCATTGAAGATTTGCTGCAGACCTTTAGCAGGCTGGTGGGGAAGGCATAAAGAAACTGCGCTTGGATGTAGGAGAGTGAGGGACAGAGCGATTGAGTAATTGATTACTCAGATAACCTCCTGGATGAAAGCGGGGTTTTCTACTCCTCTACTTCCTCAAAGGCATTAACTCTCTCACCCCCTCTTATAACTTAGAGAAAGAGTCAATTTCCAAAGGTGTAGCTATTTTAGAAATAATTTGGCCTCTGGCTAGCCTACTTTGGCAAGAGGAGCAGGGAAAACTGCTTGTTTGGCTGGTAAAGGAGAGAGGTCAGTGAGCTAACCACTGCCCTCCTCCCTGCATTCATCTTCATTAAGCAAAACTAAAGCTCTAAGAAAGTGCCAAAATAGAAAGTTTCAGTATGAGCTGACCTGAAAAAAATGCCTCCCTACCCTGCCCCCTCAGAAAACCCAAAGTTATTCCAGTTCAGTTTCCAACAATTGTTTGTTCACTGAACAGGCACGTAAGTCATCCCAGGGGCAAACAAGGGCTGGGCTCTCTCAGACTGCTGCCCTGCATGGGATTCTGGTATGCTTGCTGCCAGCTCTGTTGGGAGTTTTGCCCACACTCTGTATATGTGTTTATATGTGTGACGCACTATGGGAATCAGCAGCATCAGTGAGGTCCCTTCCACCTGGCTTTTGGAGCTGAGAAAGCTCAAATATTTTTTATTTTATTTTAAAATTGCTTTAGGGCCTTGAGCCTTCTCCCCACCACATTTACTCACCATTCTCAGTGACCTTAAGTCACATAAGGGAACTGAGCTCACATTTAGTTAAAGTACATTGAGTCTTGTTTCCTTAAAAAGGGAAAACTTGCCATTTACAAGTCAGCATCACATGTTTAACTGTGAAGGCTAATACTCTTCACCTCCTGTTAGTAAGTTGATTAATCTACCTGATAATTTTTTTTATTCCTAGAGAATACACTAGTGTTCCTCCCTTGCTGGGAGCCTATAGCACTTCTCTAGCTAAACACAGTGCCTAGGTACAGGCATACAATACCAACTGCTCCATGAGCCACTGCCACATGTCCTCAGCCATATCTATAACACAAGACATAAACACAGAAATATCACTGAACCCCTTCTGATCAGCTGACTGCCCAGAAAAATTGTTATTAAAAGCACTACTTACTGACACCCTGCTTTCCTGTGGCACCATCTGATTGCTGCATTCCCAGACCCAGTGGCTAGAAGCACACCTGAGCTGAAGGTTCATTATATTCCCTGGTGTCAGTTCTCCATTGGCTGCTACTGATAAAACTCAGCAGATTTCAGTAAAGCTGCTCAACTCACTCTGGCATGGAACTTAGCCTAGTAAATTCCTGGGAAAGTGTCATTGCCCCAGAACTTCATCCAAGCCCAAACATAACTCTTATCCAATGCTCCCAACAGCTACAATTGATCTTTCCTTGTTTATTATCTGGTTGACCCACTACATACTGCAGTAAACCAGGCTGTAAGTGCATTGGGTTGTTTTATAGCTTCTCTGTAGAATGTCTTAATTAGTATGCCTGATATTCTTCTAACACAAGTAAAGTGATAAAAATATTGGCAGTATTATGTCTTTTGCAATATGATCATTCATGTTTTCGTGTGGTTCCACGAAGCGTTTTATGACCAAGAGGAGAAGAGGAGGAAGCACCTACGGCAAAAAGTTCCCTGATCCTGTATAATGAAGCTGATGAAAGGTCAGAAAATCTTCTACCTCTTGTGAATTCCTTCAGGCATCTTTGCAATATTGTCTTCTGCGTCCAACAAAAGCAACAACAAATATGTCTCAACAAGACGATGAATAATCACTCTTCTGTTTTAGACTGATACTGCTGTCATAGAGTCCCTGCCACATGAGTTCCTGCTATGGGCAAACCACCTCTTTTTTCTGCTCAGGAGTAAAGCTTCCCAGCAAGTGATAATGGTGCTGCCTCCATCACCTTTATCTCTGTAATTCCTTCCACGATGGCTTGACAGTGCTGTTAATATTGACAGTTTTCTGGTTTGCCAGATGGTAAAAAATCAATGTAGACTTATTTCACTTTTCAAAAGAATATGCAAATGGTTCCACACATGCCCTGTCTTACTCTAATTAATGGCTCTGCTTAGCATTACGTCAGAAAAAAATAATAATCTCTCTACCTAACACAGCATTGTCTAGGACTGTCCATCATAGATTAGTTCAGACAGCAATAATTTCTACTGAACTGTGCATAATATCATGTCCATTTTTCCTCAGTAATACACTATGGCTTAAAATGTAATGCACAAAAAACTATTGAGCAGCTTCTTAATGAATTTTGTCTTTGTCACAGTAAACTCATCTCCAAAATGGCAGCCTTTTCCTCTATGATCAGTATACACATCACTGTCAGCTACCAGGTATAATGGAGCCTTCATGTCCTGGGACCATGTTCCACCACTGGGAAGTGAGGTCTGCAAGCATGTGTGGACAGCAAGGACACCTGGGCTGTGAGGATACCTGGTTAGTGGCTGTGCAGGTGTAACCTTGGAAAGAGTCAACCAGAACTTTGTAGCTGGTAAGAAGAAGGGAAACAAAATCATCAGGGATCACAGGGGAAAGACAAAACTTATCGATATGAGAGGTTTGTGAGATTGTGCAAAGCTTAGTCTGGGAGGCTTAGGGGAGGGACAAAGGCTGGAAAGGGAAGCATCAACGTGAGCTGGGGAAGAATGAGTGTGGGAAAAAGGAGAGGAAGGGGGACAAAAATGACCAGGCATGCGTAACCTAGATGCCGGTCAGTGCACTTGCCTGATCACAGCAGTCTGTCCTGTCGTCTCCTTAAATCCTATTTCTATTTTCTTGACTTTGCTCTCTGTTCTGGATACACAAATCCCCCAGATCTTAAGTCCACCATATTCGGTTTCACTTAACAAGGTCCTGCCACACCTGCTTCTGTCATGCCAGATCAATAAATACTATGGGACCCACTGCAGTGTGATGTGAAAATACCTGTGTACAGTAACCTGCAGTCCTGCAGGACTTTCTAACTCTGTCTTCATGCTTTCCATTCCAGATTTAAGCAGCTCTCCAGGAGCTGGCCCATTTCTGTATCTCAACTCCGAATGCTCCCCATTCTGGAAGGCCTTGTGTCAAGCACAGTGATGGATCCTGCACTCCTGGGCTTTTATGCAGCACTGCACCTGAGTGTTATGCCCTTCCAAGCAGAGGAGCTCTGAAGAGTGGAGGGTATAACCATTCATTCAACATATATAGTGGGAAATAAAATATCCAGGGATTGTTCTTGGGAACTGAGGCCAAATGACACAGTAGTGCTGGCCTCCATAGAGTATACCTCATCCCAAACACAGGGTGATCAACTCCAAAATGCCTGTTAGAACTGTTGTACTTGTCCTACACTGTAATAAGCATTATGTGGGAAAATCTTCATTGGCCTGGGTGCATCAAGAAGCATGCCAATGGTTGTACAGCAGCAGTGATCATGAGACCATACATATGCCTGTGACCTTCCCCATTTACCTTACTAGCATAGATGAAGCCTTGGGGAGTTTGTGTGATGTCAAGCCAAAGCAAGAGATCAACTGGTGTTAGTAAGCCTTGCTGTAGATGCTGGCTCTGCAAGGGACCAGCTTGGGTCCAGCAGGGGAGCCTGCAGAAACTGATGCAAAGAAAGAGCATTTGGACATCAGATGACTCCAGAATAACACAGCTTTATTCCTGTAGTGCTTTGCCTGAGCGTGAAGCCTACTCCAGTTGAGTTGGCTCTGCATATAGCCATCACAGGTATCTTTGTATCCGTGGTATAATTAATCTACAACCTAAAAATCCACCCATGGGAGGAAAGTTACCGGGACCCTATTGCCAGTGGCTATAAATAATTCCTCAAGCAGTGCCGGTCAGTGCTTTGTCAGGAGAAGGACAGTCCAAGTCTTGCCTTTGCCCTTGCAATTAAATCCTGGAAGCTGTTGTTGTGCAGCTTCTTGCAACCATGAAACTTGCAGAGTTTACACTTTCCTCAGAGAATATATAAGCTCTGCAAAATCATTAGTTAATTACAGACATCAGTTTCAAAATTACATGTATAAATCCTTACTTGAGTTAACACCCTTGATCATTAAACCTGAAATAGGATTTTAAAAGTCTAATTTATTTTTTGCCATTTCTTCTGTCATCTCTTTTCTTCCAGCTGTCTTCTCAAGCAATGAAGGAGGCCAAGAGGCTTGACTGTCTGCTTTTCCTACTCTAGCATGGTTTTGCCTTATTGGGATTGTGACATTTAAATCCTAACAAGCCATCTTCAAAATAGAGCATGGAAACATTTGCAATTAATATTGGCAAAACATTACTTGGACTGCAAGCACTTTGGGTACAGGCTGGCCTGTTGTTTCATTGGGTTTTTTAAGTGATATTATAATAAAAACTATAAAATATTTTTTATAGCCAAATTTAAAGTTTTCTTTAAATTTGTTGACTTCTCTCCGTCTTTGACAGAGGTGAATGAAGAGAATTTTTCCTGTTTGTTATTTCATGCTACTTCCCAGCATAAGGTTTCTGTGCTGAATTGTTGCTTTTGTTGCTTTGCTTAGGACAGTGTATATTAGTTAGATATCTAGCCTTGGTTTTATTCACTGTGTCACTTTTCTGTGAAGGTATATGAATATTTCATTGTTACACTTTAATAGGAAAACTGACTCTTGTCAATAAACACTGTAGATTTGAAGCATTTAATATATTTAAAAGAGTACTGGCAAAAATCTATATATTTAAGTCCTTGAAGTGATCTTGTGTTTAGCTCACCACTTGTGTCACGCTGATATCAGTGGAACTGCTCATGAGCATTAAGCACATGCCAGTCCTACAAATAGTCCTTTTCATTGCAAGCATTTCAGCAATGATATCCCTATTTCACAAATGGGAAATCTTGCATCCAACAGGAAACTGGCAACAGAGTTACAAAAAACCAGCAGGAGACCCGGGTTTCACTCCCAGACACACTGTCCAATTACATGCAATTTTTTCGTTCCATCTCTTTCTCTTTCCCATTAGCTCTTCTAGTGTATTGCCTCAGTAAAGTACACGAGCACGCATTTTGGGGAAACAAGTGCTGGCATGCTGATAATAAGCCTCTTTTTACATTAAACTTCTAATTTGACAAAAGTGTTATTAAATGACTTCAACACTGAAAAATGAGCAATTATTAGGACAAGACTCTGATTTGAGGTACTGCACACTATAAACAGTTATAAATGCTATACTATCAGGGACCTTAATTTATACCTACTGAAAAAATAAGTTGCACAGCCATTTAATCATAGAAATATATGTAGTGTATCCATCATTTTAATTTTTTACTTACGTTAAGTGTTATATTTTTTTAAATTTATTAAGAGTTAGGTCTCCATTCTCTTATCTACAAAATTGCAGCATTGGACTGGACCGCTGCTAGGTTGCTTTTTCTATTTCTTTCATGCTTGAAATAATTTCCTGGCATATTATATTTGTATAAATGAGGAATGTAATGAGACAGTAATACTTCCCTTTGATACTTTTAATTACCTGCTTTGAAAGTGAAGGGGGGGAAGGGCACATGGAATTATTCTTCCTATGAGACAGCAGACTAAGTAGAGTAGTTTCTATGCTACTTGCTGGTGTAAACTGCCTGCGTGCTGAATTATCATCAATGAGCCCTGGATGCAATGCCCAGAGATGCAAAGCTGTCCATTTGCACCCAATGAAATCTCAGATATAGAAACAGGTCTCCACTGGCAGTTAACAAATGTGATATCATGTGAGGATGAAATATTGCTTTTCCCTCAGCGGTAAATATCACACTGCATGCCAGGAAAGGTGCAAAGCCAAAGCTCGCCATGGTCGCAGGGAACTGTCTTCATTTCAGGCAGCAAAGTTCTCCACCAGCCACAGTGCTCAGGCTGCTGGCCCTTGCCACTGAGCCACGGTGTCACCCTTCCCCTGTGGGTCAGGTGAGTGAAGGATGCCAGTGGGTCTGTCCTCACACCATAAGGAGAGTTGTACTCAGTTTGTGGCCRAGATGGCACGCCTTGCAGTGGCCTCCTTTGGACGTCCAGGGCCCTGGCAGGAGGCATACCCTGTGGTGCTGAGCTGCCTGAGGTTTTGCCCTTGATATGGGACTTGTCAGGGATAAGAAAGCGGACTACGAGATAGGAGCGGTAGAAGGGGATTTGACAGGACTAATGGAAACACGTTGGCACTCTCCTCACCCTGCATGGGAGTGTCAGTTTTCTTCTGTGACTGATGGGAAGAAAATGAGACCAGAAAGCGATGGGAAGAAAACACTCACCTTGCTTCCTTTCCCTGTATTGGATGCTTGAAAGGAGGACTGTAGTTTACTTTTCAGAGCTAGAACCTCCTATTTGACATTTAAACTCCAGAGACACAGGGCCAAACTCCACCTGCATTAACTCACAGGGTTAGCAGAGCAAGAATCTGAAAGCACTCTCTCACGTGGGGAATGTCTCTTGCCTTTCCTGTTTTGTTGGTAACTTCATCTACCATTATATTGCAAGCCACTCAGTCTTGCCGAGCAACCTTACGAGGGTGAATGACTGAGCAATAAAATTACAGGTGAAATTCAGTGCAGACAAATGTCATCACCCTCATCCAGGGAAGAATACTCTGAACTTCATATGTAAAATGATGGGCATGATGCTGATAGTTGTATCTCAGGACTTGAGGGTTATAACAGATACTTCTACAAAAACCCCAGCTCAGGGTATTGTAGCAGTCAAAAAGCACATAAAATACTACGAAAACATTAGGGAGCAAAACAGAGAACCTTGTTTTGCCACAATATGAATCCATGGTTTAGCCACATTGTTTGCAATTCAAGTTATTTTGTCTCATAGGAGCACTGTCGTGATATCATCAAAGGCATCAAACAGCTTCCTCATGAGGAATACCTGACTATGCTGGGACTTTTTACTCTGGAAAAGAGACATTGAAAGGGGGATACCTAGCAATCAATCAGAAGTGGCACAGAGAGTGGAAAAAGGGGTGACTGCTTGCTGTCTCCACCAAAGCAAAAGCTAGAGGTACCCAATGGTGCTAATGTCAGATTCAAAACAAGCAAAAGGTTTCATATAACACATAGTGGATTTCTGGCACTTTTTGCCAGAGGATAGTCATGTGGCCTCAAGGGGAAACTGGAAAGTGTTTGGAAAAGAAACCTGCTGAGGCTTCATAAATATGCAGAAACCACATTTGTCTTCGGTCAGGAAGTCCCTGACCTGAAAAAGTTTGAGAGTAAGAGAGTAGAGAAGGGGAGAGGTTTACATACTTTCTTGTTCCTGTTCTTATTCTTCCCCAGGCTTCTACTTTTGGCCAACGTTGGAGCACAGACACTGTGCTAGGTTGATTTTTGCCCTGACCCAGTTATGTCTGCTCTTATATTCTTAACCTTTCTTACAGATGCCAAATTACTAAAATCCCCGTATTGCTTCTAGCAGCACATTCTGCAATCATAAGCAAAGAGCTGCTGCCTCTCCAGCTTTGGGACTCTGCACAACAAGCATGGCTGCTCCTGGTGCACTGGAGGCAAGGGGATGGCAAAAGCCAGGATATGAGATGCCAGAGGACTGGGTCCCATGACTGGGATGTCTACCTGACCTTTAGACCTGAATATAGACTGGCTCTTGAGGCTCTTAATGGAGGAGAAAACACTTAACTTGAGGACTTGAGCTACTCATAGCCTTTCCTGCAACCAGTTTAGCTCCACACCAGATGCACGTGTGGCAAGTTTCGAGCAGTGACT
Source organism: Phoebastria nigripes (assembly GCA_035582835.1). NCBI lineage: Eukaryota > Metazoa > Chordata > Aves > Procellariiformes > Diomedeidae > Phoebastria > Phoebastria nigripes. The sequence goes on from JAYKAV010002964.1 coordinate 408,702, forward strand.
CAGTCTAAGCAGACTGGGGTCCTAGATAGTGAGGTAAAATTGGAAACAAATTTCTGTGCATGGAGAGCTCTGAATAGATTCTGTGCTCATGTAGCCTCTGGGATAAAAGGTGAGAAGCTGCCACAGCCAAGGAGCCTCTCATGTCTGAGTACGAGTGTGACCTCCCTCAGGGTTATTTCCAGCTGGTCCTCGGCAGCTCCCATAGATGTACACGTACATAAGCACTAGGTCAGTTACCTGTGCTGCTGCTTCTGTTCAGGTGCAAGGAAGGAGGGATGAATCCACCTCTCTCAAAATGGCTTGGTCCATTCTCTGAAGCTTTTGGCATTCATCACAGCCAGCTAAAGTGGGCTGCGGGAAAGGGCTGTGCTGCTGGGACTTTTTGCCATCTTAAACAACAAAGAGATTCATCATTAGGCACATCCTGTCATTTTCACATTGTGAATTTTGACATAAAGCATTGGTATGCAAGACTAAGGACTCTCAGACTTCATCTTCGCCTTGGCATTAATTCTCCACACACTTTCTAAAGCCTCTTCTTTCAGGCAGTGGGATCTGACCCCGGTCATGGCTAAATGCCTCCTCATGATGAGCTGAGATATAAGAAAAGAAGAAAGAACCTTTTTGCACAGGTCTGCTGCTTCCGCATCCAATTCCCAGTCCACTGCTATTATTATTTCTAAGTGGTCCAATTTTTTCTCTTGCATTCCATAGCTCTCACCTGCAAATATATTTGAAAACTCCATTATGATTACCTTAAATCAGCCCTGCAATTTGACTTCTGGTATTTCATTTTACTCCTCAGATGACGCTTTTAACTCATTTCTGTTTATTTCTGGAGCTCTCCACAACACTGCTTCCTACAGGATTATTTACATTTATTTATTCATTTATTCATTTATTTGGGACATAACCAGGAAGATGATTTAGCTATGGCTAAATGCAGCTGTTTTCTTGTAGTTCCCCCACACCTCAGCCCGTGATTTTTTGTCAGCACTTTTAAATTGAACTGGATGGATGCTCACTTGAGAGAAATCTGAAAACGCTGGGGGTGGTAGTTCTGGGGACTCAGTGGGTGGCAATCCTCCCTGTGAATTAGTACCAAACCACTGTTTCAGGGCAATGTTGTAAGCGCCATGCTGCTAAAGGCGCTGCCTTTTGGAAAAAAAAGAAGGATGAGGTTGTAACCCCTTAAGATATCATGTAAGACAAATCTCTTTCTTTGTTAGACTGTGGACAATAGTCTTGCTTTAATGCTGAGAAGCCCCCAAATTAAAAGAGTCAGCTTCTTTTTTAATTATTTTTTTGAAGTGGACCTTGTTTATTTGTACCATGTAGACTAGGAAAAGACACGTTCACAGGTGCTGAACAAAAAGATTTTATTGGGATGTTGTCTGTTAGTAGTAACACAGTAACAGTCATAAAATGCTCATAGAATTTGATTGCATTCTTAAGCAATATTAAGACAGCATAATGAATCACTTCAAAATCATGAAAGGTCAGAATTAGTCTTGCACCCTTTGTCTTCACTCRGTTTATATGTGAGTTCAATACGGTATCATCCTTCCCTAGCTGGGCTGAAATTGCCACAGGAAGCTCTAACCAGGCGGCCTGGAAAAAGTTCAGAGATGATCCAGTTATACACACCTGGAAAGCTGGTAGGAAAAGAAACAATGGGTGTCAAGTCCTTTCCTGTCCCCATTATTGTTAGCGTGGTAAAGTGCGTCCACCAACACTGCATGGTCTCCCAGCAGCCCAGCACTCCTTGGGTCCTGATAAGTTTGCTATTTTTTTGGGCCACAGTACTACAAGCAAGCCACATCAGCTAGGTGTTAGCTAGGGCTGCAGCCAGGACTGCAGCATCCTCTGCCGGGTGCGGAGGTGGCCTTTGGCTGGGGGAGACAGACGCCAACTCTCTGGCCTTGTGCTCTGATTGCTTTGCCCCTCGGTGTGACAAATATCCAACGTGTGAGCAGCCAGTGTTTGTCAGGAGTGACAAACGGAAACCCACTTGGCTGACAGAGAGTAAACAGCCTGCTGGTGCCTGATTTCATCTCTGTGTAGAAGCTAAGCTGATTTAGGCCTCTCAGTGGTTTGGATGAGTGACCGCTGTGAATAGCTGGTAGTCTCCGTTTTGTTGCTTCTCTGTGCTTGCTCTTAATGATTTCACCTAAAGAGACGCTTCTTTTGCACAATAGGTAGCCCTGCTGCTCTGAGATGAAAAGGTCCTCGGGCCAATTTCTGGACTTGCAAGTCTCAATTAATGCTTTCCCACTTGGTTGCTTTCCTGTATTCTCTACTGCTTGTATTTGCCTTGTCGTCTTGACGTACCCTTACCAGACAGCGTGCTGCTTTGGGGAAACTGTCCAGTTTTATGGTGAGAACAGAAACTGGGAATAAAAAGACACAGGTATTAATCTAGGTCTGACAAGATCTTGTTCTGCGACCTTGGGTGAATCATTAAACGCCCTTGTGCCATTGTTTTCCTTTCTAATATTAAGAGAGAACAACAAATTCCTAACATACCTATTAGAGGTATTGTGAGGCTTATTGCTCCAAAGATTTTTAAAGCAGTCTGAGATTGGGAAGTGGGAACAACGTAGTCAAGAGATAATTAGTGGCACCAATTTTGCTGTTGATTATTAGTTTTAGTTAATAATTAGCACCCGCATAAATTCATTGAGATATGTCAACTCCATTTACTAGCATTAAAGAACTTAAGACATGTAATGCAGGAAGGTATCTCCCACGGCAAAAAAATTTCCTTCCCACCTAAGCAGTATATTATTCATGAAGGCAAGCTACTATCCATCCCAAAAAGGGCTGGGGTGTTACTCTGTCTTTCTGTGTATAAGAGCCTCACAGGGAATTACCAAATTCTGTATAAAGGTTAACACTAGATTGGACTAAGAACCCTTCATGTAGGGGAATTACGTTATTCACATAGCTTTATCATCAATAAAGCACATAGTATTATTTGTGTGAATCACTATTAACTACCATCAGTCTGCATCTGTTTGGTTGGGGTTCTTTTTCATAAAATTTATATGACAGCAAAACTGGCCCAACATCTTCAACATAAATGTTTTTTGGGAAAGATTTGAGGATATTGATTTTAATCTTTGATTCAATCTGTTATACAATTATTTATTTATGGAATGGGGAGAGGAAGAAAATCATGCAGAGGGAAAAATATTATAAATCTGACATTTTCTGAAGAATTTAAATTTAGGTTTCCTCATTAAAAATAACTTTCTGGTTTATATTTTTCTTATTTTTTATTTAAATGCATTTATAAATGCTTGAGATTTGAACAGATGTTTCATTTGACGCCAAAGAAACACTTTTAAATTCTCTTTTGGAATTGATAGTAAACCAGGTTGTGCGGCTTTATGACAAAAAAGATTATAGCTGAGATTACAAAGCCTTTCCCATTATAACTGCAGAATGGTACATTTGTAACTCTCTGAAGAATCGTACTGATGAGCTGCTTTGAGTTTCCAACAAGATCCATCCTGCCATTTCAAAAGCCTCCACAGGAGTATCTGCAAAACAGGGGAGAGACAATTTAAAACCATGCTCTACCCATATTTTTTCACACAGGGTTGATATTAGATGCTTGAAAAAATGTGCTAATGAACAGCACATAGTGAGGAGTAGTGCCTTCCTACTTTTTGGGAAGAATGCTGGTAAGAGAGCCTCCTACTACAGTGAGGGATAGGCAAACTAGCCCTTGAAAGGTAATTCACTGCTGTGCACAGCACAAGCATAAGATTTACAAATCATTCAAATACTTAGTTAAGCCTTATCTCTGATACTATAAATAATCTGAAGACTTTGAACTGATAGTCTAGAGAGGGGTGAATTTCACCCAAAGTGAATGAAGAGATCAGGATCAGCAGATGTCATGTATATCTGACTAGCAATATCAAATTGAGCTTATCCTTTTCCAATGCATTCCTGAGTCCACCTGTACATTATCTCACTTCCAGCTTTACACAGTATTAGCTCTTTCAAAATAAGGATACAGAGCAAGCTATTGGTTTCTCTTATGGCCTAGGTAAGTGTCCTCAGGGTTTTGGATCAGCATGATGAATATATTGATTATCATTTTTAATCTGGCATGATTACAAATTACAAATCCCTTTGGTTCCCTTACTTGTAAGATGAGACATGCACATGAATCCCCTCAAAGCAGGATTTCCTTGCATTGATTTCTATATTAAGCGTTGGATAGTCTGGGGAATTTCCTCACTAAAATAAATATCCTTTAAAGAGGGTGTCTCCCTTAATCTGTACAATAACATGCAGTGAGAATCTTCCTCCCAAGCCTGCACAACAGAGACAGGTTGATTTTACTAACCTTTGCATTTCATAGCCAGTCACATCCGCTATTGCCACCTAAGGTCTGTGTGTGATTGGGAACCATTTGCACCAGAGGTGGTTCTGGACTGTCCCTGGATGGCTCTGGGCTTTGAATACTAGTGCCTGCTGAAGAGGGATGGACTTCCCACACAGCTGCCCACAACGTCCATACAAGCATCAACAAAGAGTTAACAGTGATTATTGTCGCTACTATGAGTATCAAGGAAGGACAATTAATTTGGCAGTTTTTACAAAGTGCTGCCCAATGTCCATAGGCTATATAAATCCAGATAGTAGAAGCATCTGCTCATACATTGTCTCCACTCAACACTAAGCATTAACTGAGGAGACACATATTTACTCTTTGCTGAAGTTATAAAGCACAATGGTGATTTTGTTTTATACCAGGAGGCAGCAACAGGTTTGTACTTCTAGAGTGGCTGGACATGAAAACAGAAAGGGAGAGCCCTGTCTGGTGTAAACCAGCCTCTCTGTCTTGTCTCCAGGGAAGCTGCACAAGGGATCTAACCTCTGGTCTCCTGCCCAGCATACAGAGGCTGGCATTTTATTAGGGAATGAAAGCAAGTTGGGTCCTAACTCCTGAGTTTAGTAGGTTCTTTTCTTTCTGCCTTTATAAATATCCATTAGTGATATTCTGTACTTGTAAGGCTGAATTCWGTTTCTGGAAAGCCTGCATCCCAGGCATGATCTGATCCAAGGTCTCAGTTTAACCTGTGGCTATTTCAAACTGTAGTTGAAAAGTCATGTCTCAGCGGAGATTTTTGATGATTACTGATTCCAATAGCAAACATCTGAGCTGAACTTTCAGCTTTGTTTAGATGCTCTTGGTACAGTAGATATCTCAGTGGACAGGGTGAGTACAGGGACAATATTAGACAAGAAAAAAAAAACCACAGTTGTTTTTTCTTCTTTCATATCTCAAATTACAATTTGTAATCCTTTGACCCGCGGTCATGGGGATGCGCTCCATTCATTTCGTAGAGAAGCCCAGATCAATGAATATGACTTTGTCAGCAGCCTCTGGTAGACTGGCGCTCCATCAAAGAGCAGAGATAAACGAGAGAGACTGCTGGGGAACGAGAGACAGGTATCTGGACCAGACTTAGCCATGAACTAAGTGAATGGATTGGGAGCAACTGGGGTGAACTACCCAGCTTTGTAGCAGTGCAAAAATAGAGGAAAAAATACAGCCTACAACTCATACTATGAAACAGAACAGGAAGTCATCAGAGATGACTTGTTTCAGTATTGCCCTTAAACATCTCCGTACCATCCCTAGCTCTGCCATAGATTAGTTGGTTTTTTTTTTTTCCCTTGGGCAAGACATTTTCTCTCTTTGCAACAATAACAATGGAAATAGAAAAATAACTAGAATAACAAGTGAATGTAAAAGAAATTTCCAGGCCAAACCCAGTTATGGAAAGAGCAGAGCTATTTGAATGACATAACTTTATACACTTTCACAAAATATCAGCATCCTTCCAGGAGTAGAAACTCCAGCAGGAAATGTTTGGTGTTTGACTTTCTGATATGTGCGTGTGTGTGTGTGTGGTGGAGTAAGAAGAGAAGAAAAATAATTCAATAAAACATTTATTTTTCAGGAATGCATGTTTTTCTCTTCTTTAAAGAAGAGTTCCCATCTCTGTGAGCTCTGCTAGAAAAAGGGTGTCAGCAGAGCTGGCATGAGGTGCATGTTCCTCGCTCCAGCAGCCCTCACTGGCACCCCTCACAACCACCTGCGGGTTGCTCAGCACCCTTCACCCTGCAGCAGTACCATTCTCATGCAGTACCTTTCTCATGCAGTACCTTTCTCATCCTCTTTCAAAGTTCACAGAGAGGCAGGCGCAGGCTAGTCTCCAGGCTCCATCATGGGATGAAGAAACACACACTACCTGCTGGATGGAAATCTACAAACTGTCTTTTTCTGAAATAAATTAGTTCATTTCTGCTGTTGGTTCTTATGAGGTTCAAAACCCTTTTGAGGCAACTTAAATCACTTCCTCAGCCCTATTTGTTCTCTTGGCCTGACTGCCAAGCTTTCATGTTATCCACGTCTTGATTTTATCCCCAAAATGTCTCTGATGCACTGCCAGAAGTGAATGTCAGCTAGCTCTCAGCTTCACCTAAGGACCCTGGCACTTTTTTTTTTATGAAGTCTTACATCAGAGACAGGACTCAGCTCATAACAAACCCCACATCTTTTGTTGTTGTTGTTGCTTCTTTTTCTCTAAGTGAATTCAGTGGCAGTGCAATGAGCCAGACTGCCATCCTGGAAAGCAAAGCATCCTCTGCAGCCGGATCACCACCAGCAAGACTTTTCTCGCAGAGCCTCCCCCCTGCTCTGCACTGACAGGTGAAATCCGGAAAGTCAGGAGCTTCCAGAGCACCATGAGCTGAATGATGGGTACCACTGACTGACTGTCTGCCCCTCCAAGTGTCCCTTTACCACTGCAAAACATAGCTGCTGTGACTGCATGGGGGGCTGCGAGGGAAGCAACTAACAAGGTAAATTCTTACAGTCACAAAACTTCTGTCTTTTTTGTGGGCCCACTTGTCTTGGTTTGCTGTTGTTCTCTGTTTTGTTTAAAACAAAGACCATAGTCATTTTGATATAAAATTTTGTCTGTATCCAGCCTCCAGTGGATTTCATAGGGATCCACTCCTTATTCCATACCATTTACATCATGCTCAAGTCCTACACTATGCAATACATTCTCATTGACCACCACCCCGCTTCCCATCCTTTGATATAATACACAGATATCATTCCCTTAGTCTATGGACGACCCCTGTGAAATGTCTGTAAAATGTCCATAAATCTCCACAAAATGTCCACTGAGTCCATTTAGTCCATGACTTTGGGATCCATCTGTTATGGTGGTCACTCAGGTCAGGAGAGGTGGTGTGCTGGGTGGAGTTATTGGGCACCAAAGGCAGCTCAGKTCGGGTCACTGCTGCACTTGCACTGCTTCTTGTAAGGCTTGTCCTCCATTGGCTCAGGTGGTTCCTGCTATAGTAACTCCTATAACATGCAACTCAAATCATGGGTTACAACAATTTAAAGGTGTATCCATTACAATCTCCACCCCTGGTCCCTTTGGGCCAGGTTATAGAGTTTAACATTGCCATGAACTCCTCCCCTTGCTCCCAGCCTGGCTAGCAACAAGGGGTTTCTGCTATAGTAATTCCCATAACATGCAACTCAAGTCCCGGGTTAGAACAATTTAAAGGTATTTCCATTACCATCTCCACCCCTGGTGCCTTTGGACCAGACCATAGGATTTAACATTGCAATGAACTCCTCCCCTTGCCCCTGCTCGGGCTTGGACTTATCCACAGACTGCAGTCCCTTAGGGTTGTACCTGCTCCAGCTGGAGCCCTACCTATCAGCCACAGTCTCTCCAGGGGTAAACCTGCTGCGGCATAGACTTATCCACAGCCACAGTCACTTTGAGGTGCACCGGCTCCAGCATGGCCTTAACCACAGCCACAGTCCCTTCAGAAGTAAACCTGCTCCAACATGGCCTTACCCATGGCTGCAATCCCTCCAGGGGTGTACCTCCCCTGTCATGGCCTTATCCACGGCCACATGCTTTGAGGTGCTCCAGCATGACCTCATGCACAGCCATTGACGCTTCCAGGTGTACCTTCTCCAGTGTGGACTTATCCTTAGGCCACAATCCCTTCAGAGGTATACCTGCTGCGGCATGGACATAACCATGGCCACAGACACTTCGAGATGTACCTGCTTGGGCATGGGCTTATCCACAGCTACAGACACTTTGGGGTGTCCTGCTCCCATGTGGACCCACCCACAGGTCACAGTCCCTTCGACTCAAGTTCACACTGGAGTTCCAGCCTGTCCAGTACAGCAGCACAGAAACAGCAGCGATGCCCTGGCCACCTGCCAGCCCAGGTGCATCGCCATTGCTGTTATCGAAATGTTCCCAGGCACAGCAGAGCAAGGTGATAAGCAGTACAGCAGTACAGCAAGCAGCAAAAGCAAAATGCAGCCACTAACGAACACTAGACTCTAACACACAGTAAGGCAAGCAAGCCCCATGGCAAGCACAGGAGCCTGCCAATTAATAGCTAAACAGCAATAACAGCTATAAATTTGATCTAGCCCATTCCAATCAAACCTGTTGTTATCTCGAACCCTTCGAGCCCCACGTTGGGTGCCAAAAAGGACTGTCGTGGTTTAACCCAAGCCGGCAACTAAGCACCACACAGCCGCTCGCTCACTCCCCCCGCAGTGGGATGGGGGAGAGAATCAGAAGAGTAAAAGTGAGAAAACTCATGGGTTGAGATAAAGACAGTTTAATAGGGAAAGCAAAAGCTGTGCACGCAAGCGAAGCAAACCAAGGAATTCATTCACCACTTCCCATCGGCAGGCAGGTGTTCAGCCATCTCCAGGAAAGCAGGGCTCCATCACATGTAACGGTTACTTGGGAAGACATACGCCATCACTCCGAACGTCCCCCCTTTCCTTCTTCTTCCCCCAGCTTTATATACTGAGCATGACATCATATGGTATGGAATACCCCGTTGGCCAGTTGGGTTAGCTATCCTGGCTATGCTCCTTCCCAGTTTCTTGTGCACCTGGCAGAGCATGGGACGCTGAAAAGTCCTTGACTAGTAGACTACTTAGCGACAACTAAAAACATCAGTGTGTTATCAACATTATTCTCATACTAAATCCAAAACATAGCACTATACCAACTACTAGGAAGAAAACTAACTCTATCCCAGCTGAAGCCAGGACATGGCTGTATTCCCTAACCAGCTTTAAAAACCTCGTCCTATGGACCAGTAGGATGTCAAAGTTTGACATGGCTGTGAGAAACATGTAAATAATTTTAGAATCCCACCCCCCAAAACGGCAGTGAGTGGGAGTGAGGAGTGAATAAAAACAACAGGCTGTTTTTTTAAATTAATAACATTTTATCATTGCAAATGACAGCTCTTCCACCCACAGTATTTGGTGGCCTATGGCTTTTTCTCCTAAACAAGACTGAGGTTATTCAAGTGAAAAAAAAAAGAAAAGATAGAAACATTGTTTTAGAGGTTGGCACAGAATATAGAAATCAGATCCTTTCATTGGATATTGCTTCAGCTAGTACTGGTGAAAATAGCTATAGCTTCAGGTAAGCAAAGGGAATTATGTACAGTTCAAACTCCAGCTCTTACTACGCTATGTACCAAGGGTCATCATCTGCATGATACTCTTCATCATGCAGACAGAAATAAATGGGGATCTTGTTAGAGAGAAGAAATCCCTTACCACCACCCGTCTTGTCCTCACTGAGGCTAACAATAAGTTATGACCATTGATTTTTATTATCTTGATCGCTGCTGCAGTACAATGATGCCCATGCTTTGCAATTACCTCATCCATTTTCTCCTTTGGGCAGCCCCTTGCTCAACAAACCTCGGTCCCTTCTGGGAACCAGCACAACCAGTGACAGGATGCACTGACAGAGAGGAAAGGGGGAATGGCTCTGTGCTTGGCTGTCTGGGTCTAGTGTTTTGGTTCAAACAGTTCCCAGCAATGAGAGACATGATCAAAATGACAAAACGCCTAGGAAACATGTTACTGCTGACACTCCGTTGTGCCTGCTGCCACACAAATGCATACTGTCATTAGAGACATGAACTCAGGAGCAAGAGTAGGGACAAGGCATTTGGAATCTCCTGGCTTTTGTCAGTTTGCATCAAATCTTTTGTTTCACTGTCAATGTTTAAATGAAATATAGATTTATCTATTTTTGCACTGAATTTATTGCTGGTTCCTAAAGCAAACCATCCATGGAAGTTTATGAAAAGTTTTCCCAGGAGATAGCCCATTCTCTCTAGGAATATCTTGTTTTGGCTCCTGCAAACGCATATTTTAGATCCACTTATACATGTATTTATGCATTTTTTAAAAGCTTCCTTTTTGGTCTATTAAACATATTTTCTGGGTCAGGCTGTGTCTTCGTAGCCCCACTCTGCACCAATCAGGTAGGACTTTGAGTAGCATTTTATTCCTATATCTGTGTCTCCTAGCAAACTGTGATATCAAACATTCAGCTTTGAGATGTCACAGCAGGATTGAGTCAACATTTGTTTAAAGCCACTGGAAGTAGTTCTGACAATTAGTAGAAACAGCAACAGAAATTCACCCAGGCACACACAGAGCCAGCAAGCAGGAAGCATACAGTAAATTTGCCATGCAAGCATGGTGAACTTTAAAGCATTTCCCACTGCGAAAGCTCTGTCTTCTTTAGTTAGATCAGAGAGAATCAGCTTGACACTTTGATTATTATGAACAAGAAAGGGCTTTAAAATAATTAGCAAGTCTGCACTTCAGTCCACCTCTTGCATCCGAGGTTCTCAGAGGGCTTCAGGAACAGTCACTCATGTCTGGTAGTGATTCTGCTACCAGTTCATCCTCACTTCAGAGGTAGGAGAGTTGAGATACAATGGATGTGATGTGACCAAGGTTGCAGGAGCCTAGGAGAGCTGCTAAGGTACCCAGGGATATGTTGCTAATTGGTTATTGCTCTTCAGACTCATTGCAACTGAATACTTTTTTTTTCCCAATACAGTTTGTGAATAGGACTATTCACTTTAGGGACAAGAATAATCCTCCTTCTATCATTATTTGTCCAGATGGTGTCAGGGAACTGCACCTCTTTGCCCATTTCCCTTCATCTATTGAATGAGAATAAAGTCACTTGGCCTTCCTTGAAAATTGCCTGTTGTTATCTCTGAAAAATCAGAGTTCATCACACCAGCAGGATTCCATTTTTGCTTTTCCCCATCATAAAGACATGCTAGAATTTATTTAAGATGAGTGTTATGGCATTCCTCTGTAATGGCAAAGGGTTCACATGGTGTTGCCCTCACAAACAGAGCTGAGGAAGGGGAGTGATATTACACTGCCAAAATGTCTCTTTCTCTTCAGCACTTCATGAGGCCACAGAGACTTTTGTACTTTCTTTCATTATATTTTCACAGCATGGGGTGCAGCTGCTGTATTTATATAATGCCCAAGCAAGATCTTTAATTGTCCTTCAGAAGGGAAGAGGCAGAGGAAGAGGCAGAGGAGGGGGAGACCTGAAGGACCACAGCTCTTGCTATGAGGGAAGCAAACCTAGTGTCCTCCCTCCACGCTGCCCCAGGGGCATAACTATCATATCCTCTTCTAGCTTCTAGCCCAGCACACAGCGAAGACACTCTTTTTCTTAGTTTGCCAGTGGTACCACTTACAGCCAGGTTTGGGAAACATGGTGGGATCTGCAGCAGAGGCGGTAGCACCTCAGCATAGATGGCCACCGACCTTTACCAATAAGAGGGCTAGTGCAGTGCCTGCTGGACAGCCAGTCCTCGAGGGGACTCAAGGAGGATGTGAAGGCACAAATGATGGGCTTAACTGCTGTGATGTCTGTCTCACAGGTTTTTTTTTTTCCTTTGTGTTGTACCCTGAGATCACCGAAGTACCTGCTGGCAGTCATTTCCTCCTCTGTACCTCACAGAGAAGACACGCTGCTCTTTTGTGGTGACTTGGCTTTTGTTTGTTCTTGGCTTTTGTGCTTTCCAAATCAAAAGTAAAAGCCTGTCTTATTCTTAAACAACCGCCTTATTCTTTCCTTATTACAGGCAGAGGAAGTTCTTCAGGAACTGGTTAAAAGCACCCTGGCAGTGAAATATACCTTTGTTTTGCTTAGCTTTCTTCAGACAAAGTGTTTGCAGTTTTGTGTTACCTTTGCAGATATAAATAAAAATACAGACCATCCTGTGAAATTAAGACAGGGATTTGAAGTTTCACAATACTCACGGGTATCGGAATCCCTCATGATGATGTCTGAAGAAGAGAAAAAAAATAAACAGAGAAGGGAAATGCATGGTTACAATATAGATTAGCATCCCACATCCTCAAGTAATCCCACTGAAATTGCAGCAAGGTACTACTCAATAGAAGTAAGGGTAGGGAAATCTGCCTTGAATGAGTGGTGGAAGGGTGCAGAGAGACAAGACACAGAGTCGTCTGGAGTTGATCAATGGGTAGTAGCTGTGAAATGGACCCCCAGAAGGAAAAGGTATTGTTGGACTCCTTGTCACAATAAGTGATTTTAGTCTAGGCTGTCTTGCTATCCTTGCAAATGAGTGGTCAGTGTTGGTGATCAAAGCTTTCATTTTCAGATGTAGCTCCTGTCTGCTGTTTCAAGAAAAAGACTCCCTGGTCACACAGCGACTACCTTGTTATCATTTTCCCATGATGTTAACTTTAGCTTGTGGCAGTGTTTTGGTAGCCTTGGGATCGTGTCTGCTCTGCCTCAGGAAGAGACATGATGACAGATAACACAAGCATGCAGTACAGAGCTCACCAATCTCTGTGTGACTTTCAGATCAGAAAGGAATAGGTGTCTCAGAAGAATACCAATCAAACCTGAAGCCTGTATCTCCTGAGACTCCCTGCCCACTGCCTCTTTCAAAGATGAGCTGAAAGCTGCAGCCTGACATGCAGGTGCAAGGACAATGCTGTTTACACTCCTTGTTCCACCTTGCCACTTCAGCAGACTGAATCAGCAATGACCTTCCCCACTGTGGTCCCGCCCAAAGTGACCACCTTCTCCCATCTCCTCTTCCCTTAGTAGTGGACTCAGAAAAAAAAAAATTATGAGGCCTCATCCTCCTCACTGTCTGTAGGCTAATGTGGATAACCTGACATGCACATGGAGCTCAGCAGGGTAATTCCTCAGGATGCACATGGGCAGGTGGTGTTGGAGACTCCTACGCAGTGCTGTCCTGCAGTCTCCAATGTGGGCCCATTTTGTTGTTTCTCTTTAGGACAAAGAAACATACCCTCCATGATTTCCCGTTCTCTCTCTCCCCATCCATTCAACTCATCAGCATGTACATTAGAAGTAAATCTAGAAATGCCCTGCTCTTGTGTCAGTTCGAGTCATGCTGCTCACACTTGTCCAGCCATCCCACAGGAGGTGGATTTGTAGTATATGAGTGATAGCTGCCATATTTGCCAATGCCACAGGGTTTACATGTTCAATGAAAGCCTATCTCCTGGAGCTAAATGAGCTGGCCCACACCATAACCTGAGAGGTCCCAGAATCAGAGACATGCTCCAGAGCCCTGTGACTTTTCACAGGACAACTCTGCTGAGGCTGGGGTGTTCGCTTTAGCATCTGTGTATTTTTCAGTACCTAGAATCACTATCAGTGAGTGGGCAGAGTGGCCTAGACTTCTGGCTTCATTTACTTTTTTCAACAAAGCACTTCAAATGCTACTGTAACAGAGCTTTACTGTATTTATTTAATTCCTTTTAAGGCAAATAGTCTCAGTGCTCATCTCTCCTTGCTGCTGAATAGAATCCAGAGCTGTTACCAGTGCCTGAAAGGCATTTTCTCATGTAAATAATTCAACACAGATCTTGTGCATGTGGTGTCTAGATGGGTCACAGAGAGGGAGTCTTATGTTTGTCATCTGTAGGACTTTTCATGCTTTTTCAAAACGTATGTCTATAGATTTGTTCTGAAATACTGGCATGGTTTCTAAATCTTTTCAGGTGAGAGGACCAAAATGAGAGGGTGCTATTGGTTTGCTCAGGGAACCAGAGAAGAAATGCGGATCTGTTGTTTATCTCACATGCTGCCTGGGTTTCAAGCAGCCTGTGTCCCATACCTTGGCTATCCGGAAACCTATATGAAATGAAGTGGGGGTTTGCAGGACTGCTTCTAGTGGGGCCGAGTGCCATGCTGACACAAGCCACCATCAGATCTGACCCTTCCAGTTGGCAGCTTCAAGCACTGTCTATGAACCGTGGAGACCATATGCTTTTTTCTCACTCAGAATTTTTTTTCCTCGTGTCATGCTCAAGTTCACCTGAAAGTCAGTGCAGGGTTAGCTTATCTGCATCCACCTTTTCAGGTCTGGAAAGCAGGTGTCCATCTGCAAAGCCTTTCAATTATCAGTTTACCTATCAAGCTCAAGTGCCAGTTCATGCATAAAGTTTGCTAATTTCTTTTCAGAGCTGTACATATTGTGCAGATTCTCTGCCTGGCAACCCTTACTAGACCTTTCATTTCTTTATGTCTTTCAGCCTCGTTCTTTTTTTGTCCATTTTTTCATTTCTCCTACCTAGATCCTGTGATTCTGCAATTCCTTAAGGATACTTTTCCCGTGCTATTGGTTCCTCTAGCAGCTTTTATCTGAGAAGCATCTGATTTTTTTTTACATCCTTCTTGAGTTCTCTTCTCTCACCAAAACATAAGCAACCTCCTAGTGGAAGGTCAAATACGATCGCAATGTTCAGTGGCACAAAAAGAAAGAAATTACTGAAAGGAAAAAAGAAAGCAAAATGGAACCTTTCCACAAGAAATGCATGTCTCTTAAAACACACTATAACATTGCTGAATGCTGACTAGACAGCAAAGAAGAGGGAACCTTGGTCCTTCCTTCAAAAGCAAATCATTCCTTTCTCGTGACAAAATTGCATTTTCTCCTAATCGTATGGTTTTGTTTTAAGCAGAAATAGAAGCAACAGTAAACATCTATCAAAAACAGTTTAATTAAAATGTTAAATACCCTTCCATAGAGAAATCTTCTTTCCCAGCAATAAAACCTCACTACAGAGTTAATTATTTAAAGTAATATATTTGCTCCTCTATGTCTGTATATAAGAGATTAACATATTAATGGGAATGTAATTATGTTACAAAACTCCTTTTTATTTACACTGTGTTTCAAGATGCAATGTTTCAATGACATCTGATTTTTTTCCTCCTTTGTAACCTCAAGCGTACAGGGCACATTTTTTAATGATGATTATTATTATCACGGTAATATAGGAATTTTGAGTGTCACAAAAAGAAAATGTTCCTATTCCTTCATTTTTTCTAAAGCTCTTGAGTTCATCTTTTTGAATACTTACAGTATGTTTTCTTGTGGGTCTTGCTCCATAAATATTTGTTTACTGGCAAACTGGCTGAATAAGAGATCATGCAGCTTTTTCCTTTCCCATTATAGGTCTAAAGCTTATTCCTCCCTTTACTCATAAGAAGCTGCCAGAGGGCGTGCTATGAGTTTTGTGGTCTCAGTTCACACCACCCAAAACATGCGTCCACACCACAGAAACCAACCCACACAGCACATGCCTTAGCACTCATGTCACAGCCACAGAAAAATTGGTTCCTGTTGACTTAATGACCTGGTGCTCAATGATGATAATATCCCTGCAGCACAGTGAAAAGGTTAGCGTGTAGCTTTCACTGCTGCTGCACCCCTTCCGTGGTCAGATGAGAGTCAATGAGCTGCCACCTCTGATCAGCATGGCTGTGCAGGGGAGATGTTCACATCATCAACACATTCAGACTGGCAATACAATTCTGGACTTTGGTCTCATGCAGAAACCAGAGATCACTGATGAGCAAACCAATGGCATATTGCCTCTATGGAGGAGCTGCTGCTGGTTGCCTGACGGCTTGAACTGCTGGCTTGCCCAGAGGCAAGAAATTGCTAATTAGAGGTATCTTCTTCTGTGT
This sequence comes from Phoebastria nigripes, assembly GCA_035582835.1. Lineage (NCBI taxonomy): Eukaryota > Metazoa > Chordata > Aves > Procellariiformes > Diomedeidae > Phoebastria > Phoebastria nigripes. Next base: position 424,631 of record JAYKAV010002964.1, read on the forward strand.
GCAGAAGTACTTGATCCTGGTTGCTGCTGAGTTCTCGGCTCAGCTGAACCGGGGAGCTAGTCTGTCTCTGGCAAAGGTAAATTATTTTGTTTCCAAGAGAGGCAGTGGTTCCCATTCCTGCATGTTGTGCAGGATCTACAGGAATCCAGTGGAGGCTCTCAACTGGTCGCCATGCCAGGCCACTGGAGATGACAGCAGGAGATCTGCTCATTTGGTAGCCCATGGTTCTAACTATCCCTGGCTGCAAGTCCACAGTATTGACCACATCCACAAGCAGTTGTCTATGTTTATGGATGGTCTTTGCTAGGAATAGTCTTACATTCATACTTCCCAGAGCATCTTACTCACATTTTATTGGATTTCTGGTGGCTGGGTGAAGAGAACAGAACACTATTACCAAGAACATTATTTGATAGTTATAACGATAGTAAATTTGTCTATTAAAAAAATCATATTTTCAGCTTTCAACCGTTATTTTACTGAGCTGTCTAACAGCATCTCCACTCAGAAAAAACAGAAATGAAAGTTCAAAAGAAATTATTAGGCTTCAGTGGTAATGTAAGAGCACAGGTAACTCTCTTACATATGTCTGAATATTTTGGAGGACAGATTCCTCTTCACTCTTATTGAAATTTTAGGTAAAGTCTCTTCTAACAAAGTCCTGATCTCTTTCTCCTTCCCTTCCTGTTCTTTTCCCCCTCTAAATCTTCCACTCTTTTCTCTAGATCTGCAGCAATATGTTCTCCTGTAAAGGTCCTGTCTCCACTTGTACATCCTTCTTTTCATGCCTGGCAAACCCCTTAGAGTGTGCTATTCCTGCAAAGACAGAAGAATTGAACAAGAACACTGTATTTTTCTTCAGTGCAGATATGAAAGGGATTTTGTTCCTCTGCTCTGTGAAGGTGGATTTTCCTTTTTCTTACTCTAAGAAAATTTTCAGAGCCTAAGTGCTTCAGGTGGGGAGGGTCAAATCCATTGGAACAAAATGCAGGAAGCCATCACTGCTGTGTGCAATATTTCTCTCTTCTACCCATCCCACTGGTCCTTCCAGTCTAGGTTTCCTCCACTCATCCCATTCATTCTGAAATGATTTCTCTGTAATCATTCAACACTTTCCAGGAATTTCAGTAGTTATTTTCCTCGGTGATCTTGCATTACTTCCGCATGCTTTCTGTTTCCCATTTCAGAAGGAGCTCGCTCTCATCTGTTTAAAATCCTTTCTTATGAAAACTCAATTAATTTGTTTTTCTCTCTTGGGAGTCCCAGGGCAGCCCATCCATCTCCCTCCAGATGAATTGAACTCCAGAAGAAAGAGCATGCTGGATGGATTCAGCTGCAGGAGGAGCCTGGGAGCCACTTGCACACCACACGAGTGGGTCTGCATGCCTGGCGGGGGGCAATACTGAATCAGCAGGACCAAGTGGCGAGTGTAAGGCTGCAGCCCTTGGCACAACAAACCTGAGCTTTCTTGGCAGACACGTATTTTAAACACAAATCCTTGTAAGTTGTGGGAAATCCTGTCAAAGTGTCTAAAATTGCTTTTACATAGAATGAGATCAGCAGTTTAAATACCTAGAAGAAAGGGATCAGGGGGATGAGCAAGTAAGTGCATAACATATTGGAACATCACATGGAACAAGCCATGGATTTGGGCAAAAGGCAAGCAGGAGGAAAACATGAGAAGCATATGCACTCTCTCAGTCAAAATTTCATCTCAGTCAATAGGAAAAACAGTTCCTCTGATGCAAGACAGCTTTGGAGCTGGTCCAAGCCCCCTCAAATGTGAGTTTAGTTAAAGTTTGCATCTTTAGGGCAAAGAAAAGATGGAAAATAGAAGACAGACTAGAGTGAAGGGACTGAAATGAAACAGGATGTGCAGTGCAAGCAATTCCCTCTGGCCTGCCGAAGGCCCCCTCTCTATCCCACAGTGAGGGAGAAGCCTTAGAGGCAAACATTGAGCTTCTGCTGTCCCATAATTCAGATCTTTTCTCATAATTTTATCTTCTACGAAAATGGTTACTCTAAGCACCCTGCTGGGTACCATAACATCTCATTTCTCCCCCTCAGAAGCAGGAGCACTGAAGCGTCCCACCAGAACACTGATGGACGATGGCTGCAGCACTCAGCCTTCCCCAGACAACCATCACTTCTCGTATTTGGCCCCTCTTTTTTCGCAGAGCATGAGAATGGTTAAACACATCTCCCATCCTGCAGGGATCCTTGATCCAGCTCTCTGCTTCAGCTCTTTTAGGCCTTTCAGACCCTACCTGAGAAATTCCCCAGCGTTGTTACCTTTGCTTCAGTGGAGGAAAAGTGGGTGCTGGGACAGAGATGCTGGACAAGGGGAAGCCCCTGTAGTTGGCTTCATTTTCAGCACTGCATTGATCAGGCTCTTCAAAAATTTTAGAGGTGCCCAAAATAATCTTGGTTACTGGAGCCCAGTCTTTTCTTTTGGTTAACTTTGCCTCAGAGGGGAATTATCAGGAGTGGAGAGAGTACAGCTAGAAGGTTCCAGGGAGGATGGAGACAGTCATGCAACTCTGAACTAAATTCAAATGTCAGGTGGCTTTGGTGTCATGCAAAAACAATCCATTAGACCTGTCAGTCAGTAACATACTTGAATTTTTAGGAGATAGAGGGAGCCATTGGCAGCTCAGGAGAAGCCTTACATTTCAAAATAAACTCTCTCCAGGAAAAAAAATTGCTCTGAGCTCCCTATCGGGTGCAATAACTTCTTATTTCTCTCTTGTAGAAACAGTCCTATTAATGTAACTCGTCATAGAATTGAGCATTCAACCTTCCCCACTGAACTTTTAAWTCTTTAAGCTGCTTTATTAGTTTAATGTTTTAGGGTTTTTTTATCAAAAACATGTTTTAACTATGTGTACACACAGCCTTCACATAGTTAAACAAATTTTTACTGTATATTTTTTAAAATCTTCTTGGTTTGGGGGAAGGTGTTCTATTTATTTGTATTTTTTGACTATAATTCAGTGTGGTACAAACACATTTTTTCTCTCATGGTGCCTCCTTTGAACTACCTGAGTCTCTTTGCAGGCACCTCTTTCCTCCAGGCACCAAAGACCAGTTGGTCCTTGAAGCCATGTCGAATGATAGCTGCCTCTTAGATCTTAAGGGTACGCTATCTGCAGGGAGACAACCAGGCTCCTCCGAGACGCAGGGCTCACTGGTCAYGTCTGCTCCCTCTGCCTTTCATGAGGAGTTTGGGGAACATGTGTCAGATGGTGTCCTTGAGGGCCAATTACAGGCCCCATCAAGGTTCGCTTTCCTTCTACCTCCAACTTCAAAGGAAAAATCACCCACCCTTCAAAAGCCTTTCCACAAACTGTCCTGGGGAGCAGAGGGGGTGGCACATGGGAAGCTCCCCCTTCTGCTCCGAGAGACTTTGTTCCCTTCCCTTTGATGCTACGGCCAAAAACATACCATTCTGTGTGTGCAGAAGTTCTTCTGGAGAAAAATGAAGCAATGACAATAAATAGTTGCAGGCCCTACAGTGAACAATTAGTATTCCAAACATGAAATTAATTTGTCCTGCGAATATAGGAACCTTGTAATTTGGTTCACTTTTATTTTATTGTCAGATACGATTCATTTTCTACATGATTTTATGGTTGGATAGGATTCATTAGAAATTTTCCCCAAACTACTTCTATTAAACGAAAGAGTGGGGGCAAGATCCTTTCTATTCTTTTCACTGCAAATATTGTGCTGGCTTTTCTCCTGCAAATGAGCCTTAACTCTAATCTATCCACACACAATGCTTGGCTCTGTAGCCTTAGATTTTTTTTCTTAAGTTTCATTTTAATTTGCACTGCCAAAGAAGATATTTCTCTAAAGATATTCAAATAAAGACTTAAAAAAAAAAAAAAAGAGAGACTAGCAAAGGCTGCTCAACTATAGGGTGAATAGACAGGCTCTCTTTTTTTATGTCAGATTTTCAAAACTTGCCTTGAAGTTAGTTTTATTCAATCCTGTGCCTTATCACTGTCTAAATCTGTGGCAGTCCTTGACGAGAAAGTGTTTGCATGGAGAATTCTTCTATTTTGGAGTAGCTACATAAGCAAGAAGGTACCAACAATCAGATACCCCCTGGAATGCTCAGCCATGACTTAGCTGAGTCAACTTCCCTCCATATTGAGATGGACAGTAAGAGCACATCACTCCTTTCTACAGGAAGGATGAGAAGTGCTGTGGAAGACATTTTCCAGCCCCCTGGGCAGGCAAGGTATCTCAGCGACATGTCTTTGTCATCACCCCCTCTTCAGCTATCATTTTCTGCCAAGACAAAGATCATCCTTTCAGTTTCTGTATTTCCTAATTCACTTTCATGCACTGTTTTGATTTTGGGGGTTTGTTTTGTTTATTTTCTTTAACTATCAAAAAAGTCTCCTATTAATAATATATTGCTAATTTACCCTGCAATCTCTTGCCAGAAAAGGGAGAAAACATTCCATACACACAAGACGCTATGCCCAACAAATAAATAAATAAATGAAAAATGACTGCATCTACCAGTTCTGAAAGTCAATGTGCCTTAAAAGAGTTTGCAATTCTTTATTGCTCCTCTGCCTGAGCCAGGCAGCCTGAATAGCAGCCCTTGGCAGGGGGTCAGTGCTCAGCCTGCATTCTCAAAGCCAAGGTTTGAGGGGCAGGAGCAGGCGGGCACCAGTTCAGCAGTGGGGACACATACCCTCGCGGCAGGGACAGGGCTGGCTGTGGAGGGGCTGCTGCAGAGCTGTACTCCCCTGGGGGTCTGCACTGCTGGGCAGAGGAGGGTACTGGGCATCCCTGTTTAACAAGGAAGGGTGACCCCGTGGTTAAAGCAAAATGAGCTTTCTGCTCCGTGATGCAAGTCCTCTGTGACTTTGAGAAAGTCGTGTCAGCCTGCAACCATAAATATTTATAGATGTCTCAGATGTATCAGGAGACTTAATGAATTGCAGTCAGGGGTGGGAGTGGCAGTAAAGGAGGCTACAAGCTGCAAACCTCTGGATTGAGTAGTAGGATTTCCTGATGACACGGTAGGGCAGGGATGGTATGGCCATCTCGGCTCCCATTGCAGCTGCCTAGCTCACTTCAGAGTCAGTGTCAGGTAGACGTCAAAATACCTTGAGGGATCTGGGSTTAGCCTGCCTTCATTTTGAGTCCCACATGATGGCAACTGGATCTGTGTAAGTGTCACAGCAGAGCTGACCTCTCCGGTACAGTCAGTCTGCGACACAGCTGATGACATGGAAACAGCCAGCACCAGCATCACCTGAGATTTGTTGGGAAGACCTGTGATCAGCCTGAAATCCCTGGATCTAATATTTATGTTGGAGTGAAGTTTTAGCATATAAGGAGGAAAAAAAATTTGCACACGTCAATAGGTGTAAGTGTACACTTCTGGCCATGAACCGCTTAGTTCACATTTTCTGTATGGGTGTCCCTGGCAAGAAACAAGAGCAGTGCATAATGCATGCTAAACTTCCTTCCTTCACTAACTCATTGAACTTCAATGTCTTTCTCCAAAGTAAATGTTTTCTTGTTTACAATCAAACATATAAAACAAAGCTGTAGCTGGCAAGTAAAATATTATTCTGTCTCACTTAGAGACTTCCTATTCCAGAGAAAGTGAATGACTTCAGTTATAGGTTGCATGATAAGTAGCAAAACAAGAGAGGATGAGTCCTGATTTCTCAGGAGGAGAAGGCAAAAAGGACAACATTACTGCTGAAGATCCTAATGAATCTTTATCTTATCCACAGCCAAATGCTGGCACACTCTGTTCCTTTGCCTATTCTTGAAATTAGCTACAGATTTGGCGCAATCTAAATCAGTGACTATCAACACCATGGCCAAGCAACTGCTTTCTTGGCCAACATCCTAGGGGCTGAAATAGAAATCCTGAGAATTAAATGGCATAAACTTATCCTAGGAGGTGGTGAATTTTCTTGCTCATGGGTTGAGATAAAGACAGTTTAATAAGTAAAACAAAAGCCACACATGCAAGCAAAGCAAACCAAGGAATACATTCATTGCTTCCCATTGGCAGGCAGGTGTTCAGCCATCTCCAGGAAAGCAGGGCTCCATCACGCATAATGGTTACTTGGGAAGACAAATGCCATCACTCCCAATGTCCCCCCCTTCCTCCTTCTTCCCCCAGCTTTGTATGCTGAGCATGACATCATATGGTATGGAATATCCCTTTGGTCAGTTGGGGTCAGCTGTCCCGGCTGTGTCCCCTCCCAACTTCTTGTGCACCCCCAGCCTACTCGCTGGTGGGGTGGGGTGAGGAGCAGCAAAGGCCTTGACTCTGTGTAAGCACTGCTCAGCAGTAACGAAAACATCCCTGTATTATCAGCACTGTTTTCAGCACAAATCCAAAACATAGCCCCATACTAGCTACTATGAAGAAAATTAACTCTATCCCAGCCAAAACCAGCACACATGTCATATGACGTCATGTTCAGCATATAAAGCTGGGGGAAGAAGAAGGAAGCGGGGGGGGGGACGTTCAAAGTGATGGCGTTTGTCTTCCCAAGTAACCGTTACACGTGATGGAGCCCTGCTTTCCTGGAGATGGCTGAACACCTGCCTGCCGATGGGAAGTGGTGAATGAATTCCTTGGTTTGTTTTGCTTGCATGCGCGGCTTTTGCTTTCCCTGTTAAACTGTCTTTATCTCAACCCATGAGTTTTCTCACTTTTACTCTTCTGATTCTCTCCCCCATCCCACTGTGGGGAGAGTGATTGAGCAGCTGTGTGGGGCTTAGTTGCCGGCTGGGGTTAAACCATGACAGCATTGTTAGGGTTTCTCTTGTTCCATCATCTTTGATGCTTTTTGCAAACCTGGACAATTTTCGCAGCATTTTCTGACAGACAAAGAACCCTGTACTCCTCATAGGTATATATGACTGGACTGTTGCAATTATATATTGTCATGTCATGACTTCAGTTCAATACTATTTGTATTTGAAGAGGATGAGGAGGTTAAAAGCTCACAGATGTTCTCCTAGATGTATTTTTTTTTTTCCAGAACATGTTCATTCAGTCAGCCTTGCTTTTGGAAAATTCAGACAACTATCACTGATCAGTGGACCAAATCTGTGCTACATATCTGGCATGACTAGAAATGACAGCAGAGTATTGAGATGTCCTCTGGTTCTTGCCCAGATATAAGGGAAGGCCTCATCTGGAGCTGCACTGGCGATAGCTTTACATAATAATCCTTTTCACTCTATAATGACACATCTATAGCTACTGCAGTCTGAAAGCTCATCTGCTCACTGCTATCTATAGCTAACCAGCTCTGTGGWGCTAATTCAATTGCTGGCAACAGTTGCAAAAAAAATCCTGCACTGCCTACAGAAATGTGCAGTCTTATTGAGCCAGAAGACCAGACAATGTATAAAATTTTATTTATGGGTAGGTACAGTTACAGGTATGGTACTTGAGTACTGGTAATTTGTCCTCTACACAAAACCCTGAAGTTTACCAAGTGAGCAGGATTTCAGCCCGTTACAGTGATGCCAGCCTTGCCTTCTTTTTCACCTATGGTAATCTAATTTTATGGTCTTTATAAATGAAAACGGCATCTCTATTTCTTTAGTCCATCTGCAATACTTAGCTCACCTGTTTCTTTCTCTCTTTTAGCAGACTATTTTGACAGCACCTGGTAGGAAGAGAGTGTGATATTAGGATGCTGAAGTAGCTGCATAGTGAGAATATAATGGCTCAGAAAATTACAGGGAGGAAAACCAGAGGAAGCTGCTGAAGTTGGACACTGATGGGAAATACCTGCCCCTGGTGCTGGTCACTAATTGTTTTACACAGCTTCAGTGTATGGGTGAGAGGCAGGGAGAAAGACTTTTCCTCAACAGCTGGAGAAAATGTTCAAAGAAATACATCAAATGCACCAAGGCACAAGCTCAATGATGCGCTGAGGTATTATTTAAGGGGTTTGGGGCATTTTTTTGAAGTGTATTGGTGATTTTAAGCAGGATTACTGAGTTTTCTGTGCTTATGCTCAGGCATACACACAAGACGTCTTTATTTTGTTTTATGTTTGGATTTTAGTATACCTGTATGTGTTTTGACATTTGTATGCTTTGATTTTATTACCATACAGGAGAAAATGGAGTAAGAGAGGCCATTTCCATGAGCCATTTAATAAATCAGGGCAGTAAAGGTGGACATTTTGATGACCTATTCGAGATGCTGAACCATGAACGTAAACACATTAGCTGTGTCTCATTATACATAAAACAAACACACCAAGTTAAACACCATGAGTGGTAAATATATACATTCATATATTATTAACCAACAGTGTGCAAATTCAAAGCTCTTTGCAAAGCTCAGGAAAAGGAATGAGGTGGAGCATTCAGGCAAGCTTTGTGTTGGGAAGGTGACGGGCTCGCAGAGGACGGGGTAGGGGGGAAGGAGACAGGGCTGCCTGTGGGAGAGGAGCGCTCGGCGCTCGAGGTGTTTCACCATGGAGGTGCAGGCAATGGTAGGGAGCTGTATAAGGTTGGCAGAGGCTGCAGAGCAGCAGGTGTAAGGGGACAAAACAGAGTCCACAATGTGGTCTCCAAGCCAGGAGTCATCAGCTGTTTTTCCCTGGGTTTTAATACTCCATTACAGTGGTCAGGCCACCACGTTCGTACCTCCTACCCTCCCACGGAGCAAGGAGCATTCAGAGTATGCGACAGAAATGTGTAATTATCCCTAGCTGCTCTACCTAAAGAAGGACATCAAATTAGATTTTCCTTTAGAGACAAAAGCCTGTATTATCCCTCAGAATGCTTCTTCCATGTTGTGATGGACGCAACACCACGTCAGATCAGAACTTACTTCCAAAGCTCAGAAAACACTCTGCTTGATGAGTCATTTTTTAACAGGTATTACAGAGTCCAAAATGTTTAATAGTTTTCTTCTCCATTTCAGTGAAATAAATATCCACAGGTGTAACTAAACAAGCAAGCCTTTGTGTTTTCTCCTGCTGCATGTTTATTCTGTTTTTGTTTTAGCTGATGTTGTGGTTCCTTTTTCTTTTACTCCTTATTCACGTGGCAATTGTGTCAATTAGAGTAACTTGAATTTTATCCTAACATATATGAAGGATGGATCATTCCTGTCTCCAGCTATGCTTTTATTTGCAGGTCAGTAGATAGAGTAGAATTGGTTAGGATCTAGATGTTCAACTTCATGTAAAATATTGCAATATAATTTTTTCCTGTTATGAAGAATATCTTAATTTTTTGAAAGATATTTAATACCAAGTTTTCAGGAATGTTCTTTTCTGATAACTTTCCTAAAATGACAAAACAGGAACAGATTTCAGTTTATGAATTTTATTTCAAATACTCATTTTGAAGGAAAAAAACTCAGAAGATTCCATTATTGTCATTGCCCACATTGCCATCACCCACCTCCGAAACACTTCGTGTCACAGGTGAGGAGATTTTCCAAAACAATATTTCAGAATAGTGGTCACTTTTTCAAAATGTTCCAACAAAGAAATGTGCCTTTTTAGCACAAAAAGAGAAAGTTGTTGTGATTGACTTCAGTAAGATTTAAAATAAATTGTGCAAATTAAGAATCGAATTGGGGGGGTGTCCACATATCTGGAAGGTTTGGGGTTTTCTTTCTTTTTTCATGACAGTTACAAAAGAAAGATGTTGCAAGGTCATCCTCTCAACCAGGAATAAATCAGCACGAGCCTGTAGAAAAGGTGCTGATGTCAAAATCTGGACAATGCTAATTTTTATTCTGAGTGACAGGCTACTGTGTTGTATGTACTTGTAGTGTGAAGGGGTTCAGGGTGCTCCAGGTTTATCAGTTACCCTTCTCCTAGCATTTGTCCCTCAGGACTTGAGGTGAAATCACATCCCAGGTTAACAATGAAAGTAAGGTAGCTGTATTTACAAGCACTGGTTTCTTTTACAGGAGAGGTTGAAGTTTCATGGTTTAAAAATACTAACAACTCAGCTGAAGAATTTTCAAAAGGTTAATTTTAAAACTATTTCTTCTTGTTTACAGAAGATTTAGGTAAGAAGTAACTTTTATACATCTCTTTGCTGAGCATCCATGTTGTGTATCCAATAAAAAAGACATCAATCTTGCTTGGGAGTTGCATATAAATGCAGGTAGTAAGGACTGTGCTTTTAATATTTGGAATCAGGCTCTGGAATATATAAAATAGCAAGACAGGGCAAAGTTAAGGTGCCTTGTGAGGACTGGAAAACAAGGGTTGTTGAAAGCACATGGGGGTGAAGCTCTTTGGTAGAACAGAGAGTGAGGTGGGGATTTTCACCACAGCTTTTCTCTGTTGCTCAGAACATGGCAGACACAAAACAGATTAATGTGAACAATGACACTTTTTCACATGCTCAGACCAATGAACAAACAAGCCATCTATCATCCCTCTCCCTCAGCTCTGGAGTCCTTACGTGTCTTTTGGGCATCTGATCCAGCAGAGATGTCTCCTCACCCCCAGCGGCCAAACCAGCACCCTCACCTCTCCCTCTTCCCTCACCTCAGCTCCAAGGTCTGTGGGACACCCCCCCACCATCGCTCCTCAGATCCCTTACCATTTTTCCGTGCGTCAGCAGTAATGTCCCCATGAAATATGAAAGCAGTGCAATGATTTCATAATGGCTGTTGATAAAAACTAATGAACCATTGCAGGTACTCAGCCACTATAGGTATAGGATATCAATGAGCTGTTTAATGCAATTGAATTGCTAGCCACTTAAAATGCATCTTTTTGCATTCTGGCCCACACCCAGCCTGCCTAAACTAATTTCACTACCTACAGTTGTTACGCAGTCAGACATCATGTGAATGTTTTTGTATATTAGCCCTGTGTTTGTTTTTGATCAGCTTACATGGCAAAGAAAACCAAGACAGGATGTTTTGAGTCTGTTTACCCAATTTTCATCTGCTGCCGGTGGTACACTGAACTGATTGAAATTTGAACAAAGAGACTATGCAAAGAAAGCAGGGCGGCATATGTTTGTACTATGATTTTCCCTTTCATAGCATATCTGAGATGATTTCTCGCCCCCCTCCCACAAACAACACCGTGAGGAGTGAAGATGAGCCCTGGGCTTTGGATGCAGCGCCTGGGCCTTGTAGGAAAGAGAAGCGGTTTTGTGGAAGACCAGGGCAAATCATGGACATCAAGGACAAAACAGACAGGAGCATCTCAAAGGATCAGCATGGGCACTGGGGATGTTTATTATTCATTGTCAGTCCCAGGTGTTGGTTTTTACATCCATCATTGCRGTATTGGAGTGGCCTCCGTGGAAAATGAACAGCAATGGCAAAGCCACAAACGGACTAATTGGAGACACTAGGCCTCCCTTTTTAGGACCCAAGTAGAGTTTAAGGTTGGGTTTGCAAAGCTGCTATTAGATGGAAAGAGAGCCAATTAGATTTTGAGACTGGAAATACTGTTTCTATATAGGCACAAAAAGAAATCTCATACAGAACTTCCTATTTAATTAAAAAAAAAATTTGCTTCAGCCAAGAGACATTTCTAAAGCAAACATTTATTTTGTTTCAAAATATTTCTAATAAATATCAAAATAAAAGAGTTTAGAAAATGTCACTTGGTTTCTATCCTTCCTGTTCTCTTCTTAGTGAAGACAGTCAAAGAAATGGTTCAAGTTATATTCTCTCCTTCCTTAATTTAATTGAAAACTTTCATTATGCTTTTTTTCCTGTGGACAAAATGAAAAATGAGATAATCTGAGGAGAAGGTTTGCAAATTAGATTTATTTCCAGAGGCCAATGAGATCTTCAGAGCATAGCTTGAACAAAGTCACTGCACCCCGATCTGTGTCTGCTTCTGGACTGTAAATTGGAGCTAGCACTGTTTTCCTCAGGGAGGTGGCGGGAAAATGAAGGGGGGCTTGTGTGATGCCTCCAGGACGCAAAGTGCTAAACTGTCATTTTTAATATATGTCTTTCAAGCAGTCTCTTTTTTTTTCCCATAACTCTCTTTGATGGTGATCAGTCTGGGGAGAATGGTGTGTGTGGATAAGACAGAGAGGGATTGCTGTGCTCCACTGGCAGAAATTGGATTTTTTTCAGGATGTGTCTCTGTGGCTTACAAGCCCTGACTGCTAGCAAGGGTTTTCCTCCCATTGAGGAGCCTGGGCCAGGGCACAGGCAGCTGGGAAGACCTGGACCTTCCTCACTGCCAGTCTAATGATAGCTCCCAAAGTCTTGCCTGGCAAGAGATCTGTTATACACTGCGTAGCTCCAGGACACATTTCTATTCTGGGCTCTTATTGCATGTTTGTCACACTTTTGCAAACTGCCCCTACCACTTTCAAGCCTCTGTCATCATGGGATTAGGTCTTTGGATGCCCATTCTACCTTGAGTAATTCATCTCCACCAGCTCCATCCTTGCCCATTCTTGCAATTCCTGCAAACCTTGTTCAGACCTCCTCAAACCCAAGAAAAATCAGTCCCTGAATGGCAGAGAGCTTTCAGGGGGACATTTTTTGATGGATTTGGAAAAATATTGAGGTTTGCATGATCTTGGTGGCCTTTGAACAGCCATCAATCTCCCACCCTCCACACAACATAATCATTTCCCTGTGTGAAATGCTTAGCCTACCGTTTGTGAGGCTTTGATCAATTGAAGATGAAGCATTCACACTGAATTTAAAAAAAAAATGAATTAAGAGTGAAGGGACACATGCAGCTCAGCARCAGCCGATGGTAAGAGGGATCACTACCTTCCTCAGTGATTGCAATGTTCAAACATCTTTACATTTATGCTTGTTGGTCACTTAAAATTAGGAAATAGACACAAGCTGCTTAGGTAGCAGTCACGTCTCTCTTTAGAGGTCTAGGTCCTGAAGGACTTACTGGAATTTTATTGAATGAAAAAACACCCCACTTATTCAACACCAAGTTAACTACTCTGGGCCCCACTTTGCACAGGAAAGGACAGAGAGGGACCAAGCACCCCAAAAGGCTGCGCTCCTCCATGGCAGTGCAGCTCTAGTGGCCAGTGCATAGTGCTGGGTGAGTCCTGTTTTTCCTCCTGCTCATCTCTCTTCCTGACCTTTTTGAGACGCAAATGCAAACCCYTGCAAGTCTCATGGTAGAAAGACTTTCAGAGGGGTGACATAATCACTCAACATAATTAATATTGTGTGGAAAACGGATGCTCATGATGAACTTTTCAGCTGTTTGGAGAAAATCACCAGAAGAGCCAGTGACTGTAAAGGATCAAATGTGGCTGTGAAACAGGGTAAAATTTCCTAGCAGCAAAGTTAGCTAAACACTGGGGGAGTATACAACAGAAAGGGACAGCTTGTTGTCCTTGAAGTCTTTAGGAAGACAGTAGGTATCCTTCAGTAAAAAGTGCTTGACTTTAGTACCCTGGGAAAAAAACAGTCAGACAGAATGATCTGGCTTGTGTAGACCTGGAAAAAATGACAATCCCAGCAGTACCTCTAGCTTAAAGATACTTTAAGCTTTAATTCACAAGCCGGACTGGCTCAGTCTGAGCTGGCTGAGAAAGGCTCTCACCTCCTCTGCCTGTGCCCACAGCCCCTGTGCAGCTCCCTGCACTCCCCAGTGAATGGAAAACCTCATCAATTTTGGCTTCTCTCAATGAGACAGACTGTTGTCTACACTTTTCTTTCCCCCTTACCCCTGAGTCACAAGCCCTAAAGTTGCTTTTGGAGAACATATAAACCAGAACCCGGCAGCAGATGGCCGCTGACAGGATATGCGTGCCCTTGGGGAGGAGTACTTGAACAGAACAGGGCATTTTTTTTTTTCCCCACAAAGAATARAATAGTAAATTAAGCAAAAATTCAATGAAAATAAAAAAGATCATAAAAAATTCAGTTTGGATGCCATCAATTTTGAAAAATGCCAAAATATTTCTTTTTAGAATTTGTGAAGAGAAATTTCTCAACTTTTCATTTCAGAGGGCTATTTTAGAAAAATAGCAGAACACTCTAAGAAAGAATAAAAGATTAAATAAAAGGGCTAAATAGCTCCAAAAAGAAAAAAAAATGTAATTTTTTTTTTTTTTTAGATCATATTAAGGTAAAGAAAAACAACCCAAACCATGTTTTTATTTTACCTAGGCTATGTCTTCCCCCTTTATTTTTTTTCCTGTTCAAACATGAAAAGAAAAAACCCCAACAAGCGCCATACTTTCTGTCTTGTTCTGGGTAGGGCCTCTCTTCCTGTATATTATTTGTCCTTGGATCTGTTCTTCCCACCATCATCAGGATTCTCTGCATCTTGTTTATCCAAGCCTCTCAAAACACTTCCTTTATCTAATCTATTTTAAACGTATTGAAGAACCCTTCATGGTAACATCTCAGCACTGAAATCTAATCTAATCCATCAGCCAAGAGTCTAGTTGCTTTATAAACACTAATGGCCAGATGCTGTTACCTTTTCCTCAGACTGAAATCGATTGCACTAGTCAGTTCTGAATAAAGGTGTCAGAATCTGTCCCTCAATTCATAATATCTAATTCTTACCATCATTTCGCAGCTGAGGAAACTGAGATACTGCCCAGGGTCACGCAGCAATTCATCCGAAAAGAAGAAACCCGAAGTCCAACCTCCCAGCCCCCAGTTCTCACCACCAACTACAAGCAGTCAAATCGCTGCTCGAGGAATTGGCTTGTGTTTAATGCACGCAATGCATTCAGACTTGTGCCTTCAGTAATAAAGGCTTAACTGTGAAATAAATGTCCACAACCATCATGTTTACTTGTACTTGACTGTCGGCTGCTAGCTGAATAGAAATTGCTTTCTTGAGATGGCCAAAAATAATAATAAAAAAAATTACAGTTGATCAGGTTTGTCCTCGCCCTGCAGTTACAAGGAGAAGGAGGTTATACACCAGATTTCAGAATGCACTGGGCTCTCTGGATACTCTGCACTACATCTCCTGTCCTAGATGGCCACAGGACAAGGCGCCACTCTAGGAAAATAACTGCAGTTTGTTTAAAAAGGAAAACAAATAGTAATGATGAAAGTAATTAATGCTCTAAGGAGTCCTTGAATAACTTCGATTTGAAAGAGTTTTGCTGGTATACATCATATTTTCTGGGGTTTTCTCCCTGATTCAAACATAACACGCATATATGAAACGTTAATATTCCTGGAGACATTTGCATGCAGTCCAAATTCTTCTTAAATTGCCTGCTTCTCCCCTTATTCCCAACCTACTGTTGCCACCTTATGTCTGTGAGTTATAAAGGGAAACACAGGAAATACATGGCAGTTTTGAACACTGTATGTTGCAGTTACATGACACCACACATTTAAGGAAGTAAAAAAAAACATCACAAAAGCAGATTAATTTTATTATCTCGATTTTTAGAGATTGGGGAAAATGGGATTCAGATAGCAGGAAGAACGTGAATTTGTCCACTAGTCACAAAATACTCCCCTGATTCTGTATGGTTATGTACCTTTTCTCCTCACAAGAAGACAAGCTTGCAGTTGATGGTTGGAGATGCTCTCTAAACAGAAGGCGCACCCCGGAGAATAGGATGGGTGGATGGGACAATTGAACCACAACTCCCATGAGGCATAATTGGGGTAGCATTTCAGAACAGAAATACCAGGGAGTAAAAAGCAAAACAACACACTTTCAGAACAGCGATATTTGCGAAATCTAAGACTGAATAAAATGGAGGAGGCAATTTTAAACACAGAAGCAAAAAATCCTGATGAGCCAAAGATAAAAAATATTACCATAATCAGATTAATAAGCATAATGTCTGGAGCGCTACCAAGAGCACAGCTACACTGTTGATTGCAAGTAGAGAAATTGCCCTTTTCCCACGTTTTGAATATGCTGGGTGTCGACCAGTTTCAGCCAAAGGCTGTAAAGCTAAACTAGGATATTTCCTGAATTTTCAGCTACCCTGTTGAATAGCTGGTCTTACAAGCTCAAGGACAAGTGTCACGGCAGCATGACTGTCTGTTTTTTTCATGGTACCTGGCTTCTACCTGACCTGCTCAGAGCACAAGCAGAGCTCATTCACCCTCCCCTTGCAGATCCCTCTAAAGTGTACCCTAAGGCAAAAACTGACAAGGGCTCTCAGTCCCATACTTTGGGGTATGAGTCTGGAGAACATTGGAAAGCTGGCTCATTGGGATGATACGGTAGGGCTATTTTCTTTTGCTCTGCATCATTGGGATGTTTAAAAATAGACCCTAGTAAGAATTTACTGGTGTCAGAATCTGCCTTTCTTCTGATATGAGGCTGTTCACCTGGAAAAACCCAGCTGTGTCAAGCCTGAGCATAGGATTCCTAAATGGTATTCAGAAAAAGAAGAGAGAAAAAGTGGGGACCGTGGAGCACTGCAGAATACCTGGTACAGAGCCCACTGTAACACATGGATACCCTTCCATTGGCTTCAACTTTTTTGTTAAATTACAAATTGTTGCTTTTAAAGGCAAGAAGATACAATCTGACCTTCTTGTCTGACTTCTGACAGCTAGATAATTTCACCTAGCAAACCTTGCATCAAATCTCTTTGAGAGGGAGAGAGTTTTTCTGACTGTCTCTTTGGAGAAAGTCTTTACTCACATGAGCGGATCTTGTGAATTCTGTTCTTACCTGTATTCTCTGCCACTACCCAAATGAGTCTGGGGAAAATAATCTGTTGTGAGCAGTTATCGCCATCAATAAGCTCAGGTTGTTATGGGAGACAGAGCTATATAAAGGGGTATACTTAAAATGCATTTAATACAAGGAATGCCATCTTCTAGTATAAAATATGCCATTGTTCATACATKCATAGATTCAATAATACTGTAATTGTTATGCACTGCAAATAAACTTCTTGAATTCAGTCCATAGCACAGCTGAACTGATGCTGGAGACAATTTTTCTGCAAGCATAGACAACACCACACCATTAGGAATCATGGTTAAAATCTGTTTGGGCTAATACAGACAAACGAAGGAAAAAGAGGAGAGAGAAATAAGATATGGATCTGTAATTACAACTAGCAGAAGAATGTGGTTTAATTCATTGGACAGCAATAACACCAGAGATCTGCGGGGCATCTTGTCTGTAAACATCGTCTGAATTAATCACAAGGAGAGACACTGTAATAATTGTATTTTATTAAAGCTGAACAAAAGACTAAGATATTGTTCTGAATAAATGAGCTAACTGTAATATGACCCACTTCCCTGAAACCTCAGCTACAGCCAAAGTGTCTGATAAATTGTGCTGGAGAAAGAGGCAGAGGAAAGGGGAAAACCTGCAGAACCACCTCACAACCTACTTAGGGAAATGGCTCTTAAGTAGGAACAATCCTTAAGCCAGCAGGCCTGGTCCACCCCTTTGATTTTTACTTTCTTTTAGAGTAGTCATTGAACAAAGATTGTTTATTTGCTTAGGGAGGCAGCGTTTTTTCTTTTCAGATTGCCTTTAAGAAATAAAACTTCCTGCCATGTCAATATCTTGTTACAAAGAGAAGTAAAATACTGCAAGAATTTGAGGAACCATTTTAATAAATGATCAGAAGGGAACAAGTGCTCCTATCTTTTGAATCAATGAGTTTAAAGCATGGGAAATGCTGTATGTGTGAATAAATAAAGCAAAAGACTGACAGATTTCCAAGATATTTTGTTCCTTTTTAGAGACATTGTGAGAAGGTAGGGTATTAACCTGGAGGATGGTTATACGGTGACAGAGGTAGCTATAGATATATACGGATATAGGAAGGTATCAATATTCTGAGTGTCTGCATGTGTCTATGTGTGTGTGTAGTATGCAGGAATTTGCTGAGCTTTTGTCTGAAACCAGTTCAAAAGCTGGTGTGTCCTGCTGAAGCGAATGTTTCTCTACCCTGTTGCTGTGTATCACCCAGGTTATTCAAGCTCGGCATCTCCACACATCTCTACCAAAAAACAGTCCTCAGGAACAGCAGCCTCTGCCATTACAGTCTTAGTTTTCAGGCATATTGCTTCTCAAGGTCTGTAACCCTTTCCTTATACAACACTTGCTTTTTGAACCCTTTTAAGGACTGCAGAGCACTAGATTTAACATCTTATTTCTTCAGCAACACTTTACCTTGTGAAACTCTTAGCAGGCCAAAGCTGTCAAAGTACAGCGCTCTCTGCCTCTCATAAAAGGCTGCGCCAAGCAGAGACTGAAGCCCATTAGGGAGAAAACACATTTGCTGTCATGTATACAGGTAGTTTGGGTTGTAATCGATGTGGAGCTCTGATGCAAGAGCTTTTGCTTTTTTTTCAATTAGATCTAAAAAAGAAGCAGCAATCTGCTTGCATGCTGCAGACAGGACACTGATACCTTTTGACCACAAGCACTTAGGGGTCTGTTTCTGTTTGACATGTTGTTTGCTGCTGCTGTGTGTTTGCTGGGCTGTCCACATTATGAATTTGATAATAAATAATTAACTGCTCTGATTTTGTCCAATTGATTGGCTGCATTTGTCTTTTTTCTCTTCTAAACGATTGCGTAAAGTGGCTTGTATCAACGGACCATGCAGGCTATATACCTTAATTAACACGGTGCGTCAGTCTACCATACAGTGTTATACAGAGACACATGAAGTTTACAGATGCCATGGGATCCATCTCAAGAAGCAGGCTATATGGATGCCAAGTTGCTCTAATAACATGTCCTCCTGACTCAGCCTTCCTTGTGTTATAGCTCCAGCAGTAAGTAAGATCCTGCCTTTCTGTGAAAGTGAGATTGATAAATGTAGTGGTCAGCATAAATAAATATAAGGAACAATATTAAGAGTCTGATTCATTTTCAGTGACATTGGGCTAAATGAGAAATAAATAGGTTGATATTTATACAATTGCCTGAGGGAATAAAGGCTTATGCATTGGGAATAGGTTGCATGTATTCACTGACACTTGTGTGAAGTTTTGTCTGAAATATTGTTCCATTGTATTTAATTTGCATGTGTTGTTGTCTAGGCTGGTAAAGAGGGAGATAGAAAATACTGCAAGGTGATCATGATGACTTCAGGGGTACAGATGGTAAATGAATTAGTATATAAACTGTATAAAGAAGAACAAATCTGTGCGAATATGCTCATAGCAATTTCAGTAGATTTGACTTGTGTAAGTAGCCAAAGCTCCATGCCATAGGTCCATTCCCAACCCCCCCTTTCTTCAAATGTCTCTTTGACAATGATCCAGTGATCTTTTGCAGGGTGGTGCTCACATTGCTTCGCGCGGAACAAATGCAGGCTGACAATGACTTCTGCCACCTCTAGCCATCAGTGTAGTAAATTAAAGACCCAAGCAATGCTGTTGAAATAGATTTGTTCTGCTTCTTACTGCAGAGAGGTTGCACAAGAACATGTTGGGAGGAAGAAGATATGCTGTACATGCTAGATCTCAGAAAATTTCCAGGGGTGCTTGCCAGTATCACTCTATATGCTAAATTTGTACAAACACAGCAGTTAAGAAGTTGTACTCCAGTTAAAGTGTCGTTTGACAAGATGAACGTATTCTGCTGTCTCCTCTTATTTTCTGAATACTTTATCTCTGGAGGAGAAGAAGAGCAGATATTCTCTGTCTTTCAGATCCAGCCCTTGTGTTAGAGTTAGCATTCAGAGTACGTCAGAACCGAGGAGAAAATGTGAGTCTCATTCCTCTGAGGACTTCAGAATAGTGAGAAGACAAGGACCCTTCAATCTCCAGAGTTTCAGGTAGTTAATAATCCTGAATTTAATGTGTGACAAATACTTTTTCGGTCTTATATATATTCCGAGTATCACCTAAGAGCAATGGAAATATGACCCAGGCCTGACCAACACTTTCCTGTTCATGCATGGCTTTTTCCCCAATTTTTCTTTTATTCAGTGCTTCATATGCAGCAGAACAACACAGCAGCTCTGGGAATTCAGCCCTAGCCTTTTCCACAAAACAGCAATGAGGCTTTTCAAAGTTCAGGAGTTAAATGAAGGAAATGCAAAGTGTTTAACATCATTTACATCCTGAAAAATCAATGTCACTGGAAGTGTGGCATCTCAACAGGAACATCTGATGGTTACATGGTTTGAGATGCTTTGTCTTCTGACARATTGGATTATTTTACTGGTCTCATATTTTGGTTACATCAACCGTTCTATTTCTCCCTCTTCTTTCATGTCTCTGAAAAAATACCCATCATGGATCTTTGTGTTTTGACTTCCTTGGGACTGATACACAATCAAATGAGACATTAAAGAAATCAAGAGAGAACCCTGTCACTCTGTCAGTGACAGAAACTCTTCTTCAATAACTTTGCTGCAACACCCCCCAACAATAACTATAGTTATAATCCTCTTCATCTTCCTGCAGCAACTCTGCTTAAGTTTAGGGTGTCTGAAAAGATTGATCACTGCTGTGGAGTGCTTACTTTCTAAAGCCTGAATTTTAAAAAAAGTACCTAATCCAAATTGATTTTAACAGAAGTTAGTGCTAAATCCTTCTGGGAATCTGGACCTAAATGCTTAGGAAGAGTCAGTGGTTATTCACTGATCCTGAACAAATATTCCACTCCTTCCTTTGTTTTTCTTTCTCCCTGAATCGGTATATTGGAAAGTAATCTGAAGCTTTGGTAGTACTATTGCTAAGCAGCTCCTGAACAGCAGCTGTTAACATTTTGAGGTACAAGAAGGGAGCATGGCACCTAAGGGGAAATAGTCCAGAAACAGCAGTGGCTGCGTTCAGCATGCCTGCATGGGAAGGAAACAGAAATCTTGCTAACAGGCTGCCAGACGTGTGCTCAGTACCAGCTATAGCACTTATTACAAGACAATCTGGGGACAACCTTTGTAACTCCCAAGGCCTTTAACCTACACATTGCAAAGAGAGCACATGCCAAGGGTGGAATATGGGGCAGGGAGTTCAAGGGACTCCAAACTTTAACTTGACTAAGAAAAACTATCGCTATTTGCAGCTCCTTCCAGCTGCTAGCACTGCTTGGCACCCTTCAGACATCGTGCGCTGCTTAACTAGCTACTGTTCTAGAGAGTTTAGAGTAAGGGTAAATTAGCGATGGTGAGAAGGTGCCAGACTGGCAGCTTCCACCAGTGAATCTTTGTCTGTGTCATCTCTTTACTCATTCCCTTGTGTGGTTGCATAAATTCCTCTCCACAGGCCCTACTAAAGATGCCAATCCATACGTTTCACTTGTCACCCGCTCATCCCTTTTGGCAGATCATTTGCAAGTGTTTAGAAAAGAGATCTCAGCCCAGAGACAAAGGATAAAATACATTCAGTTGAGCAGTCCCTCCAAAGTGATAAAGGCTGCTCTCTGGGCCCTGCAGATGCAGTGGTCTTTTTGAAATGACCTTTCCTAACACAACTGGAGCCATCAAGGATCACCACAGTCCCAAAAGATGGACATTAAGCATGTACTTTTTGCAGGATGGATTCAAAGAGTGACCTCTACATAGTTTTGTGTTTGTTACTGCAGGGCAACTGCCTGAAAGTCTTTTTGTTGCCATATTCTGATTTGTCAACCTCATATTTTTTTAGTTGGGTTTCTTCAAGTGGATAATTGATTTTACCAATGGCAATTTTATGTAGAGATTCTGATAATTTAGAATCACAGAATCATTACAGTTGGAAAAGACCTCTAAGATCATCGAGTCCAACCGTCAACCCAACACCACCATGCCCACTAAACCTTGTCCCTAAGCGCCTTGTCTACACGTCTTTTAAATGCTTCCAGGGATGGTGACTCCACCACTTCCCTGGGAAGCCTGTTCCAATGTTTAACCACTCTTTCAGTAAAGAAATTTTTCCTAATGTCCAAGCTAAATCTCCCCTGGCGCAACTTGAGGCCATTTCCTCTCGTCCTATAGCTAGTTTCTTGGCAGAAGAGACCGACACCCACCTCGCTGCAACCTCCTTTCAGGTAGTTGTAGAGCGCGATAAGGTCTCCCCTCAGCCTCCTCTTCTCCAGG